>NW_019168037.1:13333245-13401788 GCF_002303985.1 Durio zibethinus | reverse complement strand
GACATTTAAAAGCTTAAACGTGTAAGGTGGCATAAAGTATGTTTTAACTAACTTTAATCTCCTATCATATAAAATTTTATATAAGTATATTAATAATTAAAAAATAATTTGACATATATAATTTAATTATCATTCGATTTTTTAATTTAATGAAAATATCGTTACAAATATTATTAAGACTTGATATGATTTATTATAAACCAATTTGATAATTTTTTTCGTTGCAAAAAGAAAAAATTAAAATTAAAACATTATAAAACTTAAAAAAAAAAATTTATGCATGAACAAAATTTGAAACATTGTTCTGTTGGCATGAAAATTATTTTCTCTTATTTTAAAAATACACTGCCATTATATATATATATATATATATATAAATAAAAACACTAAAAAATATTATATAAAAAAAATAAATGAATGAAATGAGAGATAATAATAATTAAATAAAGATTCAAACGTAAAATAAAATATCTAATTTCCCATCTTTTATATAAACCCTCCCAAAACCCTCCTTTTTCATTCTTTACTTCCTATACTCGGAACATTCTCAGTCTCCCGAATGGCTATCCTCTCCAAAACCAAAAAACCCTTCTTCCTTCCTCTTCCCTGTCTGCCGTTATTTATCTTCCATTTCCTCCGCTGTAGCTTTCTCCTCCAAACCTCTAAGCACTTCATCGCCACCCTCTCCCCACTTCTTCCTTCGTCGCTTCCGTGCCCCACCTTTCTTTTCTCTTTTGTTGGTGACTCCCTTTCTCCTACCGTCAAATAGTTCTCCACCCGAACAGTCAGGTCCTCCCTCAATGATCCAAATCCGAACTACTCGAATCGGCCCCGAAAGAAACTATTTTGCTGGACGGTTGTGATTTTGAGCATTGGCTCGTCGTGATGGAGCCACCTACAGAGAATGCTACGAGGGATGATAATATTGATCGTTATATCAAAACCCTGACTCAAGTGGGGGGCAGTTATTATTATTGATTTTACTTTTATGTGTGCGTTAAATTTTTAAACTTATTTTTACTAATTGATTTTGGTTTTTATTAGTTATATTTATAGATCCTTACTTATTCATGTATTTGTTTTATAATACTGATGAAATAGTTACGATAGTTTCATTGTTATATTTTACCATATCTTTTTTATGAGAAAAATGATTCTATTGAGATTAGAGATTGCTGGATTACTCTTTGTTTTGAAAGTATATGATGCTTATTTTACAAGGTCTCTTAGGTTAGATTTTATGCACTGCGTCATGTTAGATTACTATTAGTGGCAAAAACTCCATTTATCAGCATGGTGATTGTAACTTATCATCTAACCATTGCAATTTTAGTATTTTTAGTAATGGCTTTCTATATGTACTTGTTTTATTATCACTCCACAACGGAATGATATTTGTAATGAGAAGTGCATGCGTTACTTTGTATATTATGGTTTGTTTATTTCCCGAGTTTCCCGTATACAGTGAGGAGGAAGTAAGAATGAAAATTTATTCAGTTTCTACCAGACACTACTATGCCTTTGGAGCTCTTGTGTCTGAGGAAGTCTCATATAAGATCAAAGGTGCATGTCCTCTTAAGTTATCAAATTTTCTTGTCAAAATGAAGTTTTAACTAAAGCTTTTACGGATGTTTTCATAATTTTTTATTTTCCTACAGAACTTCCTGGGGTTAGGTAGGTTCTTCCTGATTCCTACTTGGATGTGATGAATAAGGATTATGGAGGTCTGTTTTGATTTTTTATCTTTAATATTTCTTCCATTGGATGTTTTTGTTTTAAGCTATTAGTACTTTTAATAAGCTATCATTTTTCAGGGGAACCTTTCATTAACGGGCAAGCACTTCCATATGATCCAAAGTATCATGAGGAATGGGTGAGGAACAATGCTCGAGCAAATGAAAGAAATAGGCGAAATGATAGGCCTCGATCAAGAAACTATGAGAGAAGAAGGGAGAACATGCAGCCCCGCAATATATATTCTTCATGAAGCAAAAGAAAAAGGTGGAAATGTGTTTTTGGGAATTGTTGCAGTATGCTGTTGCTGTAGGTTAAAATTCTTGCTTGTGGAAGGGGAGGAGAGGACAAAGAAGGCGAAAATTTTGGATGCTTAATTGTTAACATAATAATGTGTGGAAGGTTATTAATGTTTAGTTTAGCGTTATTCACCCTAAAAATATCTATTTTTAATATAATTATATTTTGTTAATTATTAAAATTCATTATTTGCAAATTACATAATACAAATGTATTTATAACTGTAATTTTTATATCTTTTTACAAAATATTTATATTTTATTGTACAACTTAACGTGTTTTTTTGTATATTAATTTTTAGGTTAAATGATGAACAATGTCCTTAAACTATAATAAAAAATTATTTAAGTCTTTAATATTTTATTAAAATCAATTGAGTTTTTAATTTTCTAACTTAATTAATTTTTAATTAGACAAAATTTAATCACATGACAAAATTAAATTAATCAATTATTGAATTACGATCAATTAAACCTTTAGAGAGATTTTAGAGAGAGGAGGAAAGAAAATAAAGAAGAAAAATAAAAAAATATTATTTAATTTTTATATATGTTAATTATGCCATGTGATCAATTTTAATATATTTTATTGATATCACTTGAAATTTTATCTTATTTAAAAAAAATTACTGGTGTTAACTTTTTCATCTAAATGAAAATTTGATTGGATGCAAATAAATATTAAAAAGGGTTGATTGATTGTAATAAGAAAATAATAGTTTAGATAATTTTTTAATTATAATCCACAAACTTTTTATACCATTAGCCTATTTTTTATGTTATCAAATTCTCTTAGCAATAACAAATGTAATTATAAAACAAAATCATCATTTAAAATATAATCTAAAAAGTGAAATTCCTTCGGATTAAATTATTATAAATAATTATCAAGATTTCTATGATACTTATTTGTATTTATTTAAATTATTTTATATAAGCATTTTGTAAAATAAAATATAATTTTATCCTTACTCTTTTTCTCATTTAGATGGATAGTGAGATTAGTTCTGATAAAATTGAAAACAACGACAAAGATGAGTTTAATTACTATAGTGGTAAGATTAAAATCAGTGATGAAATATTTACTTAGATTCAAAAACAATAATAACAATGAGGTGAATTATAATAAAAAATAAAATAACTATAAAAGACATTAAATTAAAAATTATATATAATAAAAATTTTAAATTATTAACATTTATAAAATTAATAAATTAATATAAATTATTAAATTATTTATATGTTAAATAATAATTTTATTAATAATAATTAGTAATTTTATCTTGAAAGAAATCATTTCCTAACTTTTAAATAAAAATAAAATAAAAAATAAAACAAAAAAAGGTTAAATATGAAAAAACTTAACAATTGAACTTCACAAATTTTCACTGGATCCATAAAGGTCGAGTCTGTGACTGGTGTTGCAGTGCCATGAAGCACTAAAAAGTTATCCAAACACAATAATAGTGCGATTTGCTGCTGTAATCTTGCCTCACAGAAACTGCTTCTAAATAAACCTTAGTTTGCTTTCTTAAATCAATTTAGTAAAATAACAAACTTTTTAGAAAAAATATGAAAGTCTTTTGAAAGAATATTTTTCCCAGATTTTAATTTTTTTGTTGTGTTTTTTTTTTTGGTAAAATTGAATTAAAAAATTCTCATCCTTTTTTTTTTAGATTTCAGTTTTTTGTTGGTTATGGTTTTTTTGTTGTGATTGTTTGAAAATTATATTTTTTGAAAAAAAAATTCCAAATCTTCTTTGTACCTAATTTTCCTTTTTTATTTTTTTGATAAATTTTTTATTTTAATTTTTGTTTATATTTTAATTTGAAAGAATAAATAAATGTTATTATTATTATTATTATTATTATTATAAAAACTATTATAAAAATAAAATCAATATTATCATAAAAATAAATATTCTTTCAAAAAGAACTTATCATATGACGAGTAAACTCGTCACGTGTCAAGGAACTATTATGGGATTGTTTTTTTAACTATAGGTATAGATTTGGTCACTGTATCAGAACTATTCTTTTCCCTCTTTTTCCAAGCCAAAAATTTGCAGAAAGTCAGAGTGAACTAAAAATTAAATAAACCAAACTTAAAATACAGATATACTAGAGGAGAACAATGACACAGACAGATTTAATAATTTAAAACACAACATTGGGATATGACAAAATGATTAAAAAAAAAATTATAAAAGTGATATGATCTAAAATTTTAGCAAAAATCTAAAAAGTATATTTCGTATTTTCCTTATCAACATGAGTTATGCAATGTAATTTTCGTGTAAAACAAATATGAATACACAAATTATTAATATTTTACGTAATACAGATACACAAATTACTATATGTATAGGTTTATGCATGGATATAATAGTATGACACACAGCTACCATATACCCTGAATGCCAGTAAAATGTAGTTTCCAGATTTAGGCTCATTTGCAACATGAATATATTTCATGGAAAATTCACAATGCTCAAATTTTGGTGTTTATGCCCTGCTAGCCTAGCTATCAAACTAAAAACAAAATCTTTTTCTATGGCTGTTTCTATTAATTTGTCAGAGCGGGCTTACCCTATTCCACTCCCATATAGCTTTGTATTGGAACGTTGAATCTTCATGCTCCTGAAGATGATCCTCCCCAGGTAGAAAAGCCCTTTCAAAGACAGCAATCTGCGAAGCAAATCCCGGTTCCAGGCCAGCAGAACCACCAACCCCACTGAACTCAACGCTATAATTGTGCCTGACAGCTAGTTCAGATGCCCAACGGTTGAATTGCTCCCTTGTCCACTCAAACTTGTGGTCGTGGTTGCGAAATTTACATGATTGTGACTGAATCTTCTCTTCTGGATCATCTTCTTGGCTTGTTAGATTGGATTTCTGGAGTATTACATTGTATTCATAGTTGGGAGTCGAAACAATAAGAATCCTTGGACGAAAAGAACTTAGCACAACATCACCAAACAGACAGGCTTGATCCTCCTCCATATGCTCAATCACCTATTCATTTTCAAAATGTCAGCAGCAAAAAAGAATGGGAAACAGGTTCAATTTATTGTTAATACCAACATGATACGATTAGCTTTCAGTACTAGAAGCTATGCCCTGCATGCTATTCAGACTCCATTTTCAATCATTCCAATAGATAATCATCAAGAATATGTTAAATTTTCATATCATAAAATTTTTTCCTTCACCCCCAAGAAGTTGGAACCATTGGCTAATCTGTTTGCATTAAGGATCAGATAAAGCATTGGTTTCGACACCAATCTTACAACAATTCTTAGGACCTCAGGGATTTTGTGCCAGTAGTTACATGCTGTATGAGATGAGTACCATCCATGCCTTATTATTAGTTACAGTGCCCAAAAGCTTCAATACATAAGCATATGTGCATGTACACATACATGGACACATAAACACATCATGCATATGTCTCTGCATATTTAAATTCATAGAAGCATAATGTGTGCAATATAGATAAATGTATATTGTTTTTAAAATTTCCATACAACTAACTCTATATAATGAAAAAATTGTGATCAAAATCTTCAAAAGTTAAGCACAACCGATAATATGGCACAACAAGGAGTTAATTTTCTGTAAATATCCTCTCTTTATCCTGAAACACTGGTATTTCTATTTCATGATGCAACCACTTTTAGGAATATGCAATCTAATATGTGTTCCTCATAATTCATGCATTCCGAGCTTACTATAGCCGGTTCATTACTTTGTCTCATGACAACAATGTAAGAGAATACATAGGCAATGAGGCAGTGATTTCTTTTTATTCCTTTCCTTTGGCCAATTTAACTATTATCTACCATCGGTATTCATTTTCCCAACAGGTATCCACAAATTTATGCTGTTCAATATATATTTCAATCATCTTTTAAGCTATCAATTCAAACTCTGTTCTTAACCCCCCCCCCCCCCCCAAAAAAAAAAATTCACCCTTTCTGTTAAATGTAATATTCAACACAACCTAACATAATCAAAGTTTAAGAGCCATCTATAAACTTGGGAAAATATATTATAAATTCCAACATTTCTTGTCTACAGGTAAGAAGTAGGTTCTTGCCAATCTTGTTTGTGCAAATCAAATATGTAACATGGCTAACCAAGTGACATGCCCAAACATTATTAGCTTACTTGGAGAACTTAATTTCCAAAACCAGGTAAGGAAAAGGAATTGAACATATATAGATGAACCTAAGCTTTTGAATAAAGAACAAAGTACAAAGGAATAACACATAACAAACAGCAAGTAAGATCACAGTTTCTTAAAAATATAATCTGCAAATTAACAGTTTATTACATCATCAGTATAGCATTAATTACCAATGGTTCACTAAAAATAGGTTCAGTAAAAGGGTTGGTTCTAAATACCTCTAAGCAAGTGCCAAGATCAAATCCACACAACCGAGAATCAAAATCTGTGATAGAACCATCATAAAGAACTGCAGATTTTATACTCCTACATGGTGCATCAGGATCTGAATTCATGGTTAGTTTTGAATGAAGAACCTGCATAATGAAGAAAAATCAAAGATATGTAGCTAAGGCACATTTTAACTTGTGAAAGAATAATACAGCACAAATATAAGATGATTTAAAATCCTTATCCATTCATTTATGATATGCAACAATGAAAATTATTGCTTTTGTCCATATCTTTCATATAATGCTCACAAATGACATAATCAAATTCATTTGGCTATATATGTAAAGCCAAATATACTGGCACACACCTTTGCTGCACGGCTAAGACTCTTCTGTGAAATGTCAACACCAACAATTGTTTCCAAAGAAGTTGGATAATCCAACAAAGACTCCAGTAAACTACCAGAGCCACATCCAAAATCAACCTATGACAGAAACATAGCACGATCTGAAACTGAACTTGTTATAATCAACATTAACAAAAAAAAGAGGAAACAAGACAAATACCAAAGAAGTAGCACCAGATTCTTTAATGTGCTGCACTGCATATTCTACACGTTGTTTTGAAAGTGGTGGGCTGAAAAGAGCCTGCTCCATTCTGTCTTCTGGGGGTTCTGTCACCCGCAACAAGATGATAGAGTACTCCAAGCAGCAGGCTTACGCAAAGAAAACAATGTACAGTCAATCAGATCTCTCAACCAATTTAAAACAACAATGCCACAAAAGAGGAGTTATACAAGCTCCATTTATTGCCACTAGTATTTGTTGCCACATGTGTTGTATGTATTATAGATAGAAAATTTTTGCTTTTAAATATAAAATATGATTAGGTTAACCTTGCAGCAATTCAAAGCTTTAGCAAAATAGAATCCTGTGTTTTGGCCAAGCAACAAAGTCACATTTAAGATTTTAACTTTTTTTTTTTTTGGAAAAAAAAATGGAATTGTGTTTACCTTGTTACTCTATGGAAATGAACATAAAATCTCACAAACTCTTTTTTGGGGCGTTACCATTTAGGCAAAGCATCACCCAGATAAGATATTCGAACATTTTTAGCAACATTAATATATTAAAAACAAAAAGGGCTTTCTATGTTATCTAATTAGAGCCAGTGTGTAGCACCTAATCATTGCCACAAAAGGTTCATAAAATGCTATTATAGAACTGCAAGGGGAAATTTTGTGCTAGAATTAGAATTCCTAACAGATAGCAATAACTTGTTGATCCAAAATAAGAATACTTCAGAAGCCATAAACAGGCATATTTTCAATCTAATGGATTCAAATATTAAACAATGTTTAAAGAAACAGTAAGGGATAACCACCATACTACATGTCATCCGAGTCTATAGCTATCATTCCTCAACAAATGGCTAAGCATCAAAGAATATCAGATATGAACATATGCCCCCATGCACACCACAAACAAATTTTAATCCACCACATTACATGTCACCCAAGTCTTTAGCTATCACTCCCTAACAAATGGCTAAGGATCAAACTAAAATCAGAAATGAACAAATGCCCCCCTATCTACACCAAAACAATTTTTAATCTAAGTGATACTTTTATTCAACATGCAATGCAAAGATTGAGACACTATCAAAACATTGCAGGCACCAGGCAGTCAACATCCCTAGTCATCTTTCAACCTTGGAAGACAACTAATAGCATCAAATTAAATTATTTAGGATTTAACAGATGTATGTACTCACGTGAAGATAAGAATGCAAGAGCATTTGCAGAATCCTTAGCTGCAGCCAAAACCAGATCTTGAGAAGGCAAATCTGTATAGAAACAAGCAGATTGGCCAACAGACATCTGGGAGACAACATCTTCAAGACAGGGAATCACTGCTCCAGTCCCCATCTCAAACTCAAACTCCTCAGTACTTTCAAGAAGCTCTTTCTGAAGTTCACCTTTTATCACTAAAGATACAGAATAACATACACACAAAAGGGACCCATTAGATGGACCAACACCAGAATCTGGACCTTCTATATCTATAGAACTCACATCAATTTCCACCACATCATCTAGAATATTAATTTTGTTTGATTCAGGTTCTTTGCCTCCCAAAGTTTCATTATCCTGAAAGTTATGAACAGATAGGCACGATACAACTTCCTTAGAAAAATTTTGAGGATAAAACTTAATGTCAAAGATGTTGGCTAATTGTTTTTGCTCCTCTAAAGAGATATCTATATCCTTAAAATATGCATTCAATCCTGATAAAACTTTTAAAGAAACACTTTGGACAGCATCGTTTTGCTTCTTATAGAAAACATTGGGTGCACACTCCAAAATCAAATCTTGACACTTAGAATATAATTTTACTTCACAAGTAAAACTGCTTTCCAATCCCACCGGTTTAGCATCTGCATCAACAGCACCATTTTCATTTGCATACTCTGTCTCTTGCTCAGCTGATTCTGAAACCTTTACTTTCTTGTTTGATGACAACTCCGATGATGTTTTTGTAGGAAAACTTGAGATAGAAAAGACAGGTTCTAATAGCCAGTGCTGGCGACAGAATGAACTGAGAATTTCTCTTGGGAAGGAACCCCTCCAGTTTATCCTTGTAGTAAATCTCAGAGGCAACTCTGCTGCAAGTATTGCCTCTCTGGACAACTTGTAAATTCCACTTGGTGTTTTACTTATAAGCATCCTGCATAAGAAAATCCAAAACGATTATACACTGACAGTTATAAACTCAAACAGATGCATAATACGAGAAATACCCTAAAGGAAGATAACTGATAGAATAAGCGGCCAAATTGCAGCAAATAAAGGTTGTGTCTAACAGGACACTTCATCATCCCTTGCGCTCAACCTGATTATCAAGGGCTTGGCTCACATGTAGAGAGAATTGTCCCTCATTCCCACTTCTTCCAACAACTTGACATTTCATCACCCAACAATGAAGCATTGGTCATGCTTTACTGTGTAACTGTGTTAAAGAAAAGTTTTCCATGGTAATTGACACCTTGTTTGTTTTTATGGAAATTAAATACTTGGAAAATTTGTCCAGAGCACCAGAATACCAAAATGGTTCATCCGAGCACTGGTATTGTTGAGGAAATGTATATTGAAATTCCATTTTACATATGTGCATAAGTAGTGATTTGGAAATTTTTAAAATGCAGTTGATAATAGAGCTGGTGGCTGGTAATTTCTTTCTTAGATCAGTCCATTGAGTTAGTGTTGAGCTTATCTAAGCTAGAAACATTAAACGGGAAGACCTAAGCCTAGCTGGAGCTTAGAAAATTTCCTATGGGTTGTTCTTGAATTCTATAACAGCAAAAAACTTTAAAAGATAAGGGTAAGCTGGAATTTTAGGTCCTTCAAACAAATCAAGGCAAGACACACTAGCAGTCTTTTCAGCCGAGGTCATTTGCAGGCTGAGGTTTCACAAGCACCATGAAATAATTTAAACCCCAAAATAAAAAGCTTTAACAGATGAAAATAGTATCAGAAGAAATTTTATATATGAAGGAAGAACAGACCTGTAATATGATTGCAAGGTGACATCTTCATGAAAAAGGTCTTGGCATTTCCAAGTGTAACCAATGGATGCCAAAATTGAATCACCATATATATCTTGGCCACAAATGTAGCTGGCCCTTACATTCAAAGGTCCTCCAAATGTAAAAACCTTAGTATTTAGAAGATCAGATGACATGTCTAGTGGATATGACTTGGGAGCAGCAAAGTAAAATCTCGTTTCGGATGAAGCTTTACCAATAGTCCTGTTGAAGAACAAATGATCATTAGTGCCTTACAGAGGACAGATACTCTTTAAGGAGCCTACTATACAATGAACATTACCATTGCAGGTATCATCAATCATATAACAGTTTCAACATACCTTGAGATCAAAACTTTGTTGGCATCTGACAATCCAAGTTTTTGTGCAATAACATCAAGGTAATAACCTGCTGATGAAAAATTAAGAATCATTGTTTCAACAGCCTTTTCAAGTGAACATGGGATATATATGGCCATAGTCGTTATGCCTTCAGCAACACCAGATTGTTGAGATACTGATGATTCTATGACATCAGGAAGGTAAGGATCTTTCTTCCGAATTGAAAGCTCTCCCTCAGGACTAACAACCAACTCTGGTAATCCTGCAGCAGCTCTCATAATATATGATATGACCAAGAAAGGATGAGACTCCACTGTAGGATTAATTATTTTGAAGAGATAATTAGGTTTTCCATCGCATATAGCAATAACAGAAGCAGGAACTGAACCATTAACATCACCAACTCTGCGTAAAGCTGCTTTAAGGTGACTGCTCAGAGGATGAAGAGCTGAAAGGAACTAATTCATTGATGAAAAAGATAAAGGGAGAAAACATCAGAATGAAAATTATTTACTTTAAAGCAATAGCAGTGTTCCTTCATAATATAAAAAATAGATAAAAATGAACATAATGCCTGATAAAGAGATGAAAAAACTTCACCAATGAGAGAACAGATTAGAATGAAAATGATTTACTTTAAAGCAATAGCAGTGTGCTCTCATAATATAAAAAATAGATAAAAATGAGCATAAATGCATGATAAAGAGATGAAAACAACTTCACCTATGAGAGGATAAAGCAGAATCAAGAAAACTTGCCATCAAAACAAAATAGTTCTTGAAGTACTAATGGAAAAGGCCAGGTGCAGAGGAATATTACTCCATTTAACTCACTTGGTAAAGATGAATCAGGAAGTCAATGCAGTTTTAAAAAACGTTGAAAAAAATAAAAAGAAAAAACCTTTTCAAACTTGCTCATATAAAAGTTGGACACAGGTTGGAAAGAGTTAACTTGCCTAAGTTTCCCACGAGCAAGTTTAATATAAATGCCTTATACTGTTATCTAGAATCCTTTCTTCTATTCTAGTAGAAAGTTGTAGAGTTCAATGCTAACAATTGATTTCTTGCTGTATGACAAAACAAAAATAAAAGTCCACAGACAATTCAATGCCTAAATGTCCCATGGTTATTAGTTGAGTATAACTTAAGAAAAAAATAAAAGTAGTATACACATGCATAAATACACCTACTGTGCACATGTAAATGCACAAATCCATGTCATTGATGACACCAACCAAACAAACAGATTGTCCACCAACCTCATTTGAGAATATAAATTTGACACGGGCAATCAACTCTGTCCATGCTTCCTCTGCTGTGGGACTATCCGCAGAAGGACGGATGCCAAGCTGCAATTTTACATAGAATAAAGAAAATTAAGAAAATGAAAAAAAAGTGACAGCTTTATTTGGACAAATTACTGACAATTTTTGCATGGATAAAAAAGAAAAATATAATAATAATTCGATCTTTTGAAGAAAAAAATAAACTAAAAAAATTAACAAAAAAAATCCCAAGAAGAGTTGAAATCTAGGAACAAGATCTATCCCAATATGCATGATGAATAGTTCCAATCATTAGTGCTCATACTGATTAATGACTTGTAGATTTTGGAGCTATTGAACTAACAATTTTAAACCAAAAAAAAAGGGAAAAAGAGAGAGATGGCAATGTTAGAAATCTAAGCAGTTGGCCCTAAACGTAGTAAACGCTAAAGCTTGAAAAAAAAATATGATCATATCAAAAATGTAGATTTAATAAGATTTATTAAAAAGAAATATACAAGTAGTATGCCATCATCAATAGCTATAGGAGTTGATACCAGACTACTAAGAAATTGAGATACTCAAACATGTCCCTATGTTCCTTACAGACAAGTTGGTTCCAAGTTTCCATAATGCAAAAGTCAAACTTCAGTAATAATAAATTTTGTATTATCAGGCATAATTTTTTAGATATTTATTTGAAAAGTACAGAGGAACAAGATAAGGATGAAGAAGAAAGCTGCTGTATTATCATAACTAGTGAAAGAAAGCATATAATAAGCCCAAACTTAATAGGATGCCAATAGGATAGCAACCTCTAATGAACAAAGAGTTCAAAGGCAAGGTAGGGCAGCTCAGCATCCAGGTATCATAGACTCAGACAAGGAATCATGACCTGGATACGCATGTACAGAAAAAAAAAAGAGATATTCCAGTTGCAAACAATCAATCACATGGCTACAAATTGACAATGGCAGTACCTAGTTGATTTTAAATATCTATGCAACACAAACTTCAAATAGAAATTAACTAGAAGTTGATCTTCCAACATAAAAGCTTCATTAATTGCAATTTTCTTTCAGGGCACATCTGGACGAAATTGTAAATATCAGAAAATCGGAAATTATGAGATTCAGAACCCCATCAGTTGGAACCCTGCCATTTGTAAAATTCATTGTTTAGTTATTATGTTGAAATTAGTTAAATTACAGTGGAAAAAGGGGTAACAATGATTTAGAAATTGATAATGGATATAATTATGGCCAATCTATATGGTGGCAATGACAGTGGAATATTGATGACAATATAGATGGTGGTGAAGGTGATGGTAGCAATAGCAGTAATTGTCAACATGTTAGCGGTGATGCTGCAATGGTAGCAAGCTTTCATGATCCGACTCTTTTGAAAAAACTTCTATGAATAGATCAAATTCATACAAAACCATTGTTTCTTATAGAGTTAATTACACATTTGGTACTAGAATTATAGTCAAAATTTAAATTTAGTACATAAAGTTTCAAAATTCGAAATTAGGTAATTGAACTTTGCTTCCATTTATTAGTTTGCCCACCAGACTACACTATTAGTCAAATGGCTGGAAACATACCACATGTCTAAAATGCCATGCCTTTTTTCTTGTTGTCTTAATTTCTTTTCTAATTTTGAATTAAAAATAAAAAATGAAAAAGAGAAAATTAAAAAATTGGAAACAAATTATATTTATTTTTTCTATTTTCAAATATAAAAATAAAAACAAAAATTAAAAAGAATTTGGGAAGATGGACTGAAGGAGAAAGAGAGAGAAAAGAGATAGAGAAGGGAAGGGAAGGAGAATGGCCTGATGACACTGATCTGGCTAGCCCAAGGCAGATCGGCACCCCAGCCAAATTAATACTGATATGCCTCAAGATGGCCAGACCAGCACTGGCCAGCCTTCCCCTTCCACTCCCTTTCCTTTCCCTTCCTTTCTTTCTCTCTCTCTCCTCCTTTCCCCTCCCTTTCCCCATTTTCTCTCTTCTCAATTTTCATTTTGGAAATTTTCAGATTTTTCTTTGACTTTTTAATTTTTTAAAAAAACTAAATGCAATTTTATTAGATATTTCAAGCACATAAAGTAGTGGAATAACGCGTTTAGTCTCGTGTGCAAAATGATTAACAGAAGCATAGTTCGAATACCTAATTGCGAACTTTTAAACTTTAAGTACAAGATAAAAAATTTAACTATAGTTCGAGAACCAAATATGCAATCAATCCTTTCTTATTTTAATTCAATGGATCATCAAATTTTTCATCATGAAAAGCTTACTTTAAACTCATGCTTCAAGACACTAACCTTGTTAAAGTGAAGCAAATATTAAACAATGGCAAACCTGACAAGGAATTAAGGAATACCTATTTAACTGATACAAAGAGCAACTATGTTTATTTTTTCTTGAGTTTCACTATATATTCCACAACCTTTCACCAAAACTCACAATGAAGCAATGAATGCAGCTACAAACAATATCTGTCAAACTAGATTTTTAAGGAACAAGACTGGTGAGCAAGATGATACCAACCTTCTCCAACGCCATCTGAGCAGCACACTGCTCAGCATCTTTCTTCTTCTTAAAGGACCCAGACACAACAGAAAAATCTGGAAGCTCCAAGCTGCAGCGATAAAGGGAGGGACCCTTCTGAAGGATTGCCAATCCTGGGCATCCATTTTGAGTAGGTTCCTCTATTTCCTCTACCTTATAAGAGGCTTTGTTTCCAAACTTCTGGTGTATAATAGCCTTAGGAGTAAGAGTTGGCTTTCTTATTGCCTGCGTCAACGATCCTCCAGTTTCCATACGACCGCCAGGTGTTTGAATAAATAAATCTGGAAAAAGAAGAAGTTAAACAAAAAGCTATTTTATCATCTATGCAAATAAAATGCCAAGAGAACTCAATAAGAGTTGCAATTTACTAATGGCACAATATGAGCCAGCCAAAGAACAGAAAATTGACACACTACAGGACCAACAAAATAACTGCAGTTGATGATACTATATTGGGCTCAAATTCAAAAGATTCATACAAAAACCTATGAAAATCACAATTGAAGCCTCTCAAAATCGAAATTTATAATACAAAAACAGAAAAATTCGATAAAGCTCAAAAATTGCATATTCTTTTATGCCACTCAACTTGAAAAATAAAGATAAAAGCGTATAGAAAGGCAATGCAAGTGGGTTCAAATTGCAGAAACAATGAAACTGAAAAACATAAAATTCCAATCAAACCTGAAGGAAATAGTAAAGTGATAATCAAAGGGAGTAATGTAAATATCGTACCTCCGGAGCAGAAATGGCGTATACGTATGCGTATAGGCGTGTGTATACAACAAGTACAGAGGGAATTTCTGTTTGGCTTTTGGGCTTCCTTTCTATCCCTGGGGTAGTGAGCGAGTTTTTGTTGTTTGGCTTACTTTACTTCAGGCCGAAGGAGGGGATCAGTAGGAGGGAAAGGCAGGGAGGGTATTATTGGAAACTTATAATTAATGTTAAACATCATTTTAGATTTTAAATTAGGCAATTCTATTTACACCCATTTAATGCTATATACCACACCCTAGATATATCTCAAATTTAAATTTAAATTTTTTCTTTTTATTAAATACACCTCAAATTTAAAATTTAATTTTTTATTCAATATTTTTCTATTTTTTATTCCTTCTCTTTCTTTTTTCTTCTATTTTCACTTTCTAAAATCAAATTCATCGAAAATGAATAAAATTTTTCGAAAATGAATATTCGATAAGATTTGAGACTTCTCGAATCTCTATTTTTGAGAAAATTGATTTCACTTTTAATTACTAAAAAATTTTAATCATATGTTTATAAACCCATTTAAATGATCATGTTTGCGAATAAAACTGAAATCAATATTCTCAACATACATAGCATAAACTTGTTTTTTCTTTTAAGCCTTTAGAAAATCAATAACACCATTTTTTTTGTTTTTATGGTTTTGCATGAGCAAAATGGAGTTTTTGGTTTTTTGGACTCAGGATAAAAATATTTTTACTTTCATGTATGCTTGAGAACTAATATATTTTTTCTATTCGAACATATGATCAAGTGAGAATGAGCACATTAATTACTTGTATGTGCATACATGCTAATTTGAGCTTGAACATCCCATATAATATTGACAATGACAATGTCGTCAACAAACTAACAAATCCGACAATATTTAATCTTTTAATCATCAGTTTTTATTGTTGATTTGATAATTTATTAATGACATTTTTCAGTGACCCAAATATTAAAGATCCTGATTATTCTATTATTAAGAGTTTATAATTAAATATATATTTAAAAAAATTATATATTATCGAAAATAGATTTTCGAGAATACAAGATGACTTTCGAAAATTCATTTTCAAAAACTCGAAAATATATTTTTATTCTTGGTAATCCATTTTCGAGAATTATATTTCTTCTCATAAATGGATTTTTTAAAACATAATATGACTCTTGAAAATTCATTTTAAAAAAATACGGATGATTTTGAGGTGTTAAGCTATTAAGAGTATTTTTTTTTCATTTACTAAAGATTAAAATTGACATTTGGTATATGGTAATTTTGGAAGAAAAATTTGAAGGTGTATATAAAAAATTTGACAGTGTATTTAGAAGACCCCTTTATAAATTTGGTAGCTTCTAAATGCATTTCACTTTTTACATTTCACACTATTTTTTTCAAAATTTTTTGTAAATAAAATTATTTAATTTCTTTCTCACAAGTTTTCGAATATCAAATATTTGATAAGTTTTATAATTTACTAAAAACTTATTTCCAATAAATTTTATAACTCGAAAAATTTATTTCTAAAATTTATTTTCAAAAAGTGAGAAAGTAAACTTTTAAGAAAAATTACAAAAAAAAAAATTATTAGAAATTTTTATTAATTGGTGTAATAAAAAAGTTATTATTGAAAAAATTATAAATTTTAAAATTAATAAAAAAGTTAATTTTATTATTTTAATTTTTAAAAATAAAATCCAATGAGATACTAAACAAATTAAAGATAAAATAGTAAATATAATTTTTTATAAATTTAAAATTTATTATTTATTTTTAATAAATATATGTTTTATATCTATTATTAAAATTTTATAATAATTTTAACTAAACTAAACTCTTTAAAAAAGTTTCTCTATCTATTTATCACGATAATTTTATTTTACTAGCATATTAGATTTTGATAACATTATTTAGTATTTAGCAGTATTATTTGTACAACTTTAAAGAGTTCCAACTCTCAAATGTTGATTAGACGTAATAGTTACATAATCATCCCTCGTAATATTAAGAGATGAAATGTTTAATTAAGATCTCATAAAATTTGTTTTTTTCTTGAGGTCAAAATAGTAAAATCAACTTTTTTATTAATTTTAAAATTTATGATTTTTTCAATAATAATTTTTATTTATTAATTAATAAAAATCTTTAATAAAAATCTTTAATAAAATCTATTTTTTGTAATTTTGCTTAAAAATTTTGTAACATTTCTTTATAGAAATAAGTTTTTGAAAAATTTATCTAGGGTCTCATAAGATATTTTTTCTAAGATAAAAATAGTAAAATTAACTTTTTTTATTAATTTTAAAATTTATGATTTTTTCAATAATAAAATTTTTTAATTACACCAAGTAATAAAATTTTCTAACAAAATTCTTTTTTTTTGTAATTTTTCTTAAAATTTTATTTTATAGCTTTTTTCGAATATTTATTTCTAGTAAATTATAAAATTTATTGGAAATCTATATTTGGTAAGTTATAAAACTTACCAAATATAAATATCTAAAAACTTATGAGAAAGATAATCAGTCAATTTTATTTACAAAAAATATAAAAAAAAAGGTGAAACGTGAGGAAAAAGTTGAGTTTATTTAGAAGCTCCTAACATGATACATGTATCAATTATCAAATTAAATATTTAATATTATTTTATTAAATACCATAAACATTCAATTAATAAAAAATTAAAAAAAAAAGGTTACGCTAGAAACGTGCTCCTTAAGGTCATTCTTTTGTTTTTATTGTAGCTTGGGGATTTTTTCGTTAAAGGGTAATAAGAAATGCTTTCTATCAGGATAAAGGGTGTTTTAAATGCATCACAAAATCTTCTTTATACATGCATAAAATTTTTTTCAAAAATACTCACATAGCAAATATCAATTTTAGCTTTTAGTAAATGATAAAAATACCTTCAATATCTTATATACCTTTATACCTTCGTCTTATTCTTCTTTCTCATTTTCTTCTTTTTTCATCTCTCTTTCTCATATACTAAACCCTAAATCTTTAAAATTAAAAGAAAAATTTTGAAACATTTGTTAAATCCTGCAAATTGTATAAGAATGAATTCAAAAATGAAAAACAACGATAAAAGAGATGAGCTCAACGAGGTAATGGAAACTCACCAGTCAAGTCTCAATTTTTTATGTTTTCATAAATTCGTTTTTGATAATGCAATATAATCCATTTTGAAGAATTATACTACATTCTCCAAAATTTATTTTTGAATATTATATTATATTTTCAAAATAAAAAATTCATTTTTGAAAATACAAAATGATTCACAGAAATGAATACAAAATGATTCATGGAAATGGATTTTTGAAAATACAATATAATTTTTTGTAATTTTTATTTTTTTTAATAAAATTTGTTTAACATATTATGATATGAGCTAATCATGTTGGACTTGATGTAAATGCTTTTGGTTGTGTGATCAAAAGCACGTATGGATTACCTTATGCTAATGAAGTTACAAAACATTTAAGGGTGGGAAGTCCAATTTTTTTATCTAAAGCACATTTGCATTGGAAGAAGTTGGATTTAATGAAGAGCTTAGATAATGAAATATCTAAAGAGTTAACCATCCAGTCTGAGGTTGATCAAATCATCAAATGTTTCAATGAATGTGATAAGTTTGGTAAGTTAGCAATGAAAAGAAAACTACGAGAACTTGGTGATCTGTCCACAACTGCCTTGATACCACCATTAGAGATAGTAAAGCCAAAATGTTGCAGAACTATAAAAGCATATATCTCTACATGACACTACTTATCACACTAAGAGATTGTGTTATCAGCTTAAGTTAGTACATCACTAACAACCATAGCAAACTCAATAAAATCAACAAAACAGATCACTAAACTTTCTGTTTGTCACCCTATAGTAAATAAAAAATGTGATTTAGATAGTTTGCTAGTGGAGTTACATTTGTATATACAGAGCATAGTTGATGTTGAGGTGGATGGTTGGGTATAGGTGCAACAAGATTTAATTAAAGAGTTTAATTGGTTTCAAAGTGATTATGTTACTTTTTATAAATTGTTCATATTTTATGCAAGTATTAATGACATTATATAAATAACGTTCATATTTTATGTAGGTGTTTATGAAAACCATTCTCACAAATACATCATATTGCATACAACTAACGTAAGGGTCGATATAATTATGCTCGAGGGTGAAAGATTCCATATGTACCTCGTATTGAAGATTTCCAATATTGTTTAGTTCAAATTCTGATATGGCCACTCGAGAAACAATAGATATTATTCAATTTTTTTTTATATATTTGTTTATGTTATGCAATGAATGAGCATGTTTTATATATACAGAGTATCGTTGACATTGCAACAGATGGACATTTTATATGGACGATTGTTATATTTTATATTTTTGTAATGGGATATGTCATATTGCATAGGTAATAATCTAACGAATATTTGATAAATATAAACTAAATGAAGTGAATATAAAATCAATACCCTAAACATAATTAACTAAATATAAAATTAGTATCAGTACATGCTAATAATAAATCATTAATGTCAATCCCTCTCCTTCGATCTCTCTCTTGTCTTCTTGTCTCAAAGATATACATGTGGTATAGAATAAGTGGGCTATACTATCTGCATGGAAGTTTTTGGTAAGATTGGTATTATCGTCTCTGGTAGGACTGATATTATCATCTTCGTAGGAGAGAGAACCGAGCAAAGATGATGATATGGCCAATGCTAGTGATGGTGGAGAGATCACGACTGTGAGTGGGCTAGGAGGTGCTAATGGAGCATGCATGAGCGGGCTTAGAGGTGCCAATAAAATTGTAGATGAAGTAGGTAAGGGCAGCCTAGATGGTGTAGACGATTTGAATGCATGAACTGATGGTGTAGAAGTCAAAATCGATTTAGATGATTGTTATTACCTGTTACAATATGGTAAGACTTGTCTAATATGGCTCGTACTTAGATAATGACACTCTCCAATAATCAATACTCTAACCAGATTTGCTAGTCAAAAATATGATCAACAAAAGATAAAGTAGTTGAATTTCACTATAAAAATATTAACAACGCTATTAATATTGATATTATATAATCAAAATTAACCAATTAATAAAAAACTTTAAAATGGTAAAATTTATAACTTACTGAATTACTCATATGTGTAGTATCAATCGACTAAGGTTGAAATCTAGATCGATGCTTCAGATTTTGAATTTAAATGTGTGAAATAGTTGCTAACCAAGCATCATAGTCAGATGAACACTTTTTCAGCCTCTAACATCTTTGGCCTCGATACTCAACTAACATAATGTGTATATTCCATTGTTCCCAATATTGGTGCAGAAAGCTATATGTAATATTATACTGGTTGGATGATGGTATTCGATCAGCATGGGATGGAGTCAACGATCTTGATGGAATAGTTCATACAAAGTCAAACAATTATAGAACCTTTTCCAGGTGATACGGCTCTATGATTGCCCTGCACTTGATGCATTCAGTGAAAAAGGCATTATCATGCAATGGATGTGCCTCTTATCGAATGGTGTATGGTTCCCAACATATGTCCAATACTGTCAACCCATCCTAGTGCTTCCATAAAGCTTGCAATGTATCAGTGTAAGTATGAACCTTCCATTGTCAAACACATTGTAAATCATCTGAGTATGTCAATACGACAATTGGGCCCAATGATGAAAAATGCTCTTAAATCCATGCTTACATGAAATACATAAATAATATTTAATTAAATAATCACATATATGAGTAACAATAAATAAATCAAATAATTATAATATGTTAACTAATTATAAATACATACCTAAATAAGTGTCAAATATCTAATGATCAGATGCATGTCTGCCTTATTCGTAATCTCAAGCTACCTATCTAAGTAAGTGAGACCAACTATCCCTCAACTATAGGTACTTGTAGCAATGAGGTCCACTAGTAGGGGTAAGTACATTATCAAGACTTTCGTCATGGTTTTGTCATAGAATAGCATACACCCTATCAAATATAATAGAATAACCCAAGATGCATAAACAATTATGTTATCATCTGATACATTAGTGATATGCTTAAAGGTATCATGCAACCAAGATAGTTGAATAGTAGATCCTTTACCCCACTACATCTTGGATTTAGCCACCTCATAAAGAACTACAAGCAACCTTGACAAAAACTGTGTTGCCCTTATGCATCGTCAAATAATTCAATGAAATTATGGTTCTCTTGATCAGTATGTATAGAAGGGTAAACACATCGTCAAGCATGATACTCATTTCTCCAATTGACATATGAAATGTGTTCATTTTTAGTTGCCACCTCTCAACAAAAATGGACAGTATCGTGTTGTTGATGGTATGATATATGCAGTCGACGAGTGAGAACAACCTTGACCAGACAATATGGGCTCGGATCCTACTGCGTGTATCATTTAAACGTCATTATTGTAACTTTGACTCGTGGCTAATCGATTTCAATATATCTCACTTTTGTAACAATAACAACAACAACAACAATAAACAAATCAACAATGTTACAAAAATAAAAAATAACATACACAATAACATAAAAAACAACAATCAACTAAGACACTCTAAAGACATAAACTAATATTCTATGATTTGAGTGATTACCTGGCCATTTCAAATTTGGAATGCAACATGAGAAATGAAACTAGATATAATGGAGGCATCAATCAGACCTCTTGGAAAAGACTTCATGTGATGTTCATCCGTGGTGGAAGTTGAAGGCCTAGCTCGAGGAATGTCATTGACTATACGGTTTTCCAACTCATCGCCCCCTATACTTACCATGTTTTCTCAGAGGTAGTCGGATGCCTTTGACTATACCTTATCCTTGTGTACAAGGCATATTTGTAACAAAAAAAAAAAACTTATTATGCTTACAGAATATATTTAACAAACTTTCATAAATGAAAAAAAAATGACATTAGATAAAAAGTTCAATTTCTTCCTTGTTAAAAACATGTAAACTCTCGAGTTTGGACAGGATCAATCATCCTTGCATAGGGGATCAATCTTTAAACTTCTGAAAAATTTATTTCTGAAAATCCTTTAAGCTTTTCGATTTCGAATTTTCAAAAAACTCGAATTCACCCTAAATTCTATCATAAATCTTAACCTATATTTACATGCATTTCAACCAAAATTTAAACCAAATTAATAAAAAAGAAGCTAGAAATATTTCCTTTAATTAATGAAAAACTAAAAAGCACTGGTGATTTTAGTTTAACACGATAGATTTATAGGGTTTTTTTTAATTAAAAATGAAGATAAAAGAAAAGAGAATGGAAGAGTGAAAGAGTAGAACGAAAAATAGAAAAATGGGGTGTGAGGTGTATTTAGTAAAAATAAAAAACTTAGGTAGTGTTTGGTTACAGAAAATAGAGTCATTTTCTCTTTTCATTTTATTGCAAGATGAAAAATATGAGTGAAAACGTGTTTGGTAATTGAAAATGAAAATAATTTTTAGAAAATAAAAATGAAAATGGGTTGAAATATGAAAATATATATTTTTTAATTGTGAAAATAAGGGATACTCATTACTTTTTTTCTTATTTTTTACAAGTTATCATATTTAAACACTTTTTTAATGTCATTAATTAATTAATATATATTATGTTTATAATTAGATGCCATTAATAATAATATCATTAAATATTTTATTTTTTTTTAATTTTGCATTTCTAGAAAACAGTTTTTATTTTCACTTACTAATTAAATTTTTATAAAACAAAAATTAAAAATTATTTTCTAGAAAATGAAAATAAAAAATAAAAGATTTTCTTAAACCAAACAAAGCCTAAGTTTGAATTTAAAATGTATTTAGTAGTAGGATGTATAAAATTAAAAACAAAAAAGGTAAATAGATTTCTCCTTGGGATAATTGTTAAGCTAAGTATAGATTAGTAGGACTCTATACCTATAAGTAAATGTTTCATTTCTTATTTTCTAATGTGAAAAGAACAAAAAAGAAAAGTCAAGCAGAGTTGGACTCAACAAATAAAAAACAATCAATCTTGATTTTCAATGAATTTTTTATATATTGAAAGCTATAAGAATTGAATATTAGTTATTGAAATTAAAATTTATTATTTTATTAAATATCAATATATCACAATCCATTAACAAATTAAAGGAAAAAGTAAAACTAAAACTAAAATTTTTGTTTATATTATTTGTATATGACAACTTTTTCTATAGCAACAATGAAAGATTGGATGAATTCAATAATAATTATATATGGATAATATAAAATTACTATTTAGATCTTATTCTTTTAGAAAATAAATTTTTTACAATAATATATTTAAGTTTTATATAGCATGATTGAAAAAGTATTTTAAAATCTAAAAAGTTTTATTTCCTATTTTTTTATTGAATCAATTGAATTCTTAAATATTTATTTTTAATTAATAAAAAAATAGAATGAAATTGAATTATGTGAGTCATGTGGCAATAACTTTTATTTGCTTTCTTAAAATGACTCTTCATTTACAAAAAGATATCACATTTTATATGCTTAAACTTCTTGCATTTATAGCAAATAATTGATTTTTTTTTCTAATTTCAAGAAAGGTAAAACTCAGAACTCAATTCTTTTAAACATAGATATTTGGACCTACTAGTAAACCAAATAACCTTATCACAAATAATTGAATCTTTATCCTCCTTACATGATTTTCCTTTTATTGTTTTTTTTTAGGAGTGTATTTGAATGAGAAATTTGAAAATTTAGAAAAAAATCTTGAAATAAATGCATTTAAAATGCATAATTTCAAAAAATTAACATTTGTAATTGTTTTGTTTAGATAAATATTTCTTACAAAAAGATTTAGGTAATTAAATTTTGTGAGATAAAATTAATTATAAAAGAAGAATAATGATATTGAAAATAAAAATACATATAAATATAAGAATATGCAATACGAGTATTATTATATTTGTAAAAATAATTGATATTTTAATAACATAAAAAATATATATTAGAGTTAAATAAAATGATTTTTAGTTTTTAATTTTTGTATCTTATTGTAAAAGTGAAAAGGTTTAAAAGAATTTTAAAAAATCAATTCTTTACATGGAATTTAAAAAAAAAAAAATTCAAGTCTTCAAATCTCCTCTTAAATTTGTCTTAAAATTTTGAAATTATTCTTTATCTTTTCTCAAACAAATAATTTTTTTTTGAACTTTTGAAAATCTTAATTGAAATGACATCTCTCTTCCAAATATCTCACCCAAACAAATCCCAAGAAATTTTCTACCATTTTCAAGCTTTTATTATCATGAATTTTTTAAATTACCTAACAAACATGACTGCTTTTTTTTTTTTTTTTCACTTTCACCCTTATTAATATCTAAAAAACTTATTTTTATGTGGAGAATTTTAAATGGCCAAATAATATTCGTCTTAAATTATGATGTGAGGGTTAAATTGGATATAATATTATAATCATTTGAGTTAAAATTGATTTTGTGTGAAAATCAACCTTGATAAACACCAAATACAACAATAAAATAAATATAAAAACCAAATAAATGACTGACAACATTGGGCTTAATAATATCTTTATCTTTACTATCTATCAATGGTTACTAGTTACTAGTTTTGCCTTTGGGTGAGCTTCATTGCTTTTGTTTGAATATACGAATGTTGTATTCTGGACCTACAGTTGATAGACAAGGATCCCAATAAGGCCACTTCACTGTTCTGGGCAGTTATTAATGCTGGAGATCGTGTTGATAGTGCATTGAAAGACATGGCTATTGTGATGAAGCTGAGGCTATTGAGGCAATCAAATCTTCCGTCATCTTTGTCCTTATGATTCTCAGTAGTCTCTTGGTAATGTCCTTGTTGAACTCTACAAGCTACAATGGCAAATCTCATCTACAATGTATATCTGTTGCTATCAAGCTTAGTTTTCATTTGCAGTTTAGTTGAATGAGTCTAGTACAGGAAGCATAGGAGCTCATGAATCATGTCCTCCTTTTCTTTCAATTCATGCCATTTTGATGTAAATGTCATAAACTTATTGCCTCATTTTCAATTATTCTTAGAGGATCTAGTGGAGTAAAATTTGACAAAATCAGCAAGGGTGAATGAGAACTGATCCCGATCCGGCTATGCTTATAGACTTGATGGTCACGGTATGAAGATCAGAATGTCATAACCATTTGGAATGAATGGAAATGCATAGTTCATTCTTCATTTTTAATTTCTCTTTTCTGAACAATCATAGTAGAGGGTTTCAAAATTTCAGAGAAATAAGATTATTAACATCTTATAGTTAGCGTCGTCACCTTAGATTATTTGCGAATTCTGTCATTTTAATTTCTTACCATTGATCAATACTCCAAAAAATAACACTTCAGCATAGATGGAGGCACCAGGCTTAGAACATGGTATTTTTGCACTGAGTTTTCTCCTAGTGAAATTCACTAGGAATTTTGCTTATACATGTGATATTTTCCGACAACGCAGGAACTACATAGTATGTAGTCTAGCAGGAATTTGAGAAGTTTAAAGGAATTCACAAGAAGATAAAACTGTATATAGTTACATAAAGGAAAAATACATAGCTGCAGCAGTACAAACTTAGTTCTGAAAAAATTTATACTCTACCTAAGAGGTAAAACAGTATTGTTTTTCCCTTCTGTAAAACTATATATTGATATGGTGCATGTCTGTCTGACGATTTTTATCAGGTTCATTTATTTTGGAGAGTTTATCTCGCATTCTATGTGTAGCTGGCTCCAGTTGTATTTTATGATGTTATCTTGCTCAGATTATAGTCTTTGTTTAGAGACTGAGGGCATATTTGCTTTCTGCAATTGCTTGTTTTTGCAGAGGTCTGGAAGGGTTGAAGACGAGATTGAAATCCTTCAGAACAAACCGAGGAACATTGATGAAGGAACAGTTTTTGGTGGAAAGAGGACAAAGACTGCAAGATCTCAAGGGAAGAAGATTCAGATAACTATTGAACAAGATAAATCAAGTTGGATGTTGCACTCATGCTCTTTATTACTCTAATTCTTTCTACCTATATTTTCTGCAAATCATTATCTGTTAAGGCTTCAGGATACTAGGGGAATTTGGCCTGGGCCTATTACATAATTACGGAATTGCTGAGCAGCGTAATGCTTTTTTATTTTCCTTAAAAATATATACATGCATCACTTTTTTTTTTTTTCCAGAAAAATGTGTGTATTTTTACATTGAGTTTGTATCATCACAGAAAAGCTTTGTCTCTGGAGCCAGATAAGAATAAGCAATGCAACCTGGCAATATGCTTGATGCACATGAACAGGATCAGTGAAGCAAAATCACTGCTTCAGGATGTTAAAGCTTCATCAGGAACTCAACAGATGGATGAATCGTATTCTAAATCTTATGGTCGTGCTCTTGAAATGCTGATCCAAGTAGAATCCCAACCGATGTTAGAGCCGGTGGCACACAAACCAGATAAGGGGACATAAACTCGAAGATCCTCTACATCATGCAGGGATAGAAGTTTGAAGGAAGCTACTGTTTTTCTTTCCAGAAATGAGGATAACATCTCTGGCTATATGGAAACGAGAAGGTTGCCATATGCACATTGGGAAGGGAAGATGCTGTCAGATGAGCAAAATAGTGATTAAGCTGTAGAAATGACCTTCAGAAGAATGATAACTTCTATGGATATGATGACAAAAGTTCACAATGCACACCAATTGGATTGAAAGGTAAGTTGCAGTCTTCATCACCAACCACATTCACTGAGAAGTGGAGAAAAGGTTCATATTTGGAAAGCCCTTGTGAAGGGTCAGTGTATTCCAGAAAGCTGAAGGAGAACTGGAGATAATCGACAGGACAAGAAGTAGGTTCTGCATGGAAGAAATGTATGTTTCCTCAGCAGCTAGTAGAAAGCACTCAGAAGCTTTATTTACCCAACCAAGACGAGATCCGATGAGAGGAGGAAGATAGGGAGAAGATACCGTTGGAAATTCAATTCGAAAACTATTGTTTGAGCAAACTGAAACCACTGAAAGTGTGCTTTCACCTTCTATTCACACAGACAAGAAACTCTTTGTTGTGGCTAAATAATGGAGATCAAAGAATGGGAAGATGGGCAGAAGAGTTTGTTGACAGTTCATTTCGCAAGCTATCATTCGAGAGGACTATAAACAGTGTAACTTGGGATTCAGCTCAGAATCTTGATGGGG
Organism: Durio zibethinus; assembly: GCF_002303985.1. Next base: position 13,374,605 of record NW_019168037.1, on the reverse strand, counting down.
AACCATTGGTTTCATGTAAAGATGAATAAGAAATTGAAGTGGAAAAGCCGTCAAATGCACGAAACAAGAAAAGTTTGGCAGACATGGTTGAAGAAGAAGAAAAAGAAGAATTACTATATAACAAGGAAGAGGAGTTCAATGATGAAAATCTGAATTCCAACATAATTTATCAACATCATCATGATTCTAAGGATCATATTGGGAATATAACATAACAGCTTGAATCATTTGATATGAAAGGTAAATAAAGTGCATCAGCCAACAATGTTTCATCAAGGAGGAATCGCCCGCAGGTTTTCGGGGACATAACCAGTCCATGAAAACCGGTTTTCGTTTGACAGTTTGATTTATTCTCATTGAACAGCCTCAATGAGCCCAGCTTTTATTGCCATAGCCACTATTCTTGTATATCTTCAGCTTGTGTTCATTGCACGTTGAGGAGTTCTCAATCAAACTTGATTGTACTTGTCTTGTCCATAACTCCCATGTACTAAAATATAATCAAATTCATAGAAACTTGGTAGAACATGCTCAAAGTGAGAATTCACATATTCAATTTGTACAAAACATAACTATATGAAAATTCCAATTTCTTCGAATAATCTCATTCTTTATAGTTAATAAAGAAATGAAAATTATGCACCTTGTAAACAATAATTTTGAATTTAGATTTCAAGATTATAAATCCAAAAATCAAGAACACAGCCCAAAGTTGAGTAGTGAAAACAGGTTGAGCACTCCATTTTTTTATTTTCTTCATTTTTCTTTCTCAATTTTCTTGTCTATAAAATAATATTAAAAAAGATATGAAAGCTGAAAATAATATTGTTTAAAATTTTGATATGATAAAAATATAAAAATATATTTTATATATAACTCAAATTATAACATGATATAAATACAATACAAAAAACATCATTGATCAACTTAATCTCATATACGAAGGTATTGTTGATTTCTAGTATAAACTAGGGATGGCAATGAGGTGGGTTTTTATTTGTCTCAAATCTGATAATTTTTTTTTATTTTTTATATCATAATTTGATCCAACTTGATATTATATAAAATTGTACTCAATCTGATCCGATTGAAAATTAATAAAATATTATTTTTTAATATAAATAAAAATTAAATATATAATATATATAAATATAAAATTAAATTAATAATTTAAAAAATAAATTTTTTTATATATGCTGGATCAAATCAAAGTAAGTTTACTAAAAACCCTGACCCCGACCCGATTTCTATTTTTTGTCATTATGACTTGATTCGAACCGAAACTCAATTAAAAAAAATTGACTTTCTAAAATCATATCGAATCAAAACTCTTTGAAATGAATTGGGTTGCCATTAGGGTTGGCAGCCCAACTCGAGCCCGACGGTTTTCGACCCGACCGGACCTCATAGGGTTTTTTTTTTTTTTTAAAAATCAAGTTTCGAGTCGGGTTGGATTAAATATTATTAAAAAAACTCAGGTTTGGTCGGATTCAGGTTTTAGGCAAACTCAACCCAACCTGATATTATATTAAAAATTATTTTTAATTATTTTTTTAATTTTTTATTTATATATAATTATATATTTATATTTAAAAAATAATATTTTATATTTTAAAAAAAATAATATTTTATTAATTTCTGGTAAGATCGGATACAATTTATATAAATATCAGATCGGATCAAGTTCAAGTATAAAAAAATAAAAAATTTTCGAATCTAATCGAATTCGAATTTTATGATTATAAAATTGAATCAAATTTAAGGTGAATAAAAACTCGCATTGACCCTACCCGTTGACAACCTTAATTGACATCTCAATCTAAACCATGAGTTAAAGAAAGAAAATGGTATTTGGAGTTATTTGAAATAAATACACGGGTTTAGGAAATAAGAGTCAAAGTTCCTAGTTTGGACATTAAGATTTTTTAGTTACTTATTGTCGAAAAAGAAAGTTCATTTTTAAACTAAAAGGAAACAAAATCAGGGCTCACTTGTGTGTCATCTGTCTCGCTACGCAGTGTGGCTGGGTGAAATGCAGTAGCTGTCGCCGCCATCTGTCACTCACAGGTAATCTTATCATCATAAAATTCTAAAAATAATTTCATTAATATAATAATCAGTTGATATTGATAGATTAATTTGAGTTGAAGGTTGTTATGGATTCTCAGCTTCTACGATTTAAACCAGCACACTCTCTCCATTTTCGTTCCTTCACTGCCCCTCATTTCATCCGTATTTCATCACTCTCTTTTCCTTCAGGTACTTCCTCTTTCTTTTTTGACTTTCTTAAATGCTATTGCAGTTGTTGAGATGATATGAACATGATTGGAAGCTTGTATTACTGATTATATTTCCATAATTGAGTTTCCAATGGATTGGTTTGTTCATTGCATCCGAGCATTTGGCTCAATCGTTGTTGCATGCTCAAAGAGCTAGGTTTGAATCTCTTTCTGTTTTTTGGGGATAATTTCTGGTTTTGAATCTCATTTACTCTAAAATTGTTATTTTTGTATTGATTAAAAAAGAATGCTTGTTCACATATATGTTAATTTCTGGGTGTCTAGGGTTTAGGCCATTTTAATTTCTGTAATCGATTACTTTTAGGCCATGTTTGATGCATGTGATGATGGATAGGATAGGATGATAATCATCTTATATTATGTTTGATTTGCATCTAAAGAAAGGGATAGGATTATAAGGAGGATTAATCATCCTCTTCGTATAGGATGATTCAATCCTCCTATAAAGGATTACTTTTAATCCATGGGATTGAATTTACATATCTTATTATACCCTTAAAAATTACATCAATAATTTAAATTGTGTAAACTTTGAGAAAGGATAATTTTAGCCAATAAATAAATTATCCTATCTTAATCTTTGCACACATCAAATATAAGATAGGATGACATTATTTAATCTAATCCTATTCATAATATCATCTTATCTTATTCTATCATAATCTTGTGTACCAAACACATCCTTACAGGATTGGATTCTAAGAGAATAAAGTGTGCAATGAAGTCTTACAAGTTATCTGAACTTAGTCATGCTGAAGTAGAAAGCTTGAAGGCTCGTCCTCGCATAGATTTTTCTTCCATATTTGGCATGGTGGGCCTATCTCTTCTTTCCTGTATCATCATTTACTCTTTTCTGATACATTGTCTTTATTCCACCCCTGCTAGCTTTTAATGTTCATATATGATATGCTTCTCAGATCCAGCCGATAGTTGACGATGTCCGCACCAGAGGCGATGCTGCAGTTAAAGTGTCGGTGCTGCTTTCATTCTTTATATACCTTTTTTTTCCTCTGAGCATTTTCGGTAATGTGGTTAGAATGCAGTTGTTTACAAATATATATCTTTTGCAGTTATACCGAAAAGTTTGATAAAGTTAAGCTAGAGAAAATTGTTGAAAATGTCTCAAAGCTTCCTTATCCAGAGGTACTTTTTTGAAGATGTATTGTCCTTGGAATTTCATTAAATTTCTAGTTTGTTTATTGATTTTATTTTGTCTTCACTTGGCTTTTATTGCTATGCTGTTGGTGGTGTAGCCACCTACTTTTGAAATTGAAGAATATATATAATTAGTATAAAAAATAAGTGTTTTTCCTATATAATTAGGATATTGACACCACTAAAATTTTTTAAATTTTGTTAAGGAAGGGGTCAAAAAATAAATTCATCTTCACTTTTACATTCATTTTAATTTGAGAATTCCAATAGTTCTTTCACTATGATTATAAGTTTAACTTGTGAGTTTGAAAAAAATTTTAGCATGCATTTCTATTGATCTTTTATTAATCTCATGTTAATACTTATTTTTATTTAGTTTCGTTACTTGTTTCTTGTTGAAATTCTGTCTTTTTCACCTTGTTGTCATCACACTTACTGGCTATAATTTTTATCCATAATTATCTCTATAATACATATTATGAGTTTGATCCAATTTAGAAATGATTGGTATGTTGTACTTGATGTAATAATTATTTTATATGTAGTTAGTTATTCAATACTACAAATGTTATTTTGTTATGAAAGAAAAAAAAAATTATATCATCTATCTACTTGTATTATTTTCTAAGATTTTGATTGACATGAGAGAAAAATGAAAAAAAAAAATTATATAGCACCGCTACTGAAACGATTGAGATAACTTTACTTTATGGATAAATTGTAAGAAAATATTTATTTATTTGAAATTTGTATTATATTTTGGGATATTTTCTTCTATGTTTAATTTTGTCAATGTTGTATTAAATAACAAACATTATAAATAAAGAAGATAATACTATTATATTGACCCACTGACAAAAGTTCCTGGCTATGCCTTTGTGTGCTGCCATGTCTCAGCTTGACCCAACTATTAAAGAGGCGTTTGATGTGGCATACAACAATATATATGCATTTCATCTTGCCCAAAAGTCAGCAGAGAAGAGTGTTGAGAATATGAAAGTAAGTTAATATTACTGCTTCATTATTGCATATTCCTTATATTGTCAACATAATAAACATCTCAGTACTTTGATAGGGTGTTAAATGCAAAAGGGTGGCTAGGAGTATTGCTTCTGTTGGTCTTTATGTACCAGGGGGAACTGCTGTTTTGCCTTCAACTGCTCTAATGCTTTCTGTTGTAAGTTGATCAAACGAATTTTATCAATTATATTTCTAGTTCTCTGTATGTTTAACAGTAGATCTAGATAGATTTGTTTGACCTTGGTTTATTTCTCACTCCAGCCTGCACAGATTGCTGGATGTAAAACTGTTGTTCTAGCAACTCCTCCAAGCCAAGATGGTGGCATATGTAAGGTATTTTTATTTTTTTTCTTATATTGAAATAACATATAAAGAGAGAGAAAGAGCTGATTAGTGTTTTCCTATATAGGAGGTACTATATTGTGCCAAAAAGGCTGGTGTGACTCACATTCTTAAAGCTGGTGGAGCTCAGGTCTGAAAGCATGAAAGATATGCTTACACATTTTGTGTTTGAACTTCTATTTTTAGCCTTTTTTTTTATATATAAAATTCCTATCAGGTCTTAACTTTCTTTATAAAAAAAAAAAAAACTGAATTAATAGGCCATTTCAGCCATGGCTTGGGGAACAGAATCTTGCCCAAAGGTAATGATTTCTCATTAACTTTTTCTTTATTGAGTTTTAATACTGATAGTTATCTATGGCAATTTTTTAAAGACTTGTGAATAGTGATTTCCTATGGGTAAGTTATTAATCAGAAACCAAGAGTCTTTTCCTTTGTGCTTAATTGATTGATCAAATTCTTTTGTATGTTTTTACTATGATATCTCTAACCTGAGGTTTGTACATTGTGTTTCTCCGTGACTAATCTGTTTTTATGCATCGATTTCATGCAAGTGTCTGGGGAATTGCACAAGCCTTCAGTTATTTATGCTAGAGTGATAATTTAATTAATCCGACACAAGTGCAAATCTTTGGCAAGACTCATCATGCACAATCAATTTCCCTTTCACAGCTCTCTCTGTGTTTCTGTGTGGATAAATTAATAGCATGCTAATGTAAATAAGATAGGTAGTTATGACAAAAGATGCTGAAATGCCATGACTTTAGAAAGTTATAATGATGATCAGTTAACTTGTATATGATCAGAAAGCTATGCAACATGTTTATGGTCCAGTTATTTAGCCATTTGATCATGTATACCAGACTAAGAGGTGTCTATTATACCCTATGTCAAAGTACTTCTACAACAACGGATGGGTTGTTCAAGACTTCAAATATAATTAGTTGTTGAAGGCATTATAACTCAGACATAATAGTGTATGTTTTAGGGAGAAAGATAATATTTGATTTATCATGAATGCATCTTTTTCAGGTTTTTATTGGTGTTAAAAATTTTGCCTTTATTGCAGGTTGAGAAAATTCTCGGACCTGGAAATCAGTATGTAACAGCTGCCAAAATGATGCTCCAAGTAAGTTCTGTTACTTGCTCTTGGAACTTGTAAGTTTGATCCAATCAAAGAAAGTTGTAGAAACGCATTTTCCTCTGCTTGATTTGATTCTACTGCTGTTCCTATTTCCTCACAGAATAGTGAGGCTATGATTTCAATTGACATGCCGGCTGGCCCTTCAGAAGTTTTGGTTATTGCTGACAAACATGCCAGTCCTGTACATATAGCTGCAGATTTGCTATCCCAGGTTTTCACTTGTTTCTCTTTAGTTCGAATTAGCTCCTTTTTTACCTTTTTTTTTTTTTTTGAAATTAGCTACTTTTTTACTTAAATTTTAGCTTAAGGTTTTTGTCATCATTTGTCTTTACTATATTGATGGGCAGTCAAAGTACCAACTCAAGGTTTCTGCTTCTTCATGAAATACTCCAGGACAGCAAAGGCTTTGTAATTTACATAATTTCTAAAGCAAACTGAAGTTAATGACCTTATACACTTATATATTTAGTAGGATTTTTTTTGGCCTTTATCATGAACTTGTAAGTGGTATGATGACTTTCTTTCTGGAAATCCAGATGCTAGAACCTCACAAGTTCAAGGTCAGTTTGTGCATTTATGATTTTTATAGCGCTTTTATTGCTATTAATGGATAACTTCTGGATTGAATATCACTATTTACAGTGAAAGAATTCTTTTTGGTCACCATGTTTACAAAATAAGAGTTAATCATATGAATTGTAGTCAGGCCTGTTGAAACCAAAAGAGTATATTGGATTGAACTGGCCAAAGTTTATTTAGCCTTTAGTGAAGGGATTGGATCTTGCTAGCTAGTTATAATCTACTATTTTGTGGTCAAGGATCAGTCAAGATTTTTCATCTTTCAGATAGGGGAGTTGAAGTGCAAGATCATCTATGGTCTTTGGTGCTTGGACTTGGGAGTGAGTGTTGAGCATTAAAATGTTTTTGACACTGATCTATTGAACTTTTTAAAGTTTTTCCTTGTATTTGGAGGGTCAAGCCCCATACCCTTCTCTGACATGGGCATTTTAGGCAAAATGAAGAGTTAGCGCAACATAATCTATTGCTTTTCACAGTTTTTTTTTCTTTTAAACATTGCTTTTCACAGTTTTAGTTGACCTTCCAAGTTACATGTGCGTGTGTTTTTTTAATAATCCCTTTTTTCCTACTTTTCAATTTTCTCGAGTTTTAATTTTAATTTTAAAATGGAGAATTATTTGTCAAACCAAAAGTTTGCGAAATAGACTATTCAATCCTTCTTATTGTGACACCCATATTATTGTTAGAAAATATATGTGTTGGAGCATAAAGCATAGTCTTGATATAAACTTGCGACTTTTATGTCCCCTAGGGATGTGTCACTGGCTAAACTTGGGATTTTCAGTTTACAACCATCAAATTTGAACCTTGGGAAGGGAGGGTAGGATTATGGGAATAGAACAAGGTTGTCTTCCTTTAGAGCTGAAGGTCCAGGTTGGCCCCATCTGTCCACAACATAAAAAATCTTGCTTCTATTGGACCTGATGTATTGAATCTGCTATTCTCAGGCTGAGCATGGCCCTGATAGCCAGGTTGTTCTTGTAACAGCTGGTGATGGTGTGGATCTCAAGGCTATCGAGGAGGAAATTAATAAACAGTGCCAAAGCCTTCCGAGGGGAGATTTTGCATCAAAAGCACTAAGCCATAGTTTCACTGTTCTTGCTCATGATATCATTGAGGTTAGTTTTCATTTTCCTGCCTGGTTGTTCAAAGCTCATACACTAATCTTTTTTTATCCCTATTTGCATGCAATAACTTTAAATGGTGAATAAAATTTTGGCTATATGTCTAAATTCCAGAAGTTCTAACTTTTTCCTACTTCTTGTTTATTTCTGATTTGGTTCTAGCAATCATGCAATTCAAACCGAAGCATATAAAATATCTTGTCTACTGTTTTATGGAATTTCTCATGATCTTTTTCTTTTAGGCAATCTCCTTCTCAAATTTATATGCACCAGAGCACCTGATCATGAATGTGAAGGATGCGGAGAAATGGGAGGGTTTTGTTGAGAATGCTGGTATTTTTCTAAACTGCATCTGTTGGCTATATTATCTTATTATAGCATTTTTCTCGTTGTCACAATAAGCATTATGATATCAATATGGCTGTTAATTTCTAGCTTGAAAATTCCCCTTTTGAGTTTGTTGCTGTATCACTACAACATTTTATTGGTCAAACATTTGAATGTCATGCTCCAGCTGGTTTCTTATTTGCATCTTTAAATTTCCTTGCATCCTGTTTTGTACATGTATGGTGTAATTGGTCCAGATCTAAGTGCAGAACATGCAATATACATTTATTTTCATGCTCCGATCAGGAAGTCTAAATGTTATAGATTTGTTGGAAAGCTGTTGATAGCAATTCTGAATGCAATATACATGTATTCTCATGCTTCAATCAAGAAGTCTGAATGTTAGAGACTTGTCGGAAAGTTGTTGATAGCTCTTCTGAATACAATATACATATATATATTCGTATGCTTCAATCAGGAAGTCTGAATGTTATAGATTTGTTGGAGAGCTGTTGATAGGAGTTTGGAATGCAATATACATGCATCGTAAAACGTTATAGCTCCTTATTACCATCAGTTTAAGCCAAAGAAGTTCTAGGTTGTTGTATGCTGACATTTTTAAAGTGCTACATCCACATTTGTTGGGCATGCAACTAATGTAGTTGCATTTGTTGGGTCTACAAGTAATGTTAGCCTATATAAGAAGCTTTTTTTTAGTGCCAAATTATATTTGTTGAGCTTTTGATGGCAAGTATTTGTAAAGAGCTTTCCTTCTGCTCCTGCAGGTTCTGTGTTCCTAGGGCAGTGGACGCCAGAGAGTGTGGGAGACTATGCAAGTGGGACAAACCATGTTCTTCCAACATATGGCTATGCAAGGATGTATGGTGGGGTGTCTCTTGATTCTTTCCTTAAGTACATGACAGTACAATCTTTGACAGAAGAAGGCTTAAGAAACCTTGGCCCATATGTGGCCACCATGGCTCAAGTTGAGGGGCTGGATGCTCACAAACGCGCCGTGACTCTCAGACTTGAAGATATCGCGACCAATCATGCTTCAAGTGTGAGATGATGTATGTCCAACAGATCCCATTGCTGTCCCTTGCACTGCCATGCAGGTGATCTTAGAGACTTGGGTTTCTTTTAATTTTCCATTTCATTGGATGATTCCTGAGAAACTCATGAATGGAGGACACCATTTGCTCTGATGAAGTATTATTAGCTATGAACAGGGAAGAAAAAGGGCTTTTAATACTGGGAAATAAAGCTATTTATATCTATGATGTGTTTTTTGGCTAACAAAAAAAATAAAAAGAAAAAATTAATCATACATTTGGGAGAACAACTGAATTAAGGATAGATGCAGGATTTTCATGGAGTGTGATAAATAAAATAAAAATATTTAGTTATAATTTTTTTCTTATATTATATTATTGTATAGGTGTTGGTAATTTGTTGTCATACTTATAAAAGTCAAAGAGGTAAAAAAAATTGTGAATAGTAAATTATGATTTAGGTATTAGAAAACTTTGAAGAGGTTAAAAAAGTTGTTAGTAGTAAATTATAATTCAAGTTATTTTTTTTAATGGAGATTTGTTTTATATTTTTTGAAAGTCTTGTTTGTTAAACTTCAGGGATATTTTAAGTCTTTGTGATTTAAAAAAATGTAATTATCTTATGAATAACAAGTGTCCACCATATAGCATGTAATAATATCAGAAATTTTATTTTTATCTTTCTTAAATAAGTTTTTTTTTAAAAAATTTTATAATTGAAATTTAGTTTAAAAACCCAAAAAATAAGTAAAACAAGTTTAATATGGAAAAAGCAAAGGGTTATACCAGCTTATGGTTTGCCTTGCTTTTTGTTATAGAAAAAGTAAAACAAGTCTAAATGTTTTTTGTCGGAATTAATATAATGATAAAACTTATTTTGGTATATTAAATCTTTTAATTTATAAATAAATGTATGTAGTTGATGCGAATTTATTTATTAAAATGAATCCATTAATTTTAATGGCCCAAAATATTTTTTTAATTTTTATTTTTATAATTAAAAATAAATAGTATGTGATAAATATATAATTTTTTAAAATAAAATATAAAAAAATTATTTATTAGTTAAAATATATCTAATTATATATGTGTTTTAAAAAATCACTTAACTATTAATTTTTTTAACTTAATCACTTAAATTTAAGTAATTTTTTAATTTAATTAGTTAAATTTAAATATTTTTGAGGTGTTGATGTGATATTATCATGTCAATTATCATATGCTACTAAACATTGTCACATCATTTAATTAATCATAAAACATTACTAATGGTTGATAAGATAGATGATGTGATAATATCACATAATACTTGTTTAGCGACGTATAATTATCATGTAAGTATATAATTAAAGATTAACGACTAAATAATTAAATTACATTTACGTGATTAAATCAGAAAAATTAATAATTAAATAATTATTTTAAAAATATGATCAATGATGTTTTTTATTATTTATTTATTAATAAATTTATCAAACTGTATAATTTTTTTAATAAAGTCAAAAAAATAACAGTTAATTTTTTTTTTAATATATGGTATTTGATGGTAGAGTTTATTATTATTTTGTTGGTAAGAAGATGATCGTGTGAAGACACTCGTGATCTGTTTGAATAATTGGGTTGTTTGCTTTGCATTTTCTTCGTTTCTGCCTTCACGAGTTAGGCTTCTGTCTCAATGGACTGTCGTCACCCAAAAAGCCGAAGTCAATCAACTATGAATAAATATCGTCCATTTGAAGCCGAAGGAAAAATCCAATGAGATCATTTTTTTTTTTCATTTGAAAATTTAAAAAACCTAAGCTTAAATTCTATGAAAAATGAGATAAAAAAAGATTTTACTATTGAGAACAATAAGGTCATTATTTAAAATTAATTAAAATATTTATTCATAACACTATTTAAATTATTAAAAAAATAAAATACTAAATATAAAGGACCTAAAGATGCTCGCACCAATATCCTGAAGAAACCAATAGATAAATTATGCTTTAACCAATATTTAATGAACTAAAACAAAAATAAACATTGATTTTAATGCATTTTATATTAAAAGAATGATTGATTTGCGAATTCTAATTTTTTTCTCTCGAAATCTCATAAATTAGCATGATGATTAGATACAAGAAAACTCAGCCAACCAATTTCCAGAATGGCAAAAAAAAAAACCCAATTTCCAGATGCTCGAAACAGCCAACATTAGATCCATAAAACAATGGAGTATTTACTTTTATGTGAAGAAGCTGCTGCCATTCTAAAATGTTAAAGACACATTCAACCGTAACTACAAAAGAGTTTAGTCGGCCAGGACACTCAGACAAGATGCCTATATATGTACAGCATTGAAGTACAATGAAGACACACAAAAAGACTTCCATCTTTTACCAACCCAATTTGGCAAAACTGCTTCACTTACAAAATATGAACAAGAATTTTCCTTTTGGGTGATAAATGGCAAGGATCCACCTATTAACAATTTCACAAGCAAAAACTTGAGTTCAAGTCGCAGGTTTCCCTTCCCTCTTCAGTAGTTTCTGAGTGGCGCTGCATCTGAGATGGGGCTTATTCTTCTTGTTGACTTGCTTCTATAGGAATCTTTTCATCAAACTGACACTAAACTTCATCCTAACGCTTTGTAGAACATGCAGCTATTACAGCTGAATGGTTAAGTCAAAGGAAAGCTTCAAGTCATGTGCCTTAAAATGAACAGTATCAAGGAAAAATTCATTAGAAGGATTACCATACATCTGATTTGGTTTCTGTATTAACATGTTTATCACAATGAAGCCTCGAAAGAACAAGTCTCCACCAGAAAGTTTTTTACCCAAGCAAACATTTAAGGTGATTTCTGAATCATCCACGTGAAAACCTACAAACACAAAGATACAGAAGTTTGTCAAGCTACAACTTAACACGAAGATTTTATGCTAAAAGACTATAACAGTATTACCAATAAAAGAAAAGATAACACAAAGGTATTATAAACAAGCAGATTAACGGAATAAGTCGGAGTAAGCATCAATAATTAAAATTTTAACGTGCACCAAAATTAAAAAAACAAGAAAGCTAAAGCAAAAAATACCAGAAGAGAAGAAGGCAGAGATGATACCTAAGACAACAACAACAATTCACAGAAACATTGCTGAAGCATTTCAAATGTAAAACTCCTAAAGGAGGTTCAGCCATTATACTTCTAAAACTTTCCTCTTTATTCTCATTAATTGCTTTGAGAAATGAGGGGACAAAGAAGTTTGAGGCATGCATTGCATACAATTCCCTATGCAGAGGCTGCAAAAAGTAGAGATCACTTGAACAGGAACAAGATATAAACCTTACGAAGATAACAAACCAAAATGCAATCTGTAAAATAAAATAAAAAATAAAAAAGTGCCACTACAAGGCACTTCTACATGGCCCATAAAGGGTCAATCATGATATATCTCATAAATTAGCATAGTTTGGAATTTTTGCAGGCATAAATTAAGTATTCCAGGTTGAGTAGAAGCAATCCTAGTCAATGCTTAGTTACACTATGTACCTGATAGTGTGATATAATCTTTTGGCTGTATTCATGATGCCTTTGAACCTGTTCAAAAAAATTTTATACAGCACAAAAAAGGGACAGGTAAATGGAAAAGGAAAATTAAAAGAGATAGATAGCCACAAACTAGAGAACTAGCATAAACTAGAAGTTAAAAGAAGTGAGTAATGGCAAACATTGACCAACATTAACATTGCAGAAAAATACTGAAGAATAATATAAGAATAGATATAAATTGAAACTTAAATTTTCCAATGACAACAGGAAACACAAAAACCTTTAACTGATCAATTAGTATATCGCTACATCCCACTCTAAACAACACTTGGCAGCTGATAAAGCCACAATACTACATGAAAAAATCCCTTCCTTTTCGCCATTGTTCCAGTATATGTTCTCCACTATTTCCCAACCAATAAAAAAGAGTTAAAAACAGTTAATCATTCCTTCTTAGCACTCCTTTAATTTAAAATCTGTGACTGTCACACACTAATCATTTTGAGTTTCTAGCAATATTTATATATATATATATATATATATATATAACCCTTGTATGGTATTATAAAATTCATTTGATTTTTCACCTTCATTAACATAAAATGCTTAAGTTTAACTGGAAAATTAACATAATAATAATAATAATAAATAATAATAATAATAATAATAATAAATACATTATGATTTCATTGGCAATCAGCAACGTAAGGTACGACGTTACATATAAGAAAAAGCAATAATAAAAACAAGAAAGAAGCTTACGCGAGATCGTTCCCCTTCAGGAGAGTAACGAAGAACAATATCGCGCATGTAATAGAGCTTGGAGTCGCGAGAGAATGAGAGCATCGGAGAAGGCAAGTAACGTTCCAGCGAGCTGAACAGAAACGGACTGAACTCCAACTGCAAACCCTCGTAGCTCTCCGGCTTGTGCTCCGTGTTAGGGTTCAGCCGTAACCGGTGCATCGTCGCCATGCCCGGCATCACCGCCATGCCGTTCCCCTTATGACCATCTATCGGTGGCGTTGACTGTTGAGTCTCCTTTCTAGTCACTTCCAAAGACATGATTTTTATATTCTTATTTTTAGATTTTCACCAGCCTAACAACAATTTCCAACCATTTCTATCAAAGAATAACAAAAGTATAAAAGAAGCGGCTGAAAGCCAGAATTAGCTTCTGAAAGGGTCTTTTAGGGTTAGGGTTTTTAATTTGGCACCCGGATTTTGTGACAGGCAGTGCGGCAGAGGAGGACAGCCTGGCGTTCGAGGGTGTTTCGGGAATTTCAACATGTCGAAAATGGGCCATGAATATGGGCTTCTCATTCTCCAAGTTGCTTTGTTATATATTTAACCATTTTAAGCAAAATTTTTCACAGAAACAGAAATATAAGTCAAATTGCGAATTTCAGAGTTAAATCAACGAATATTTTGGATTCTGAATTGTATACGTAAATTTACAGTTCAAATTACAACAAATTCAAGTCCCCTTGCCAACAAAAAAGTTGGATTCCTTGGCATAACCAGGCTTCAAGCAGCAGATTCAACCAGAAGCCGAATCTGAAGATGCTTTTCTTCTTCGAAGAGAGGCCACCCACCCAGAAATCTAGCTTGAGATTGAGACACGAGACAGACAAGACACAAGACAAAGATCATGTGCCCATTTCAACATCTCCTTAGTCTCCCTACACATCTTAGTATCAAGCACCATACAAGTGTAAGCAAAAGTGCAACACCTCGCCCTCCAACAAGTCCGGCAAGAACAATCACAAACAGAATCAGATACCCTGATTTCCCTTTTCTAACATTCTCCACCTTGTCTTTAACAATTCCAATTTCTGACTCAACCCACAAATGTTGAACAGAAGTTGAAACCACATCTCCAACTTCTTTGCAACTTTCTTCTTCATCATCTTTTCCTCGCTTTTCCTCTCCAATCTCGTTCATTTTATGTAATTCACTATATGATTCATCCTTATTGTTACTCTTTCCTTGCTTCTTTCCATGACGCAGCTTCTTTGAAACAAATTTCTTGATAAAAGCTCTTTTAATTCTAGCAGTTCGACTACGCTCACTCTTACATGCTAAGATTTCCCTTCTTGTCTCCATCTCATCCTCTTTTATCTGTGTCTCTAAACTTTCACAGCCTTTACCAACAGTAACGCAATCAAATTTCGATTCCGCAATCTGAATTTCCTCAACGCAATTATCTTCCAATTCAATCGACCAACAAGAATCAGGGAAAAGAGTTCCTTGTTGTTTGACAACCAATTCCTCGGCTGATGATCCTTGTTCCCAACCCCATGTCTTCAAAACCAACAAAACCTTTCGAATCAAAGAATCCAAGAAAACCATCTTACATTCTGGTCTTAAGAAACCAAAAAAACGCGTCCCAACAAACTCTATTAGCACAAGCAAGAATGCAGCCACCATGATCCAAAGCGCAACATTTCTGGTACTAACAGCCAGAGCCGCCACCAAAAAAACTTTAAACGCTGCATGAAAAGGAATCTTCTCCTCGCATTCTGTCTTAACTAACACTAACTTACTAACATCTATTTGAGGAGATTGTAGCTCTTCAATGCAGGGAGGGGAAGGGAATGATTGGGGAGGCGAGGAGGGTACATGGGTGGAAGGGGTTTGGATCTGGGGGCTGGATTTCCTTTGTTTTCTCAAGCGATCACGGTTTTTGACGAAGAGATCGATGAGGGAGGTTGGGAACCCAGTTTCCACCACAAGGGATCTGCCGCGTTTGGGGGATTGATGGAGGTCAGCAACCAGCCGGGAGATACGAGTTACTTTGGCTTTCTTCCATGGAAAAGGCATGGTAAAAAAACCCAAAAAACAAAAGCAAAAAGAACTAGCTTTTTCTTTTCTTATTCTAGTTCTTGAGTTGTTTGTTTGGTTGAAGGGAAATGGTATTAGATTAGAAAGAAAATTGGGTTGATCGTCTACATGATGGATGTTTTAAAGCCCAGGAAACACGAAAGTGGAAGCCGCGTGGGGCAGATGGTTTGGTTTCACATGAAAGTGGATGGAAGTTACGGCTTCTCTCTTTCCTTTGTCGGTCAATTTTTAGTTTTCTTTTTTATGTTTTTTTTCTTAATGAATTTGTTTTCTAACCGAATTGGAAAATCTGGTCTTTGAATTGTTCTTGTCGGGGTTCTGGTTTTAAACACGATTTATCTTTCTCATCCAAAAAAAAACAAAGATATTTTTATTAAAAAAACAAATGATTTATCTTTACTTACGCCTTTGAGGTTGGCATTTCACTCTTATTAAAAGCATTTTTGAGTTCTTTTTTTCTTTTATTTAGCTTATAAATTATTATTCTATAAATTAATATAATTGGGAAATGTTCATGTCATAAATGTATTAATTAATTTATATTTAATTACTGTATAATGGATATATAACAAGGTTGTAACTCATAAATTTATTCGTGAAATTAAAAATGTTGTCTTTAATATAAATATGTTAAAATTTTTATCCTTATTAAATTATTTTTTTAAACAAAATTTTTTAAATAATTTAAAATTAAATTTTATTTTTAAAAATGATAATGTAATTGAAAAAATATAAGTATGTAACATAAATGATTAATTTATTAAAATTTAATAATTTCATGAAATTAAAAAAATAAATTTAAATACTTTTCAATCTCTTTTTCTATTATTTTTTAATTATGTTTAAAAAATTAAAAATCCATTGCTTATTTTTTTTACTCTAACAATGTAATAAAAAATAATTAAATAATAGACAATAACTTTAAAAAGCCAAAAAGATCCATAAACTTTAAAAAATTAACAACAAGTCGTTGGTAAAGTTAATTATAACACATGACACATCCAATTAAAAGAGGAAAATTATCCTCTGTCTTACCTATAATCTAAAATAAATAAATATGAAACTTAATCCGAATTTTTTTTTTTGAATATAACTTAATCCGAATTTTATAACATCTAAACGTAGTAACAGCTACTGCATTTCAACTATCAAAGCAAACCAATAATAATGAAGTATAAGGAAATTTCCTACACAAAGTAAATATAGTCATATATAATCAAAATAATCCAAATGCTAGATAATTATATTGCAAATTTTATTTATACAAAGAAACAATTTAAACTTTTACATATCCAAATTTATTTAATCCACAATATTAAAATCTTTTTCTATCGCCGTGGCAAAGTTCTCGTACCCTTAGCTAGATCTATCTCTTCTCTGATAATCTCAAAGCTTTTCTTTTCGATCCTTTTCTTTAAAAATTAATAATTAAACAAAAAAAAAATAAATGCACATGCACATTACGACTTAAAACAATTATTAGATATAAAAAATGACCCGAGAACGAAATGATTCAAATTTAAAATAATTTAAATTTAAATCAATTCAAATTTAAATTGAATTCGTCAAAAATAATTTAAATTTGAAATGATTTAATATTTTTTAACTCGAGTCGGAAATAATTCAAAACTTTTTTATTTGAATTGAAATGATTTATATTTCCTTGACTCAAATCAATGACAGAACTTGACCTATAACTTTGAGAAATCATTTAAAATATAGTATTTTGTATATTTGTTATTTTACTCAAATTTGAGAGTAAGTGTGAGATGCATACAACTATGCTCATTTTTATTTTAAGTTTTTATTTACATTTAAAATATCTAATTTTTATTTTTACGTTTATCGCATATGTATCGAATATGAGTATCTTAAAAAAAATAAAGAATTTGATTATTTAATATAGTTGATTTAATATTTTATCAAACAAAAAATAAATAAATTATTAAGAATATTGACTCAAATTTCATAAGAGATTTGTTTAGAATTTGTTTGAGATTTGTTAGATATTGCTTGATAGATAATAAGACTTGTAAAAGAAAAATTCTAAAAGAAAAAAAATTCTTAATAAATAAGTTTGACTTGCAAGAGAAGAATTATAAAAGTAAAGTGATTTTTAATAAGCAAATTTGACTTACAAGAGAAGAATTTTAAGAAGAATTTTAAGAGGAGATAGATTTTTAATGGGCAAGTTTGTATGATTATAAATAGGTGAAGTCTCTATAAGGTTAGATATGAGAAAAAATGTAAGAAAGTTATAAGGTTTTGTGGGATAGATAATTCATAGGAGTATTAACGCTCTACGTCTTATGGGTGTGTATGTTTATTTGTGAGTGAACTAGAAGAGATTGAAAAAGTTCACATAGGGATGATGTATGAGCATATATGTATGTATTTGGTTATGTTGAAAGTGTGCACAAGAGTTTGAGTTTGTGTTTATTTGGGTTAAGAATACTCCATAAGATTAGAAGAGATTGAGAGTGTCTTACGAGTATTGATTGTTGAGTGAGGTTGATGATTTGATGTATATTTGTAATTCTCTATAACTAGTAAATCTTGTTTATTATCCCTAGACGTAGGTTGATTGGATCGAACTATGTTAAATTATTGTCTCTTGTGTATTTAATTTATTATTTGATTTTACTTTCGTTGATGTGATTGAATTGAAGGCTTTTAGCTTAACGTAAATAAGTCACAAAAAATAAAAAATGAGTACAACAATCTAAAAAAACAATATATCTATGATGTTGGATACTACGTTGAAAACTTGAAACTTGGTTAAGAAAACTTAAAAGTTAATTTAATTTTTTAAAGTTTATACGAGTGTGATTTAATATTTGTTGCAAATCTTTTTTATTTATTTATTTATAATAAGGTAAAACATTAAAAAAAAAAGATAGTGGGGTTAGAATTCACACTCACATATTTTTTTTTAATCTTTTTAATCATTAAATCAAAAGGTAAAAGACATAAATTTATTATTTTTAAGAGTTAATGAATAATAATTACAATATAATAAATAGAGAAATAATAACTTGATTTTAATTTTTTAAAATAAAATATATAAAATAAGGTAAAAAAAAAAAAAAAACAATTTTAATGTGAGAACCAATTAAATCATAGCTCTCACCCCAAACTTTATACATATATGTATAAATATTTATTTATTTATTTTCTTTACATTAAGCCCCTATGCTTTGTATTCTTTTATTCTTCTACCATATTGTTTTTTAGCTGCTCATTTGACTTGTTCCTGTATTGGCCTTAAAGGTACTTTTAGCCCCACGCTCCAATTACACACTACCTTTTGACTCAAATGATTTGATCCAACCCGACCTATGATTGGCCACCTCTAGTAGTCAAGTCACTAACCAGAGAGGAAAAAGGCGTATTGCTTTAATAATAAAAAAAAAATGGTCTAACAATTGAACATTGTGAAATGGACATTCAAAGTTTTGCCCAATGCCAAAGTGTCAATATCCCACCAAACACATAACTTGTAATCATGATTGGATCACATTAAGAATAAAGAAATTGCATTGCCAAATTGCCCTTCTATTTACAATCTTGAGTAAGAATGGAAATTACAGTAATAAAATCAAAGTGATTTTGGGGGTTAAAAAGTGGCGGTTGGAGGTCGGACACAATGATTTTGTAGTGCATATAGAGTAGTAGGGATATTAAAATGCGGAGCACGCGGAATCAGACTAAATTTAACTTTGTAAATATTTATTTTTAGAGGGTTAAATATAAAAAAAATTATTATTATATTTTTTATTAATTTAATATTTAAAGAAATAAAATTAATAATTAGGTATTTAAATTTTTTATTTTGTTAAATTTTTTGAAACTTCATACTAATACTATTAGTTAAATTGCTAACGTAGCATCAATACTTAATAAAATTATAACAAGTGTAAAACATTTCAATTATTTCTATATCATCATTGTTACATTAATATTAAAAGAAAATTTTTTAAAAAATTTTTAAAAAATAAAATATTTAAGAAAATTTAAATGTTTCAAAAAAATATGAAAAAAAAATCTTAAAAGTCTCCAAAAATCCAAAAAAATAATAAAATTCCCCAAAAGTTTAAAATTTTCAAAATTATAAAATTTTGAAAAAAATAAAATTAGAAATCCAAAAAATTCAAAAACAAATTGTTAAAAGTAAAAATATTAAAAAAATTGAAAAATTGAAAAATAACAAAAATTCAAAAGATATGAAAAATTTTATAAAATTAAAAAGTCAAAAATAAGAAATTTTGAAAAAAATAATTTTTTTAAAAAATCCATAAATATTTAAAAAATTGAAAGAAATAAAAAATAATTTTGAATATTAAAACCATAAAAATTCAAAAAAATTTCAAGGTTCAAAATATGAAAATTGAAGGCTTTAAAGATTATTACAAAAATTTAAAATGTGAAAAATTCAAAAAATATCAATATATAAAAAATAAACATAAAGTTTGGTTGTGTATATTTCTTTTCTTTTCTTTTTTCAAAAATTCTTTCTTTTTCTTTTTCTTTTTCAATTTTGTTGATTATTTAAAAATATTTCTGATTTTTGGAAAAATTTTTAGATTTTTTAAAATTCTTATGATTTTTAAAATTTTTGTAGATATTTGTGGATTTTTTTTTCATAATAAAATTTTTAAATTTTTTAGATTTTTCCCTTTCTTGGAATATTTATAAAAATTTTCAGATTTTTCTAAAAATTTTGGAATATTTTCCTTTTTCAGATTTTTGAAAATTTTTAGGATTGGTTTTTCAAATTTATTAAAATTTTACATTAATTTTTTGAAATTTTCTTTTTTTTTTGGACTTTTTAAAGAATTTTTAAAAGTTTTCATATTTTTTGTGATTTTGGGAGTTTTTGTGAAATTTTTAGGATTTTTTATTTTTTCTATTTTTGTTCGAATAGAAATTGTTTTTGAATTTTTTCAAAATTTTTTGTTTTTCTTCCTTTTTCCTTTTTTTTATTTAATTTTTCAAACTTTTTGTAATTTTGTAATTTTTCAAATTTATTTGATTCTTTTAATTCTTAAAAAAATTGAATTGATTAGTTTTTTTTAGAAATTTTTTTGGATTTTTTTTATAAATTTTTAAAATTTTTGAAAATTTTGATATATTTTTTAAATTTTTTTGAATTTTTGAAAATTTCTTGTAATACGAACATGATCATGATTGGATGTTTTTGACACATATCATAATTTTATTAGATATTTATATCACCTTACTAACTTGAAGTAAGTGTATGATTGAATGGAAGTTTCAATATCTAATTGCAAATTTTATTTTTTTAGATATTAAATTGACAAAAAATATATAACACATGGATCAATTTTGTATTTAGCCGTTTTTAGAAAATTAGGTTCATTATTCAAATTTTATATTTTAAATATATTTAAAATTAAAATTTAATTAAGTTATGCTATTTATTAATATAAAATGCTTTTAAGTTTGGCTTACATCTAAAAAATCATATTTAATGCTTTAGTAAAGTCAAGCGAGATGTTACTGTTGATAGCAACTTGTAAAACATTATTTTTTTTCAATCAATTGTATCTTATAATTTTATTTTATAAAAAATATCTCATAAATTAAAAATGATATAAATATTTATATTTTAAGATCGATTTTAATGCAATCGATCACAAACTCCTTCTACATTCTAACGAGGTTTCATCGATATTATTTTCTATGGATATTATTAATACCCTTGAATTGAAGTTGATATCAAATATCATTACTTACATCAATTTATAAAATATTATTCACTTCGATTCATCAAGCCTTACAATTTTATTATTGATGAAATATAACTTAATAATATTAAAAATAAATAAAAAATATTTTAGAACAACCCCAAGAGTTGATTTTGATAAGAGGTTAATAAGATCGATAACAAAAAAAAAAAAAAAGTGCAGCTATGTTTCGATTTTAAAAGGCTGAAACTCTCTTTTACTTTGCATTAATTTGGGCCTTCACAATTCACGGAGGCAGACAAGGAGAATTAAGCATTCATTCATTGAAAACAAAAACTTTTTTTTTTGGTCTTCACGGACTCGAGCTGGCTGGAGGGCCTTTCTTCAACAAGGTTCTTTCCTTTTTCGTGTACATGATTGCTTGACAAATTTGTTAATCAATGGAAGTCAAAATGAAATTGATTTGGATATTGCATGGAATTAACAAGATAGAAATATGTTGCTTAAAAGCTTCTTAGCTTTTGTGCCCTGTGAACGTTACAATTAGTTTTTTGTTTTTTTTCTTGTTTTAATTTTCTTAGAGCATGATACAGGAAGGATCCAATATTTTTTTTCTCTAAGGCTATGTTTAAATTGAGGGGAGATGAGGGATAGGAAGGAAAAGGAAAGGAAAACAGGAAAAATAAAAAAAAAAATTTTGTTTGGTTTATCGTCTACATTTTAATAAAGAAAGGAAAGAAAATTGAGCATCCCTCCCTTCCCTCAAAAGCTCCAATTTTTAATTACCCAAAATTTAGATAAACGAAAAAGAAAGGAAATAATTAAAATTTTTTAAATATAAAATTCTTTTATATTTTTATTATATTTTATCATTTTTTCAAAAAATATTATTATAATATTCAAGTTTAATTATTGATATTAATCGTTGATTCTGCTTTTAAATCTTTTGTAACTCATTTCTCAACTTTTTTTTTGGTTAATAATTTCGAATTCTATATATTTTTAATTTATACTTAGATCTTAATTTTTTTTTTCATTTTGTTATCACTTCACAAATTTTTTTTTTAAAAAAATAAAAGAACATGACCAATCATGTATAAATATGGGAAAATGCTAATACTTAAACAAATTTAGGGTTAATTTTATCTTAATAATAAATATTTAATTAAATATTTAATTTTTTCATTTATAGATTAATTTAAAAAAAATTATGGTAGTATAAAAAAATTTCAAATATATATTTTTTATGAATTAATTATTAATAATATTCTTTTTAATTAAAATTATTGTTATTAATATTAAGATTATTCACATGATATAAAAAATATTTTATTTTAAAAAGGTATAATTAAAGCAATACAATATAATCTTTTTTCCTTTTCTTTTCACAATTTAACTAAACAAAGGTTATAATTAATCCATTTATTTTCTTTCTTTTACTCATTTTAACTATCCAAACAAGAAAATAAAATACCATTTCTTTTATTTTAAAAACCTTTCTTAGCGATCTCTTATAATATATAATTTTAATTCTATCGATGTATGGAAAAAATGTCTGGGATGTTTAATGAAAAATTTTGTTTCAATTTTTTTTTTTTTTCAATCTTTGAATTGTCTACGAACACCCAACCTTTTCACATGGATCCATTACTACAAGTATACCATTGATGCTCGGTGCATGGTGAATGATCCGATTGATGCAAATTTTTTTTTTTTTTGATAAAGATTGGGTTAAATTTTATTTTTTGAATAATTTAGATTAAGTGGGATTGGGTTTAGAGTACTTTTTTGACTCTTTTTAGGATATATAAGAAATATATTTAATTATTTGTTTAGTTTATATATATTATATTAATAAAGATATTATTTAATATTTTAATTTAATGAAAAAACTAGATATTATATATTAAATTATAATTTTATTAAAAATAAATATACTTATATTTATTTATATATTTTCATCCATTAAGACTTGACATAAAAATTTTATTTTTTTCATTTTTAAAACAATATTTAAAAGAATGAAAAATAATTATACAACGAAGCGCGAGCCTAATTCTAGTAATAATAATATCATAGTAAAAAATTATAGTAAACGAGTCATTTAACTAAGAATAAATAGGAATGATGACCCTGCTTTGTTGAGGATTTTTTTATTTAATTTAAATAATATTTAAATAATTTTTATTTTGTATGTTTTAATATATACATCTGTTCTAGATCTTTTTTTATTCTTTTGCTAAGCTAACCTTTGTCTTTATTTTCTAACAAATCTCTTCATTTTATAAATCATTCCTAATTTATTTTTTTCCTTGACTCACCCTTAACATTCGGTAAAAATCTTTCCCCTGTTTGTAAACCAAATAAATGTCTATAATAAACATGAAAGTCTATTGCCCTTGCAGTCTTTTCGCTTTGGCTTAGATGCTTGCCTATTTTTCTTATGTTTTTCATCCTCACTGGGCATATGGGAGGAGAGAAATCATAGGCTTATGGCCTTTTAGTCCTTGGAATTCTTAATTCTCTTCCAGGTATAAACTAATTCAACAATAAAATCTTTAACCAAATGGTGTACAAAGTATGTCTACTTATGTTTTGATCTATCCTTTGAATTGGGGCTTTCATTTAACAATTTAAAGCAAACCAATAAACAATAACTAAGATCCCACAAGCTCTAAAACCCACCACACCCAAAAAATATAAGCAGTCAAACATAGAACCACTTCTCATACCTCAAAGCCCACAAAACTCATAAGTTAGGATAGTTGTCAACTCCCTAAACCTTTAGGGATACTTTTAATATATAGAGCATTAACAATTTAAAACAACCCAATAAACAATAACTAAGAAACCATAAACTCTAAAGCTCACAACACCCAAAAAATACAAATAGTTAAACATAGACCTGTCTCTCATACCTCAAAGCTCACAAAACCTATAAGCCAAGACAACTGTCAACTCCCTAAACTAAACTTTTAGGGATACTTTTAATATATAGAATATTGATATTTAAAATTAGGAAAAGAAATATCTATACTATATAATTAAAACAATTCCTACGAAATTACTATATTACTCCTCCAAATATTTGACTATTGTTTGACACATGTCTAAAAGTATAATATTACCCTTTCTCCTATAATCATCTAAATTATTATAATACATCTTTTATCATAATTATAAAAATATTTTTTTATTATAATTGATCAAAATTATTATAATGTTTATCTTATCATAATTAAGAAAATACGTTCTTATCATAATTGGTCAATAATAATTATAAGTAACCTCTTGGAAATTATTATATTGCCCCTTTAATTTTTGACAATTGTTTGACACGTATCCAAAAGTACAATAATACCCCCATTCCCATAATCGGATAAAATTATTATAATATCTTTCTACTATAATTGATTAAAATATTATAATACTCCTTTTATCATAATCGATCAAAATTACTATAATGGCTCATCAATCATAATTACAAAATGACATGTAATATTTTGTTTGAAATATAACATAATACCCTTACTAAATTATATATTAAAATTTACCATAATATAAAATTAAGTACATATTAAATTACTAAATAGCCTTGCCATTTCTTAATGAAAATTACATAATACTTAACTACATATTAAATTACTATAATAAAATAATCTATACAATATATTGAAAGTAATCTCATAGAGAAATAACTATAATCACCCTTTAATTAATTGATTACTAGCTGACATGTATCCAAATTTACTATAATGCCCCTCCATCCTTAATTAGCAAAAATTAGTATAATTCTCTTCTACCATAATTATGAAAATAACCTCATAATATAATTGACTAAACTTACTATATTGTCTCTCTTACTATAATTATAAAAATTTCATCTTACCATGATTAGCCACAATTACTATTATGTCTCTCTTATCATAATTACGAGAATGCCCTTTTTACCATAATTGATTAAAATTACTATAATACCTTTATTAAATTACATATTAAATTTTAACAAAATATAAAATTAATTGAGGGAACAAAAACTTTATGCTAACCTAAAAAGTGCAGCTTCTTTACTTCCAGCCTTATGTTTTTAGGGTTTGTGGTGTTAAAGAAAGGAATAAAGATGGATCCTAGCAAGGTTGAGGCAATTTTAAATTGGTCAACACCAACATTTTTACATGATATTCCAAAGTCCATATTGTTCAATTGAGATTCCAAGTTCTTAAGTCATTTTTGGTACGCCCTTTGGAAGAAGCTTATTACTAGCTTTAATTACAGCCTTTGTCATCATTCTTAAACTGATGACCAAACTAAAGTTATCAATCACAACTTGAAAATTTTCTTGAAAAGTTATAAAGGAAAGAAACTAAAACAATGGGAACTAATTTTACTATAAGTGGAGTTTGCCTACAACCATTCATCAAGTCAAACCATTGGTTGTAGCTTTTTTGAAATTATTCTTGGTAAGAATGCAATCTATCCTTTAGATTTAATTCAACTTTATACTAACCAGCATTTTGATGAAGATGTAGAAAAAAGAGCCAAGAGTATCAAAATATTTCATGAATGGGTTCATAATTGGATTTTGCAAAAAAATTAAAAAATATAAAAGGGTAATAATCATGCATCGAAGATATGTGAAGGTCAAAGAATATGATTTGGTGTAGGATTACTTGCAAAAAAAAAAAAATGTTTTCGCAAAAAAAATTTGGTAAGCTACAATCTCAAGTAAATGGCCCATTTCAAGTTTCATAATGAATTGGAGAGAATGCCTACAAGATAGAGCTTTTCGATATTTATGGAGTATCTTTCATCTTCAATGTTGTTAATTTCTCACCTTATCATAGCGAGAAGACTAATTTAGACTTGAAGATAAGTCTTTTTCAATCAGAGGAGATTGACAGTGGAGTGTTAACACATCTTACAACTTGGGTTGAGACTAAAGAGGACTTATCCAAAAATAAAATGGGTCTATCCTTGGTTTAAATCTATTAAACAAATGCATAAATAAAGTGAGCTGGAATAGAAAGATTGTGTTCACATTAGCTAGAAAAGAAAAGCATGAATATGGATGAGATTATGGTCAGATTCATTATTATTGAAAGGGTGTACTTAACCTATTTATTTGCTATTATTCTTTAGTAGAAATAGAATAGAGTTTTCTTTATCCTTAAGCAATCTTTTATATTGTTCTTCAAATTTTGTATCTCTTAGGTAGATTTTTTAGAATGGTAAACTTCTATTGTTCTGTATCTTTGATTAGAATTCTTAGGGTGGTGTTTCTGTATCCGTTAGTTTTTAGTCTTGGTGATGAATTTTTATCCGTTGTAATCCAATAATCATATTTTACCGTTATTTAAATTCTCGTGAGTTATCTTCTTTATTAATTTTTTTTTTTACAATTAATTTTCACATCTCAAACATCAATTCTCGACATTAACATTTTTTAGCTAAGGCTTTCATCTTTTGATATAGAAGTATCTATTGGCTTATAGTCTTGTTTATTAATTGTTCTACTATTATTTTAATGTAGTGCTCTTGTGAAAATCTAACAACTTCTTAGAACAATCCCCTATAATTTTTACATCAAATATGTAAGTTGCTTCATCCATATCATTCATTTCAAAATTTGAGAACAACCAAATTTTCCCTCAGTGATATACTCCATATCATTGTCAAACAATAGTATGTCATCCACATAAAGTGATAAGATCACAAATTTATCTTTATCTTTTTGACATACACACAGTGGTCTTTATCAATTATGATAAAATTGTATAAAATTATTAATTGATGAAATCTAATATACCATTGCTTGAAAGATTATCTAAGACCCATAAATCGATTTTAACAGCTTGCACACTTTGTACTCTTGACCTTTGTCAATGAAACCTATAGATTGTTTCATATATATTTTCTCTTCCAATCCTCCATTTAAAAAGATAATTTTCACATCCATTTGATGTCATGCCAAATTGAAACTAGCTACAATTGCTAGAATTAAGTGTATTGAGGTAAATTTTACAACATGAGAGAAAAACTTTTCATAATCAATTTTTTCTTGTTGAGTATACCCTATTGCTACTAGATGGGCTTTATATCTTTTAATTGTCTCATTTGACTTACTTTTAATCTTGAGAATCCATTTGTTCCCAATTGTTTTACATTTTTTAGAAAGATCAATTAATTTTTATACACGATTTGATCTTATAGACTCTGCTATTTCTTCTATTACTTTCATCAATTTTTCTTTTACAGAAGATAAAAGAGCTTCTTTAACATTTCTTGGCTTTTTTTCATAGGGTAATGAAGAACATTTCCCATTGTATGTCAAAATGACGTAGGGGAATATTTCTATAATTATTTTGCTAGACTTTTGATTCTTGAAAAATTAATTCATTAAATTCATCATCTTTAGTCATACTCCCACTTAGATGAGATATTGTTGGTTTTTAATTAATAACATGGATTAAATGATTTAGAACTAACAAATAATTTACTTTCTCAATATTGTAAAAATACATTTCTTGATCTTCTTTTTGAAAATTCATTTTCCAAAAAAGTGGCATCTCGATATTCAAATTCATTTACCTCTCACTTGATTGTTCATTTATGAACACATATCTCTTTGAATACTTGGAATATCTTACAAATATACTTTTTTTTTGCCTCGAAGACCTAGCTTGTCATGTGGATGAGCGAACTTATAAACTTAGATAGTACAACCCCAAAGTCTTACATTACTGAGATTAAGTTTTCTCTCAATCCATAATTTATAAGGAGTAGACATAACTAACTTGAAGGGTATTTTATTGAGTATATAGCAGTGGTTATTAATGTATCACCCAAAAAGTGATTGACAAATTTTTTTAGGCTATCATGGATATCATTATTTTCAGAAGAGTTCTATTTCTTTTCTTCATAATACTATTTTGTTATGGAGTTCTTAGAATAGTCAACTACTTATCAATACCTTTTTCATCACATATTATCTAAACTTATTGGACAAATACTCATGATGTTGGTCTACTCTTTACGTTTTAACGTTTTTGTCTAATTGATTATCTACTAGGGTCACATACTTTCTAAGACATTATAATGCTTCAGACTTGTGAAAAATTCAATAGACAAACTCGAAACATGTAAAAAATCATTAATGAATGTGATGAAATACGTCACTCTTTTCAGTGACCTTACATTCATCGTGCCACAAATGTCAAAATGTATCAATTGCAATGGAACTTCAACTTTAGTTCCTTTACGAAATGGTTTTTTTATCATTTTTTCTACTAGTCAACTTTCACATAATGATAAATTAACTTTCTTAATAAGGCATAGTATTAACTTTTTAAGTGAAATGGTGATCCAAGAAAATAGTAAATTGGATTTCTACAAATTCTTCCTAAACAATGATTTCAATATGAATGAATGAAGAATTAAAACAATAAGTACTTTGATGAAAGTTTGATGCTATCAATAATAATTAATAAGCCTAGAATCAAATAGAAATAACAATAAATGTAAAAAGCGTAGGGATAAAAAAAATCAAACAGAAGATTTATAGAGGTTCGATCCTTATCCTCAAGACACTTACATCTTCTCTCTTGGTTTTTCATACTAAGACTTCAATCCACTAATTGAAGAAATATTACAACTCTATCTTTTCATTTATAAGGCTTAAGATAGAAATCTAACACTCTTTACTTTTCTAAGCTAAATAGCAACCTTTTAATCTTATAATTTCAAAAAGATACCTCACTTTTTAATTACAAAAACATTCTAATGATTTTTGCAAACTAAGACACCTTTCAAAGGTTAAGTGTTTGCCTAATGAAATACAAAAAAATATGATGAATAAACAACAGCAATAATTTGGATAAACAAATATAAAGATATAGACTTTAAAGCTTTAAAGCTCTTGATTTCTTTAAAAGCATAAATATATGACTTGTTAGATCTTGCTCTCTTGATTAATCAACTTCTTGATGTGTTGGAATGCCAAATTTATAAAGAAATTGAGAAACTAGCCATTGGAGAAGTTTAGAAAATGAAAACACATGATTTTTTCCTTTGAAACTAGCCGCTGAAACTTGTTTGGGATGAAGGGATTGATTGGTTTTGATGGGGGGATTGATCTGGTGCATTAGGGGATCAATTGGTTCTTAAATTTTTCTAAAATTGTCACCATTATAGTTGATAAAATCGATCAGATACCTCAGGAGATCAAACGTGTCAAGCTAGGTTTTGGATTCTGGATGAACAATGCCACCGGTTGTCTCTTATTTTACACTTTACTCACTTATTTAATCATATCTTGAGTTATGCAACTCCAAATCAAAAATGATTTGAAGATTTAGAAACTTAAAAGGCTTTCTATCTATATAAAATTTCTTGTCTAATTCATTGTGTACAAATTATAGTGAATTTTTAAATATACTCCTTATACAGTTTTTAGATAATAGCATAGTATTTAGTAAAAATTCAAAATATTTTCTTAAAAAATTTGAAATTTGATTTTATTTGCTCTATTAGAAAGTAGACTTAAAGAGCTTTTCAATCATATAAAATTCAAATATTAAAACTTTGTAAATTAATACAGAAAAATAAAACAAATTCAATATTAACAAACTTTGTTCTTATAAAATAATTTTTTTAACTTAATCTATTTTTCAAAACCAATATTATCAAAATTGTATTGAGTCCTAGATGAATAAGTTCACTTTAAAAACAACAATTAAACTTTCATTTAAGCTTAAATAAATAATTTTTAAAGATAGATTTAGTTTGAGAAATATGAAAACAAAAAAAAGATTTGTTTACACTTTGAAAAATCCATTATTTATTTAGTACCAAAAATAACAAAATTGAAAAACATATATTAAATAAATCTTTTTTTAAATATTAATAAAATTTATTTAGCATAATTTTATGTTAATTTAAAATAAAGATCAATTCAAGGCTAATAATTTCTCTCTTTTTGATATGACAAAACTTAAAAATAAATTTACCTGATTGAAAATTTTTTTTGAAACATTTAAAAATTTTGAAAACCATTTTTTAAAACTCCCCTTTAAACAATGTATGTTTTCTAGCAAAACTCCTTCTTAATTACTGCATCCTAATTCAACACAACTTAACAAACATATGTTAGTCAGTATATCTAACAAGCACAATCAAGGACATATGTATGTCAAGCAAGGCAAGGCACAAACAAATTTGTCCATGATATTTCTCCCCCTTTTTGTAATAATAAAAAGGTATGAGCAAATAAACAAAGATGTATTAGCAAACATTAGGCATGAGCAAATAAACACAAAAAGATATTAGCAAATATATTCATAAAACATTTCTTTCTCTTTTTATTTTAAACTTTTTATACCAAATGTTGAAGCTCATATACCAATTATTATAAGCATACAATAAGAAATATCTATAAACTATTCATTTTTTTGTTATAGCAAAAGAAAGACAGATCAATTCAAGGTATGGGACAAAATACATAATACCAATAACATCATGATTATAATGAATGCATATAATCAAGTGTAATATGCATAATGAAATTCACATACATGTATTTAATCACATACATGAAATTCAAGATATGGGACAAAATACATGATACCAATAACATCATGAGTATAATGAATGCATATAATCAAGTGTAATATGCATAATGAAATTCACATACATGTATTTAATCACAAGAGTATAATTTTCTAATGTATCCAATTTAAAATATTTTAGCACAAAAAAAATCACTTTTACTACAAGAAACTTATGAGCAAAAGGATAGTAAAATAATATGAATGCTACTTACAAATCATGTTTTCATAAAATTAGCTTAGAATTTGAACATTAATATCATGTAAGCATATAATTCAAGCACATACATATTCAAGCTTATACCAAATGTTAAAAATACTAATTGTTAAAGATATGTTATCATAAAGCATAGTAATTGTTATCATAAAATAAATAATTTTAATTCAAGTAAAATTATATTCTAAGATTTTTTTCTCCTTTTTAAAATAAGGATTAATCAATTTAAGGCGCACATAATTTTGCATGAAAAATATAAGTTATATCAAAGGATAAGCACATAAATAAGCATATATGGAAGCTAAAAAGTTCTTTAAAAATTTTGATACTAATTGTTAGCAGTTTTGTTCAACAACTTTTATAAAGTAAACATATTTCATGTATATGAAAGATTTAATTAATAAATTTAGAGTAACAAATAACAATCTTTCATAAGTAATCTTATCCAAATAAAAGCCATAAGCTCATATATATTTAATAAAGCATGAATATTAATGAGCAATAAGGTTCAAATCATCATGTTATAACAAAAAATTATACAAATTTATTTTTTTAAACATGAAGAACGTATATGTTATAGCAAAAAAATAATAAAAGCATAATTGTTCAAATATAATTCAAATTATTTCAATGCAAAGCAATGTACTTAATCTAAACATATGCAAGTATCTAAATACAATTCAAACATATATTTAATTATACAAGCATATGCACATTCATAAGTAATGTATTTAATTCAAAAGATATGCAATCATTTAGACACAATTTGGTACACGTTATCTCAATATTTTCAAACTATGAACATGTTCAAAAAAATCAATCTATTTAACTCACATTTATGCCCAATATTCATGCATTAAAAATTATTAATCAAATCAATTAAGAACTAGGCATGAATATTAACTAAAATACAATGTTTTCACAAATTCAATCACAATATCTCATTTTTACACATACCAAGTATTCAAAACAAATAAGTCTTTTAAGCACATATCAAAGCAAGCATGTATTCAAACTCATTCATCATAGGCACATAGCATAAAGAATACATTTACTTCCATCCATGTCAAGCTATGTTATTTTACTCATTTGGCTTTGAGTTCTTCATGTCAAATGTTTTGAGCAAATCTTTAAGGTACTTGAGTTTGATTGATAAAGATGCTTTGCTTGCTTGCTAAACTTGGAATCCCAAAATGTAAGTTCAATCATGCTTATTTCAAGTTCTCTCAGCATAGACTTAAAAAATATTCTTGATAAAAAAATGTTCATTAATAGCATCAAGAATATCAATTGATAAAAATTATACCAATTGTTAGAAAATAAAATTCATATTCTAAGTCATTGTAGGCAAAAAATATTTTTGTGCATTATGCTCAATTTTTCAGTTGCAAAGGAGATATATATAAACTTAAACTAAATGCCATGTATCAAGTTAAGTATCAAATACCAAAATATTGGCACTAAAGCTAAAGTTCTCATGTAATGTGCAAAAATCAAATCTTTTAGATCATTCATGAACACAAAATAGACATATTCAATAATCATATATATTCAATAAATTACCAAAGAATATGTCAAAACCAATTTGAGGCCTTATAGAATTCAAAAACTCAAGAAAGACATATTTATCATAAAAAAAATATAATCAAAAGAATTTTATTGTAAAAGCATAAATATGTCTACATAAATTATAAGCCATAATCAACAATGATTTAAAGCAAAAATAAACATCATAAGAAAATCACTTACTTAAGCCATGTTGCAAGCATATCAAGTAAAGCTCAATCATTTTTATATAAACACACACACACTTAACAAGAACAATTGATGAACTAATAATATATTTCATTTAAAATTAATTAACTCATCATGCATCAAATTAAAATCACAAATCAAGAAATAAGTCAATTAAACACAAGAGCAAGCATATTTGAAAAATATTTCATCACAATCCAAAATTATAGACAATCAAATAAATTGTGACATAACAAGAAATCAAGAAATAATCAATTTAGCATTTTTCAAGAATCAAGTATTTTGACCACATAAGTATTGCATCAAGAGATATTTTTCAACCATATGTGCATATGAGATTTATAAAATTAATGAAATTGAATGAGAAATAATAGTTCAAGCATTGAAAACAAATTCTTAATTTTAGCATAAATACTTGTTTCAAGATTAAAAAATATAATCAAATAAATATTCATAATGCACAACCTTTTAAAAAATATGTATCATTGTTATTATTATTTAAAATAAATTATTGAAAATTTAATGTCAAAATCAAAATAAAAAATCAAAGGTAAAAAGTTAAAAGGTTAAAGGAGTGTAACATAAGCTTTGCACATGTGATTCCAACCCATTTAAATAGCCAAAATGAATTTGATGGCATTTTACATGAATGAATCAATTGCCTCCATGAGGGGATCGATCTTATCATTTGGGTGATTGATCCCCCATGTAGGGTTATTGATCCATTTTTGCTTTTTGAAATCTAATTTGCTTTTTCATAAAAAAAAAAAATCAATCAATCAATCCCTTTAAAAAGAAATTGATCCCTTTTTTTGCTGAAACAATAAAACAATGAAAAATTACAATTTTGTGATTCCAAATCCAAGATTTTGATATTTTTAGTCAAAAATAAAATTTAAACATATTAAAAACATTATTTTAGACTTGTAAAAATAAGGCATTTGGATCAAAAATATTTTGAAGCAAAATTTAGCATGATTTTGAAACTTATGCCATGGAAACATGTTTGGATAAGGTTTATGCATTGAAATCACTTCAAACAAGTTTGAAATGATCAAATAAATATGATAAAAGCACAAATATTTAACAAATGCATGTATTTCAAATTTTCAATGGTCCAAACCCCATTTTTGCATGAATAGTGCCCAAAACACCCTTGAAACATTTAAACCTTTATAACTTCTATTCAAAAAACTTCGGAGCAAGTTTGAAAACATTTTTCATAAATAAGAAAACTTGTTTGAATTATAAAATATGTGCAATATAAACAAATTTCTCAAATAAGCTCTTTAGTCCTGATACTGTTTAAAGATCAATACATACAACACAAAATGTACTAAAGCTATAAAAACATATTTTATCACCAAACTCATGTAAAAAAATTCATTTATGCCAAAAGAAATTAGAATGAACCATTCAAAGTTGAATATGTTTAAGATTTTAATTTTTAAAAATTTTATAACTCATTTTTGCTTGAAAAAGACCTTGAAAAATCTCATAACTAGTCAAACTCATTTTTAACCAACTTAAATCATTCCAACAAATTTTAAATAATAAAACAAAGTTACTCAAGTGGTCATTGGCCTTAAAAATAAAGACATCAAAAAGTCAATTCCTAAACCCTATATTTTTTTGAAAAAAGATACTATGATGGGTAAAAATGTTAAAAATATATTTTAAATTCTTTAAATCATTTAGAAAAGTTTTATATCACAATTTAAAATTACCCAAATAGTTTTTATACCTAAAATTATTCAAAAATAAAATTTGACCTTTTAAGCTTTATAATCTTTTGAAACTTGCATGTAACACCATAAAAAATTAAAACAAATGCAAGTTATCAAGTTTTATTTATTTGAGCAAGTTTAAACTATCGAATACAAGATGTTCAAATTCATTTTGCACTTAAAAAGTTGCTAAAACAAAATTTCATATTTTAAAGACTTGACTATAGCATAAATCATTTTCAAAGCAGAATATACAAATTCAAAATTATTAAGCTTTGAGTGCTCCCCTTAAGTTTGTGCATAAATAAAAAAATAATTTAGCACACAATTAATTACACCAAACATATATAAAATATATCTCAAGCATTAAGTAAAATATCAACAAGCATATGTGAGCATGTATTTTTTTTTCAAAACAATTTAAAATCCGTCAAGATATATCAATAAAGTATATAACAATTTAGCACTCAAAATTCAATCAAGAATAGGTAACCAAATTTTAAATTCATTTCAAACAAAAATTTGATTTAGAGGTTATCCATCTCTATTATATGTCTAGAGTTTTATTCTTCAAACTTACATTATAGCTTTTTACTCTAGTTCTCCTACAAGAGATATTTTTATTTGATTTTTGAAACCCAAATTATTTTAGGTCCTTGAAAGTTAGTCACAATATCTCCTGTTCATTTTGGAACTTATACTTGCCTAATTCTAAATGAGGCATTCCTTCTTGTAAGATAAATGGGTGAAGTATTACCATGAAATTT
The DNA here is from genome assembly GCF_002303985.1 of Durio zibethinus. Next base: position 13,339,410 of record NW_019168037.1, on the reverse strand, counting down.
ATAAAAATTGTATTTAATCATTTTAGTACTTAAACTCTTGTTTAAAAATTATTATTTTTCCTTCATCAAAACTTCAAATTTTTTTTTTAAATCAAGATTTTTTTTTCTAAAAATTCATATCTCTTTTCAAAAGTATCCAAATTCATTTTCAATTTTTCATTTTTTTTCTAAAACATTTTTAACTTTCATCAAAGACTTATTCTTAATATCAATTTTGAAATCATTATCTTATATTTGTTTCTCATTGATTCGAATTCCATAACTAAATCATCAAATGCATTTTGTAATTCATCAAGTATATAGAGTTGAATCAAATTGAGTTAGAGGTCACCTTGAGCTCTTCAAGAGCCATGTAGCATGATCCATTTTGGTTAGAAGTTTGCCTTTCATGTATTTCCTCTAACTTCTCCCATATCTCATTTGAGTTTAAGCACTTTGAGACCAAGTTGAAAGTTTAAGAGTCAATAGCTCCATAGAGTAAACAATTGGCCCTTGCATCATCCATTATTTCTCTTATGTAATTTGCATCATTTAAAGAAATTTCAAGCCTTCTTTCTATCATATTCGAAGCTCTAAAATTTTGGGCCATTATGAACATTTTTATCCTCATTTTCTATTCATAAAATTTAAATTTATCAAACATAAGAGCTTTGAGGACTTTTTCACTATCTAAAAGCCTAAATTGAGCCATAGGATCTTTACTCAAGGTGGTTAAACCTATAAAAAGATATCAAAGCTCTAATACCAATTATTAACTTTTTAGATGAGATGATGATTTAAGAGATGAGTGAATTAGATTTCTTCAAATTATTTTCAAATAATGATTTCAATATAAATGAATGAGAAATTAAAATAATAAGTACTTTAATGAAAATATGATACTATCAACAACAATTGATGAGCTTAGAATCAAATATAAATAACAATATATGTAATGAGTGTAGTGTTAGAGAAATCAAGCACAAGATTTATAGAGGTTCAGTCCTTCTTCTCAAGGCACTTACATATTTTTCCTTGGTTATCTACATTAAGGTTTCAATTCGCTAATTGAAAAAATATTATAACTATATCTTTTTCTTCCTAAGGCTTAAGATAGAAACCTAACACTCTCGACTAACTTAGGCTAAGTAACAACGTTTTTAATCTCACAATTTTAAAAGGATACCTTACTACTTGATTACAAAAACATTCAAATAATTTACAATACAAACTAAGACATCTCTTAAAGGCTAAGTGATTACCTAATGAAGTACAAAAAAAATGATGAATGAACAACAATAATGATTTGGATACAACAAATACAAAGATATAGACTTTAAAGCTCTAAAGCTTTTAATTTTTTGAGAGAATATATGACTTGTTTGATCTTGTTTTCTTCATTCATCAACTTCTTGGTGTGTTGGAATGCCCAATTTATAGAGGAATTAAGAAATTACCTGTTTGAGAAGCTTGAAAAATGAAAACACATGATTTTTTCCTTTGAAATTAGTTGTTAGAGCTTGTTGGGATGAAAAGATCAATTAGATTTGGTAAGGGATTGATCCGATGCATTAGAGGATTTATTGATTCTTGAATTTATTTAATTTTTTATCATTACAGCTGACAGGATTGATTGGGTCAAGCTAGGTTTTGGATTTTGGATGAATAACGTTGTTGGTTGTCTCTTATTTTACAATCTACTCACTTATTTGATCATATTTTGAGTTATACAACTCCAAATCAAAAATCGTTTAAATATCTAGAAACTAGACTTAAAGGGCTTTTTACCTATATAAAATTTATTATATAATTCATTGTATACAAATTATAGTGAATTTTCAAAGCTACCCTTTGTGAGTTTTTAAATAACTGTATAATATTTAGTAAAAATTTAAAATCTTTTTTTAAAAAATTTAGATTTAAATTTTGTTTGATCCATTATAAAGTAGACTCAAAGAGCTTTTCAAATATATAAAATTCAAATATTAAAACTTTGTAAATTAATATAGAAAAAAAATAATGTTGAAAAACTTTATTTTTATAAAATAACTTTCTTAAGTTAATCTATTTCTCAAAACCAATATCATCAAAATTGTATTGAGTTCAAGATGAATAAGTTCACTTTAAAAATAACAATTGGATTTTCATTTAAGTTCAAATAAATAATCTTTAAAGATAGATTTGGTTTGAGAAATATAAAGACAAGTAAATGTTTGTTTACATTTTGAAAAACATAATATTTATTTAGTATAAAAAATAATAAAACTTAAGAATATGTACTAAATAAATTTTTTTCAAAATATTAATTAATTTTATTTAGCTTAATGTTTTGTTATTGAAAAAAATGATCAATTCAAGGCTAACACTTTGAAATCTTTCTTTTGCTAATCTGTCCATTTTTTGTTGACTTATATAGTTAAGTCTAGCTGACCAAATATTCACATCAATATTCGTATCAGAATCAGGGAAAAGCTGAGATTATTGTAAGAAAAAATATCTAACATAATAAAATCATCTAACAAATATCCAGATCTATAATAAGTTATATCCAAATACAAATTCAAACCATTATTGTTGAATTTCAAAACAAATCTTAGACTAAGAAAAACAATGACAAAAACCAAATTTCGTCGAATATCAGGAGCAAAAAGTACATCATCATGTAAGATAAGGGACACATGCATAGCATGCATGTGCTAATTTCCCTTACTTTAATCTGTGAATTGTTTCCTATATAGATCCATTTTTTTCACATTGAATCTAATGAAAATTCCATGAATGCATTCTTGTATCATGCTACATGGTTTGTGGCCCCTAAGTCTACAATCCACAAAAGGTGTGATTCAATTATCATAACAATACTAGAAACAAACACAATACTTTCAGTATTACGTAAAAATCTTTAAGGGTTTTTACCTTTTTTGGCTTGCTGCATTCACGAGCAAAGTGATCCTTTTTGCCATAGTTAAAGCACTTGACTTTTAATTTATTCTTTTTAAGATGAGTCTTGGGACCTTATTCTTTACCTGTTTGACCATTCTTTGTTTCTTAAGAGCTTTCTTTTTATTCTCACCATATGGCATTTATTTGAAAATCGAAGCTTCTTTTGAATTAGATAATGCCATATAATGATCAACACTAGGTTTAGATGCCTCTCTATGATCTCCTTCTAATTGAAGATGATGAAAAACATCATCGAGTCTTTATGCTCTTATTATTGGTAAGGTGCTCTTTTTTATGCTTTCAGCTGTATGGCAAAAAAAAAAAAAAAATAGCTTGAACCTATTATTCATCAATCAAAATGTGAACAACTTTTTTTAACTCGCTTATCATGTTTGACATCTCTCTTACATGGAGCCTCATATTATGATTAAGCTATTTTTTATAAGTGTCAAACTTAATAGTAAGTTGCTTTAGTTTGGTAACCAAAGTTACACCAAAATTTACTTTTAGGGCATTCCACATCTCTTTGGCTATTGCATGAGATCGAAATTTGCACATAATATCATTCTTTATATTACTAAGCAACATAGTGTGTATAGTGAAGTTTTTTTTTTCAAGCCTTATAAGCCTCTTGGTCCCTCTTATGCTTAGACGTATTCCCTTTATCAAGTTTATCAAAGACATTGTTCAAAACATTAAATACATTTTATTTTTCAAGTAAATACTAAATTTTCATATCCTAGATTTCATAGTTGTCCTAATTTAGCTTCTTACCATGGTTTAACTCATTAATAACGTTCTTAGAGCAAAAGTTATTTCAAAGTATAAATCTACATTCGAAAGACATGTACTAATTAATGCTTAGCTTTGCACACTTCTCATTTTGCCACAATGTCACAAATAAATTAATGGCAACCATTCACATAAAAATGAAACAAAAAAATCACTATGTTCGCAATCAAATTTTATCTTTAATGTGTTTGATTGCCACTAATTTATTTAATTATGTAAAATCAATCAATTTAAGATAGAACAAATCAAGTATCTTAGAACTTTTACTAACATTAAGGTTACCAACATATAATCAATAACATATATTGATTTCACATAAATAAGTCTTATAAAGCATAATTTGAATTAATAAACATGTTCATAAAAAATATATATACATACTAAATGTTAATAAAACATGTTCCTTATAATTTACGAATGACTTATTTAAGAATAGGGATGGATTTCAAAAATTCCTTTTTGTATTCTCATTGCCCATTCATGGAGGTTCAAGAATTTTATATTTTTCATTACGGAGACTTGGATAGACTGAAAGTGTCGCGCTCTTTTTTACCTCTCACATATTCCTTTACAAAAATCTTTAATTAATATTTCATACTTAGTATAATTCTTCAAAGACATCCAGATATCTTAAAAAAAAATTTTTTTATCAAAGAGTCAAAAATACACCTTTCAACATTTAATATTTAGTATGGTCATTCCTAATGTGTATACAGCCATGCTAGATCAATTTTTAGATTATGTCATTGACCTTGATGCTATGCCTCTCAATATTATCATTTGGATTCATTTGGTGTTGCATTAATTTCATTGTCAATCTTATAACTCTAAAAGATTATGCCTATGTCCTTATAACAATGGAAGTCCTCACAAAAATAGTCCTAATTTTTTGTAATAAGATACGAGAAAAAATCATCAATCCATGAGTCAACACAAATAAAAAAATAATTAAGACTTATCTCAAATTCTTGTGTGATTTGACATTCCAAATTCAATTAAAGATAAAAATAATTTTAAAAAAAATCTTTAAAAAATTTTAAGAATATTTTTGAAAAAACAAAAAAAAAATTCGAATGCTTCCTTGAATATTCGGATATGCATTTGAATACTTTTTTTTTTGTTTTAAAAAATAGCCATTAATTCTTAAAATTTTACCTAGGGCATACAAACGTCCTCCGTCGAACATTCGAATGCCCATATAAAACCCCCCCCCCCCAAAAAAAAAGATTCAAATTACAAAACATCAATGATTTTTATATTCTAAAAATTATTATAATAACATTAATTATATCACAACTATAAAAATTATATTAACTTTTATGCATATTTGTAAGTATGCAAAAAGATATCATATTTTTTATTATAAAAAATATATAAAATGAATCAAAACACAAGTCAATCTTACTTTGATATCAATGAAATAAATATCATGTAAGATATATACGAACATCTGTATATACTTGTCCAGAGAAAATAAAAGTAAAAACCGAACTTAAATTATTGCTTGTTAAACAATATTATAATATAAAAATTATTGGTTTTTACAGTACAAATCCTTCGACGCACCGAAAATTAATTGCATTCTATCCTTCTTTTTATTTTTTATTGTGTTTTGTGATATTATTCGCACACAATCGTAGGCCAAATGTCATTACTTGATTAAGTCAAAAAAACAGAGTGAGGTGATATCTCATATATCATAAACCGTCAAGGCAATTTTTTTATTAAAAAAAGACTACTCAATGGCAATTGTTGGAGTGCTCAAGTCATCATGATGGACGAACTTGACTCTGTTTCTCGTACAGTGTGCTTGCATGGTAGCCTCATCAAAATTATCAGTTGACGAACTATCATATTAATAAAATTATTTCTTGTTTGGTATTTTTGTGAATTTTCAGTATTTTACTTCTGTTGTGTGATTAGAAGGAATCAATCCAATTTTTTTTATGACAACAAATTTCAACTTGGTTTTACTTTTTAATGAAGTTTATCTTTAAATTGTTCTAAATGAGTCCTTAACGTTAATAAAATGGTATCAATTTAACCCTTTCATCAAATTGTTTTGTTATAACAGTGACCTTGATAGTAAAATAGTCTTGGCTTTGACCACCATTATCTCCATGACTGGTTGTTGAGATCTTTCGATATTGCGACATCTGTTTCCTGGGTTTTAAATATTGCCTATTTGTTTTAAAGAATTAATGCCATCCCATTATGAATTATTAGAAATGTTAAATATGTGATGCTATTTGTCAACATCAACCTTTATTAAATTAATATATAGAAAAACAAAACAAAAGAGTAGAAAAAAAACTGTAATTACAATGAAAGCTACAGCTTATCGTTTTGGTCCGGTGGCATGGAATAAATACGATAGACGGTAATCAGAAGAAGACCAGCAGCCATGGATGCAGCAGAAGAAAAGCACTATTTTCATAATCTATTTCTGTT
>NW_019168037.1:12984225-13332245 GCF_002303985.1 Durio zibethinus | reverse complement strand
ATACTAAATGTTAATAAAACATGTTCCTTATAATTTACGAATGACTTATTTAAGAATAGGGATGGATTTCAAAAATTCCTTTTTGTATTCTCATTGCCCCATTCATGGAGGTTCAAGAATTTTATATTTTTCATTACGGAGACTTGGATAGACTGAAAGTGTCGCGCTCTTTTTTACCTCTCACATATTCCTTACAAAAATCTTTAATTAATATTTCATACTTAGTATAATTCTTCAAAGACATCCAGATATCTTAAAAAAAAATTTTTTTATCAAAGAGTCAAAAATACACCTTTCAACATTTAATATTTAGTATGGTCATTCCTAATGTGTATACAGCCATGCTAGATCAATTTTTTAGATTATGTCATTGACCTTGATGCTATGCCTCTCAATATTATCAATTTGGATTCATTTGGTTGTTGCATTAATTTCATTGTCATCTTATAACTCTAAAAGATTATGCCTATGTCCTTATAACAATGGAAGTCCTCACAAAAATAGTCCTAATTTTTTGTAATAAGATACGAGAAAAAATCATCAATCCATGAGTCAACACAAATAAAAAAATAATTAAGACTTATCTCAAATTCTTGTGTGATTTGACATTCCAAATTCAATTAAGGACAAAAATAATTTAAAAAAAAAATCTTTAAAAAATTTTAAGAATATTTTTGAAAAAACAAAAAAAAAATTCGAATGCTTTAGAAAATGGCATTCGAATGCTTCCTTGAATATTCGGATATGCATTTGAATACTTTTTTTTTGTTTTAAAAAATAGCCATTAATTCTTAAAATTTTACCTAGGGCATACAAACGTCCTCCGTCGAACATTCGAATGCCCATATAAAACCCCCCCCCCAAAAAAAAAGATTCAAATTACAAAACATCAATGATTTTTATATTCTAAAAATTATTATAATAACATTAATTATATCACAACTATAAAAATTATATTAACTTTTATGCATATTTGTAAGTATGCAAAAAGATATCATATTTTTTATTATAAAAAATATATAAAATGAATCAAAACACAAGTCAATCTTACTTTGATATCAATGAAATAAATATCATGTAAGATATATACGAACATCTGTATATACTTGTCCAGAGAAAATAAAAGTAAAAACCGAACTTAAATTATTGCTTGTTAAACAATATTATAATATAAAAATTATTGGTTTTTACAGTACAAATCCTTCGACGCACCGAAAATTAATTGCATTCTATCCTTCTTTTTATTTTTTATTGTGTTTTGTGATATTATTCGCACACAATCGTAGGCCAAATGTCATTACTTGATTAAGTCAAAAAAACAGAGTGAGGTGATATCTCATATATCATAAACCGTCAAGGCAATTTTTTTATTAAAAAAAAGACTACTCAATGGCAATTGTAAGTATTGGAGTGCTCAAGTCATCATGATGGACGAACTTGACTCTGTTTCTCGTACAGTGTGCTTGCATGGTAGCCTCATCAAAATTATCAGTTGACGAACTATCATATTAATAAAATTATTTCTTGTTTGGTATTTTTGTGAATTTTCAGTATTTTACTTCTGTTGTGTGATTAGAAGGAATCAATCCAATTTTTTTTATGACAACAAATTTCAACTTGGTTTTACTTTTTAATGAAGTTTATCTTTAAATTGTTCTAAATGAGTCCTTAACGTTAATAAAATGGTATCAATTTAACCCTTTCATCAAATTGTTTTGTTATAACAGTGACCTTGATAGTAAAATAGTCTTGGCTTTGACCACCATTATCTCCATGACTGGTTGTTGAGATCTTTCGATATTGCGACATCTGTTTTCTGGGTTTTAAATATTGCCTATTTGTTTTAAAGAATTAATGCCATCCCATTATGAATTATTAGAAATGTTAAATATGTGATGCTATTTGTCAACATCAACCTTTATTAAATTAATATATAGAAAAACAAAACAAAAGAGTAGAAAAAAAACTGTAATTACAATGAAAGCTACAGCTTATCGTTTTGGTCCGGTGGCATGGAATAAATACGATAGACGGTAATCAGAAGAAGACCAGCAGCCATGGATGCAGCAGAAGAAAAGCACTATTTTCATAATCTATTTCTGTTTTTAATCATCTTTTCTTTTTCTTACTCGGTTCATGGGGTTAATGAAGCTGTTGGATATGGCTACAAACTTGAATCTGTTTCCATTGACTCAAACCAAAAATGGTTGACCGCCCGTCTAGGTCTTATCCGCAGCTCATCTGTTTTTGGACCTGACATTCAAAATCTCAATCTTTTTGCCAGGTAACTGCTAACCCGAGATGGGATTGTTTGTTTTCATCATATCTTTGTTTGTTTGTTTGCTTGTAAATTTTTAGTTTAGATTTTGAAGGTCAACTTTCTATGTGCAGCTTTGAGACAAGCAATCGATTGAGAATCAGAGTTACAGATTCAGGCCATCAAAGATGGGAAATCCCACAAGAAATCATACCCCGTCAATCTCAGTTCCCACACCTATCATTGCTAGAAGACCGTCTGAGCACATCAGCGAACTACCAAACACAGAAGCAAAAGGAAAACTATTTTGTGTCAGACCCAACATCGGACCTCATTTTCAGCCTACATAACACCACGCCATTCGGGTTCACAGTGAGGCGTCGCTCCTCAGGTGACATCCTTTTCGATGCATCTCCGGATGCATCCGATCCTGGCACTTTCTTGGTGTTCAAGGAACAATACATTCAACTCTCCTCCTCACTTCCGAAAGATAGGTCTTCACTTTACGGACTGGGAGAGCACACAAAGGGATCGTTTAAGTTGCAACACAATGACACATTGACGCTATGGAATGCAGATTTGGCGAGTGCTAATCTGGATGTTAATCTTTATGGATCACATCCCTTTTACATGGATATGAGATCAGCATCAGCAGATGGCAAAGTAGCAGCCGGAACTAGCCATGGAGTGGTGTTGCTTAATAGCAATGGAATGGACATTGTGTATGGGGGAAACAGGATAACTTACAAGGTTATTGGAGGAGTTATAGATTTGTATGTTTTTGGTGGACCACTGCCCCACGCTGTCATTGAGCAGTACACTGAGCTTATTGGCCGCCCCGCTGCCATGCCTTACTGGTCCTTTGGTAAGTATACAACACAATACAATACAATACAATTTTTTTTTTTAAATTTTTTTAACTTTTCTTGATTTCATCGCCAAATCTTATCCTTATTCAAAAAAAGATTGAAGTCTAAAACATAAAAAAAAAAAGTCATTTGTCCGAGGAACTAACTTGTCGCTTCAGCCAAAATAAAATGTAGTCATTCCAGGGAAACAAGGGCAATAAATAATAACAAAATCAATTGATGCCTCTGAATCAGTATTCTCCTTTGTCCTTACGTTACGTTAGCAGTTGGATTTTTTTTATCCTTTCTTCGAGAATAATTAAAATAATTACTATTGTAATCGTCTGAACATTTAGTCTTGATACATGTTCTCAAAGAGCGTGGTTACCTCCTTTTAATAATAATAATAATAACAACATATTCTACTACTAGAATGCTGTAATTACAAACAGAATTTGCTGATGAAAAGTAGAAATTGACCTTGGGCTCATGTTTAGGGTGCTTACTGGTGAAATTTAAAATGTGGGATTTTTGAATTAATAATTGATTCAAAATTAATCGAACCACCCTTAAATCCCATAAAATCTGTGATTAGGAAGCGTTCTATATATATATATATATATATATATATATATATTGTAGGATAATCTTTTTTTGTTTTGGTATGAGATCTATGTACCTCGTTAGGAACTTCAATCTCAATTTTATCATTGGTTCACTTGGAAACGAAGATTTGAGAAAATGATTTTCGAGTTTGGTAGATATACAAATTAAAAGGATTTAACATATAACATGGATGTTAGGTTGTTAAGTTAGTGCATCAACAATGTTGTTTATTGAAATCCAAGTTAAATTTAATTGGTTAATACAGTCACTCTAACATTAAATACATCTAGAATTTAAATTTTAACTTCTGTAAGATCTTCATCTATCTTCAGATTGTGATCTCATTTGTAAAAAAGAAAATAACAGTGTTGTATGTTGGAGTTGGACTATATCTTTGATTTATTCATCACACATTTGACCATTGTTTCTTAAAGGATTCCATCAGTGCCGGTATGGCTACAAAAACGTTTCTGATCTTGAGGGTGTGGTTGCGGGCTACTCAAAAGCTAGGATTCCACTGGAAGTCATGTGGACAGACATCGATTACATGGATGCCTTTAAGGATTTCACTCTTGACCCCATCAACTTTCCCAAGGACCTGATGAAAAAATTTGTCGATAAGCTTCATCAGAATGACCAGAAATATGTGGTCATCTTAGATCCTGGTATGTGCATCAAGACTGTCTACACATTAATGCACATTAATGCTGAGGTTCAGTCTGCAATGAATGTAATTAATTGTGTTAAATGATTTGAATAGCTGCGATTTTTTCCTGAAGCAAATCTAACATTTTATCAGCAGATCACACAATTGTTAGTATAGATGCGATTTAATAACAATATTTTGATATCATCCAATCTTGGCAGGTATCAGCGTAAACAAAACCTATGGAACCTACATCAGAGGGATGCAAGCTGATATATTCATAAAAAGGGATGGAGTCCCTTACTTGGGTGTAGTTTGGCCTGGTCCAGTTTACTTCCCAGATTTTGTAAATCCTCTTACTGAAACATTTTGGGCTGGTGAAATCAAAATATTTCGAGATTTTCTCCCTGTTGATGGTCTTTGGCTTGATATGAACGAGATATCCAATTTCATAACCTCCCCTGGAAAGCCAAATTCTACCCTGGATAATCCTGCTTACAAGATTAACAATCAGGGAATCCAGCGACCTATTAATAATAAAACAGTTGCAGCCACATCTCTACATTTTGGTAATCTGACAGAGTATAATGTCCATAACCTGTATGGTTTACTAGAATGCAAAGCTACTCACGCAGCATTGACTAATTTGACCGGCAAAAGGCCATTTATTCTGAGTAGATCAACTTTTGCAAGCTCTGGACAATATGCAGCCCACTGGACCGGAGACAATGCAGCCAGGTGGGAGGATTTGGCATACACAATACCATCAATTTTAAATTTCGGACTCTTTGGTCTTCCAATGGTTGGAGCTGATATATGTGGCTTTTCTGGGGATACGACTGAAGAGCTCTGCCAAAGATGGATTCAAGTAAGTTCCTGATAGCTTTCCTTTTATGTTACAAAAGAGGCCGTCTTTTGAGATAGTGAAAAGGGTTGCATTTATTAAGATTTAAATTAAAAACCTGAATGTCATCTCTTAAGAGTGACTATATAAATCAATTGAGCTAATCCTTGAGTTCTCCCGATTAGCCTTTCCACCACACGATATGCTCTTCAAGCATTCAAACTAGCGCAACTGAATTAACAAGGTTTTTTTTTTTTTTGGTATAATTGCAGCTAGGGGCCTTTTACCCTTTTGCTAGAGATCACTCTGAGATTAATTCAATTCGTCAAGAGCTCTATCTTTGGGATTCAGTTGCTGCAACAGCTAGGAAGGTGCTTGGCCTCCGCTATCGCCTGCTCCCATACTTTTACACTCTAATGTACGAGGCACACAAAAAAGGGATTCCCATTGCAAGGCCACTTTTCTTCACATTCCCCCAAGATGTTAAGACTTATGAAATCAATTCACAATTTCTCCTTGGTAGAGGTGTAATGGTGTCACCTGTATTAAAGCGAGGAGTCGTTTCAGTTCATGCTTACTTCCCAACTGGAAACTGGTTTGACCTCTTCAATTATTCCAACTCAGTGAGTGCAAATCCTGGAAAATATTTTACACTAGCTGCACCTCGTGATCATATAAACGTGCATGTTCGGGAAAGTAACATTATAGCCATGCAAGGAGAGGCCATGACAACAGCAGCTGCCCGGAAAACACCATTCCAACTCTTGGTGGCTGTCAGCAACAGTGAGAATATGAGTGGGGAACTTTTCTTGGATGATGGAGAGGAAGTGGAGATGGGACAAGAGGGAGGAAAGTGGAGTTTAGTGAGATTTTACGGGGTAAGTTCTGGTGATAATGTCCATGTCAGATCAGAGGTTGAGAATGGAGAATTTGCTTTGAGTCAAAAGTGGATCATAAATAAAGTCACTTTCGTGGGGTTGGAAAAAATTGGGAGGCTGAAGGGGTATGAAATAAGCACCAACAACAGAACAAACTTGTCTGAAAATCCAATTTTGAAGACAAAATTAGACAAGAATGCAAAATTCCAAGTTGTGGTGCTCTCAAGACTGAGGCTACCTGTTGGAAAGGAGTTCAGTTTGCAACTCAGGTTTTAAGAAGAGCAACATCAGTACATCACTGCTGGCTGGCTCATTATTCCTCCAAAATAAAATGACAAAAAAAGGACGCAGGAGACAGCTTCTTTGGCACAGTGATGATCTTGTAGTTCAAAATGGAATTAATAAATAAATGAATTACTTTCATTTGGGTAAAACCATGATAATTTTTTTTTTACAAGGATGCCATAGCTTAGAGAGTTAAGGAAATTGCAAATGCAAGAAATTGAATCTCAACCTCAGGATAATTCATCTTCTAAAACAATTACAGAATCACCAATAACTTTGTAGGATACTAGGTGACTTTAGCTACTTGATCATAGAGATGGACTTAGGGTTGATCTTAGTGTAAATTTTACAAAGGAATAAAATTTACATGGTACTATTTATACAAAATTTCATAAAAGCATTAAAAGTAAAACTTAGCAAATTTTTAGCATTATTTTTTTAAAAAAAGTTCTATTTTTTTATAATTTCATTAAAAGAATTAAAAGTGAAACTTAACAAACTTTTAGCATTATTCTTTAACAACATTAATTAATTTTCAAATTTTCATTGGGGTAATTCCCCCCCCACCCTATATGTAGACATGAGACTTCTGCTTTCCTTCGACAAGTGTAATTATTTTTTATTTAAATAATTTAATGCTTGTAGAGAGAAACAAAAAGGTATTTCATTTAGCAAAACATTACCAAATCTTAAGTTGCGAAAAATAAAAAACAATTTTGTAAACACAACGAATATAACTAATATATATACAAATACTTAAATGAAGAATGTCTTTTTTTTAAAAAAATTGTGAAAAATTAATTCTTTGATGTTTTTGGTTATTTATAAATTGATTTATTTAATCAAAATGTAGAATACATTTGCTCATGTAGTATTATTGGTGCAATAATTGGAGGAAATAAGATGCAATAACAAATAAAAAATTGATATTTATTTGTTAAATGAATAATGCTACAACAAAGCTCATGAAAGGGCAATGAAAAACAATGCTTGGATTTTGGCGCAAATCAATTTGTTTTATCCTTTTTACTCAAAATTACATCAAGGGTAAAAAGAAATGGCTCATTCTTCTATTCATTACAAACTATGTATCAAGTCTGACTGCCAAAAAAAAAACTATTGGTGCTTCCAGCTGCAACATTGGAATGTGAATTTGTAGTAATTTTAACATTCTACCTGCAGAAAAAAAAAAAAAAAAAACAATTTTTATTATTAGCAACAAGAGCTGAGGACATCCCTTTTATTCGAAATAAAAAAAAAAAATTTTTTGATGGGAACTGAGTTCAAACCTAGCAGAGTAAGAGGATGCTGAACAATTTTGGTGAAAACCTAGCATGTGCATGGTAAAATTTATCTTCATTGGCAAGCACATAGATGCGTAATGAATTTACTCCAAGATTATCATCACGAGGGATTGCATAGTTAAAATACAGGCATAACAATCATAACGACAAATCATCTTTTCAAATTTTATATCACTAATTTGAAGTAATGAAGGCCTATTGCCAGAAATTCCTCTTCTATAATGCAAGTTTAACATCCTGTAATATGGTTGAATGAACAAAAATATACATGTGAAACACTGATTTTTAAAGATTGAACATCTGATTCAAGGAATTTGGTGACAAATAACAGGCAAAAGACTTGAACATGAATCCCAGGGGTAAGTAGTCTGAGAGTCAGACACAACATTGATTACGATTCCTCATTTCTTGTCATTGCTAAAACCAAATTGAGGTTAATGTCATTTGAAGCTGAGCCAGGTCGATGATAATAGATGCCACCTATTAGGCAAGTGGCAATAAGAAGCATCAATTGCACCCAATTTCTCTACAACCAACCAATGGTGAAGGCTTCAAGATTGATGAAAAGAGAGGGAATAAGATTTTGATTGTCAAATGTACCCTTATAATATTTTGATTTTCTACCTTAAAACATTTCAACGATCAATCTCGAAGGAGAGAGAAATAGAATAGATTCCTTACCTCAATTTAATTCTACAAAGCAATTGCATAGGTTGAGAATTGGTTCGGACAAATCCCCAAGGCTCCCTTTAAATGTGGTCTCTATTAATGTACAAAACAGCAAATCTCAACCAGCTTTTGCCCCAAACCTTTGTGCTAAGAACTCATCTAGTTGCCCCCAGTTAGGGGTAGCAGAATTGTTCGAATTATCAGAAGGCAATGATCGAATGCATCCAAGAATGTGTGTGATATCATGATGCAGCCTGCCAAGAAAACAATTAAATAAACCATTATAAGGTCTGGCAGCTTGTAATCATAGAAAAAACAGAGAGAAAATCATATTTGATGTTCATATAAAAATCCAAAAACAGTAAAATACCTATCTTTAGCCTGAGGAGTGCTGAACTCTAACCGTGAAAATGATTCCGAAATTTGTGAATGGAAGATTACAACAACTTGTCTGCAAAGCATAGTACTAGTAACTCAAGGGAACAATTCTATTTTGTCATTAGTTAACCATTTTCTTTCATTATTCACCAAGAAAGAACATAAAAATCTGCACTTGCTTGATACAATTACTATTTTCTTTTTTAAATCTTCAATATGTTCTCATGTGGTAGAGCATGATCTTATCACAGCTTGTGTAGAGGGGATAGATGATTTTTGTGTGGAACAAAAATCAATGTCATTAAATGGGAAAAAATGTACCAGTTAAGGGAAGAACAAGTTATACGCTGCTAGAAGTTTTCAACAATCAAGATTTTATGCATATCAAATCAAAAGTTCTTTAAATGAGATTTATTGTAGACTATTAAATATAATAGAAAATTTGTAGAGTGCAAAACTTGCTTGGTCTTGATGAGGATAATGGATCCCTTCCCATAAATATTTGCTGAAATAGACTAATATTTGCTTGCCAGGCATTTTATTAAAAGATTCATTTGCATTGCAACAAGGATCCTCCAAATATAACATAAGATTAAAATATTTGGCAACAGGACTTAAAAAGCACCTACACCTTTATTATGACAGGAAATCTTACATTAATTGTCCAACTAGGAATATAAACCGAACCTAGGGTTGCCATTCAAATCTCAAAATTTTCTATGGTTCCAATAGAATTTACCCCATGACCCCTAGAACATTTTGAACATGTCTCCAAAAAGTTTACAAAGGCACATTTGATGAACAGCGGTTAAACTTTTAAGGCAAGTTTATCATGGCATATTAACTTTTTTTCTTAACAGGTTCCATGATGACATGATGATGAAACAAGCCATTCGGTGACTAACATAGGAGTTGAATTTGCCTCACCTGAAAATTGCTTGGACGTCTACTTCATGCAACGTTCGAGATAAAACACGTTGAAGGTAGCCAACTTCCTATAAACAAATTGAACAGCTAATCAAAATCAATTCATCTATGGCAATTCAGATCAAACTAAAAACAATTTAACAAGTTACACTTGAAAAAAATCTAATACAAAAATTAGAACCTAGATAAACTGTACTTGTTGGCACAATCCTTTAAGTTCGCATAGAAATGCCCTATGCTTGCAGAAGCCAAGGTTCCTCGAGTAAGATAATAGAAGGAAGGCTAAATATATGCAGTGCTGCTTTAAAATTAGTTTCAACTTTTTTAAGCTCATAAACTAAGAAAGTTAAACAAAAGGTAATGCTGTTCTGAAAAATAGTTTCAACTGTTATTAAGCTTATAAACTAACAGCTGGGTTACAACAACTGCTAGATGGAAAGTAAAAAGAGGAAAAGTATAAAAACTTATAAGAAAGTTGTGTATTGAAATAACAGAGCAAGTAAAAAATAAGTGGTTTTAGATTCAGGCTTTCACATTAATTCTCGAATATTATCAATATCACACTATTAACCACTGCCAGTCCCATCCACCAAAACTAAATCATCAAACAGAAGCAGACAACAGAATACAAGTTTCTGAATATGCTAACAAGGAACTTGCCAGGCATATAAGTGGATAAGAATAGTGCTAGGTTAATCCTTTCAAGCCAGTTGGTTCAGTTAAGCAGGACTTAAACAGAGTGCACCAAATGCAAATTTAGATTGGCCAAAACGATAATGGAGTCACAATGAGAATAAGAGATCAAGACATACTTTAGAGAGAAGTTTCGATATCATAGTTGAATCAATGAGATTGAAGAATAAAAGATTTTATTCAAAATATATGCATGTGTCAGAGAGTGGATGTACTATGTTACCCTAATGAGAGTATATGGGGAGGAAGAAAAGGTGGTTTGGAGATGAAGGCTTACAGATGTTCATATAAGTAACTATATTCTAAAGGAGGAAGTTCATGTGATGCAGAGCATTCCAGAAAAGACTGAAATTGAGCATCTTGAAATGTTTTTTTTTATGTTGGCTGTTTTACTTTAATTAATGGTTAATAATAACGTTTTTGTTTTATTAAGTGGTCATGTTACTAGCATGAGATCTCTTAATGAGTTTGAATGGCTAAGTAGATGATGTTTAAGCGTATCCAAGGCTAGGATTAAAAGATATTGTAACCCTAGTATAAGCTTTTTGGATAAATTAGTTACCTGTATTGTGGTGGAGTATTAGCTGTTACTGGTTCTACAATCCTAATTCCTAAACCCTAGTTTTCTTATTCCCACTTCAATTTTACATCAGTTTTTCTTTTACCATTTATGCTCCGGTACTACATCATCATGTCAAAAGGGGAAAAGAATTTACATATGTTTGCACACCACTCAATTTTTGCGTGATTCTCCAACTAATAAAGTGTTTTTCTAAACTGAATCCATTACAGACGAAAATGAAGAAGGTATTAAACAAGGTAAGAACCCTTGGAATTGAAAGCTAAACATAGAAGCTACCTTCGTAAGGGATCTAGCAAATTGACTGGGCTGTGGCTCAGCATCTTCTGGCCTATTCCAGCTTTCAACAATCTGGGGCAGTCCACGCAGATGAACCAACAACCTCTCTCTCATTATCTGAACAAGCTTTGTATGTATTTCATCCCGATGAACCTTATAATCCTGAATTTAAAAAATAAAACAGTGTCAAAGATTTATCAAAGAATGTGTCCACTGCAAGGGGCAGGGAAAAGGAAAATTGAGCTATTGCCTAATTGAGGATATGATTCATATGTATCATTGAATTCTTGTCAGTAAAAGCAAGAATTTTATACTTTTACCTAATAAGTTAACTGTGTAAAGGGTAATAAATACTCTTTCTTCCAATGGACAACCCAAAAACTTTTAAATTCAAGGTATCTGGTCAAACCACTGGGAAGGAAGGGAGGAAGAGCTACCCACATTACATACCCTAAACCCTAAAACTATTGCATATCAGAACAATACAGGCTCTTGTAGGCTACTCATTGAACCCTAATATAATTTAAAATATAAAATATAATAAATAAATGTCCTAATAAATCTCTAAATAAGAATATTACACCCCAAAAAATATATAAAATTAATAAAAAATCCAAATAACTCAATCCTTCGATAAGCATGATCTTTTCCCACATCAAAGGCTCCTGGGTTTTCATAAGTTTCAATATATATATATATATATATATATATACAAGTTTCTCTACAAGTAATGCCTTCCACTTTCTACATGCTTTAGCTTTAGAAAACCACTGGGTGATTATGTAGGTTTACATATCAATCAGTTATAATTGGCTTTATTTTTCTTCTCTAAATCGAATATACTTCCTACATCAGTGTATTAAATTCTAGCAAATGAATAGTCCTAAATTTAATATCCTTTTTTTATGTTCTTTCTAGCTTTCAAGTTTTAAACACTAATCAAATTCTATAGTTTGATAACCTTCAAACACAGGCTGTCAGACAGGAATTTTATGAACAGAAATTTCAAGCATCCCATTACAACAAAATCTCAGATCCTTCCCTTCATTTTCTAATTTAATTTTTTTGACCAATCTTATCTCTTCATTTACATATCAAAATATCTTTTCCCCTTTCTCTCTTCACTTTTTCTCCATTGTGCCACATTCTTCTTTCTTTTCTTACTCACTTTGAGCTTCTTTTCTTTTTATTTTACCCATCAACTTGGGTCTATGATTTTGGTGGACCAATTTGCATACCCAAATGATCTGGGACGTAAAAGATCCACAATCCGGGGTGTAGCAGCAATCCTGGTAATTATGCTTGCGGCTCAACCAATTGGGGATAAACCACTGAACAGTAGTCATTTAACAGTTTGATAAACATTAGTAAAACAAAGAAACATAGCACACAAACAAAGACTAGCTAGGAGTGAGGATTATGGACTGATTGAAATAACCTAAAGGGCACTCTACTAGTTTCATTTTTCTTCTCAGATGCTCCTGTTCAATTGTACCAGCTAACCAACACAGTTTTAATAACTATGAGTCAATGTCAAAGATAATTTCTATCATGATTGAAGTAGAAATAAAAAACACTCTTAAATAGAAATTATGGAAAACAATCATATCATAAGACAAGAAAAATCATAGCCAACCTATGTTGCTTAGACTCAAGAGTGCCAGATGAATGAATGTGTCTCACCCAGGTACATATAATCTTTTCTAAGATTTTCCAATATACTTGGAGGGTGAGAAAGCCATACCCATGTCCTTTGGATATGTGCCAGACATGGGTATTACTGGAAAAATGAAGGTTGAAGCAAGAGAGCTACTTCCATATTATAACACAAGAAAATTATTACCTAGGCTTAAATTCCATTGTATGCATTACTCAATTTTAAACTAATGATAAAAATGTTCCACCTTGAATTGTATCTATATGGACAAGCTTCAAAATTTTAAGTTAAAAAAAAAAAAGAACAGAAACAAAGGATAAATAAATGAATGAAGAGGTGTAGATGTGATAAAATGCAGAAGAAAAGTGATGAAGCCATATACCTGTGCTACTCGATCAAACTCCAACAGCAATAGTGACTTTCGAGGCTCAGGAACTTTCAGAAACAGGATTTGCCTGATTTCTTAGAACAGAAACAAAGCATTCATCAATTACTCGGCAACATTTGTGGTTATATTTCAATAATAAATGCATAATATAAAAGAGTAAGGATGCTACAACCAATAAGAATTTATGAAACTAATGAAAAAGGAAATGCATGTATGAGATAAGCAATAATGCAAAAGCAGAACATGTGTGAAACAATGGGATGTCTTAAATGCAATTGTTCCAGGTAAAGAACATAAATAGTTTTAACTCAAAACATTCCTTGGTTTCTGCAAAGCTCATAAATCAACTACATTTGACAGTTGATCATTTATTTATGTTTCAGTTTTTCTTTCTTCAAATTAGTAAAGTATAATTCAGTTAAAAGAACAAAAAGGATTGTGTAAACTAAATCAAAATTGGTTACGCGGTGGTCAAAACTGAGGCAGTACAACACATGTTCGTAAGAGAACTTCCTAGGGTTTAAAGGAACAATTTTAGGCTCATAATGAGCTGGAATAATGCCAGAAGTGGGAAAAAATAGGTAGACAAAACTAAGCTTCACAAATGGATTTTCCTTAGATTGGCACCAGGTTGGGAAGCTTATGCAAGTTCTAGAAAAGGACAAAATGGAATTCCTATAAGCATGACAGGTAGTAATCAAAAGAGGTTAAATGGCATAAATAGATTTGAATTCATCCTGAATTGTAAGAAATAGTAAGCCATGACAACAACAAAATTTGAGAACCTCAATTAAACAACAAATAACATTACAAGAATAACATCACAGAATCCAGCTGCTCACTGGCACTTAAACCAGTAGAATTTCATGCCAACAGAAAAATAGTTGTTAGAATCAACAATGTAGGGGAAACAGCCCTGGATGGGTGCACAGCATAAATGGTAACTTCAGGCTCCATTTTTTTTTCTCTTTGCTTTGCCATAAGCAGCTTTCACGTTTTAGTTCTTTACCTATTTCAGATTTGTCAAAAGAACAACTTAGTTCCATGGATTCTTGAAATTTAAGTCTTCTTGACATCAATTTGGATATGTTCACAGCAGTTTGGAGGCAGTATATCAAGGTTTCAAGACTGGATCAAGCTTCTTACCAAAAAAAAAAAAGGTTCATGGAACCGGTCAAACATTTCTAAAGCAACAATCTGTAGCAGCCTTAGAGAAATCTTCGAGAAACTTTAAGCTATCCAAACAAGGGGAATGATACCCTCCCGTTCCTCCTCTTTTCCTCATCCTCCCTTTACTCTCCTTCCCTTCCACTTGTGGCATGGGCACCCAAATATACTGTTTTAAGCAACCAAATTTCTATGTATTCATGTCTTTAATCCCACTCTTCAACTCACACCCATTGCCTTTATTTAGCATAAGTATGTCCACGCACCAAAAGCATATGCACAATAAAAAATTAAAATAAAAAATGAAAATGATAAAAAATACAATCCTTGTAAACTTGAGGAGCAACAAATCTAACCAGACAAAAAAGACACCAAAGTTCTAAAAATTAAAAGGATGATGCAGCTGATGTAGCTAAAGGTTGCCAACAAGGATGATGCAGCTGATGCATTTAAAAAATAGTGACCTAATGATTATATCATAACCTACCAGGAATAATAGCAAATGTGAAACTAATGACTTGACTTGCCAAGGCCAAGTGTTTAGAAGTAATGGACTTCAAACCAGAAACCTGCAATACCATACAAATCCAATAAAAAAACTATGACAATAAATTGAGTTCATATAAAGTACATCATAGACTTCTCAACATATAGTTCACAATGTTTCAGGCCACAACTTGGGCAAATGAAAACATGCATAAGGAAAAGTGACATCTGATTACACTAGTCTCATGTCCAGAATCCTTCAGGTTTAAATCAAATTATTCTCAAGTAAAACTTTTGAGAAGAAACATATCCTAGTTACAAAACCACTTCATACCTGCATGGCTCCAGCACCCAAAACAAGTTGGCAAGTTCTCGTATTGAACAATTTTAATATCTCCACAACACGATGAACCACTTCCATTGATAGGGCTGGCAAAAGATGATTAATGTCAATGTACTCTGACAGCATCTTCAGCAATATTAAGCCACTGAAAGGAATGAGAAAGTAGAAAATAAATGGCATCAAGGCTTCTTTATTATGAGAAAGTAGAAAACAAATGGCATCAAGGCTTGTTTACTATGTAAATTTTGTCTTATTGTTAAAACAAGTAACCAACATATGAATGACAGAACAGGGGTATAAATGCACAAAATGCGGTCAACATAATCAAATGGCTAAACAAAGAGCAGTGTTGATCCTGATAGAGGATCAAAACCCCAACTAACTGCTCAACTTAATAAGGAACACATTGTAGGAAAGAGAGAGGATATAAGGATAAGAACAGAACAACATACAAATAGATGAATAATAATAAAAATACAAGAAGAAATAAAATAATAATAATAAAGCAAGATAACTAACCAGTTTACCATGTGATAACCACCTCCTCCATGCTCAAGTGTTTGGGTAGTTGGTTTTCCATGATCCTTCATGTTAATGCTGTTACTCTGAGATGAAGTTACAGCATCAGATTTCTTTCTCTCAATCACCTCAGCCTTTTCTTGGGCAGCATTTACTGCAGTTGTGCCACTAGAATCAGTCAGCTCATTCTGCTCTAGAGAACCCTGTAATCCAGTGTCAGCCACTTGTGAACCCTCATTGCTTGCAAACATATCACTGTAGCTTTCTATCATATTGCTTTCAGCATTATCCTTGCTTCCAGAAATTATTGCTTCAGAATGAAATAGCGAAGACACAATAGCCTGAAATTCATCAGGAACATCTACTTCTACCCATGTCTCTTGGTCAAGCACTGCTTTTATTTTTGCCATCTACAGTAGATATTAAAAAAATTATTCCAGTACCAACGGAGAGCAATACAAGAAACAACTGGTATTGGGATCAGGGACTAACTCGAGATTCATGCTGGAAATCAACAAAGGATTTGGCCTGTGACTGCAGTGTTCCCCTGATACTATATCCCAACCTTCCACCAATCTGTTAAAAGTTTGCATACAATACCATCACTACCCCAGACAGGAAAATTGAATCCTTTCTTTCAATATAGATAGGACAACAATGAATACCTTCTCAGTTGCAGTTATAAACTCTTGAGTGATATTATATATGCTCAAAAACTCTTGCAATCTTAACCTGGGATGAAGAAGAGCACGAACCCCAAGCAGCTTTGCCCACCTTCCATGAGCAGCATCACAAGCTGCAAAGACTGCTTCAGTGTTTTCTCTTAAAACATCCACTCTGCAAAGGATCAAATTTTCCCAGCGTATTAAAATTAAGGTACAACTACCAAACAGACAATTCTGACTTTTTCATTTCACCAATTGTTTTTGAATTAAAACAAGTTAACACGTTCGCACTATGTCATCCTCCAGCATTTAGACAATTCTGAGTTTTTATCTCTTCTCCAATTTTATTTTAAATCACGCTATGTACTCTGCAGCATTTACAACCATATCTTAAGTAAAATAAGTAAGAGCAAGCTGAGTTTAATCCAAATTAAATTAAATATTAAGGAAAAAACGGTCAAGAGGGTTCCAAAGAAGCAATATAGGAACTAAAAGACTTAAAGAGTTCAAAATGTACTTGAGTAAATCTATTCAAATATATAGGTACCAACGCAATGAGTTCCATGATTGCTAATTACACCTCAAGGCTATATGCTAGGAAGCATGCTCATATTCAGGTGACTATAGTGGTTGCATAAGACTTTAGTCTCAATTCACCCAATTATCATGAGAAAGTTGAGGAGCAGTTAGACATGTTACACATCAGTAAAGATCATACTAAGTGAACCAAAAAATGATAATGAAAAATTCAATAGCAACCAGTGTTCAAACCCAGACCACATGATAAACAGTCAAGAGTGATGGGTCAAGGGTCAAAACAGGTCAACTTTAAAGAAAACTCCTTTTGTCTGCTTTTTTCCCCTTTGATTTTTTAGAATTTCAGTTCGAATTTTGATATCCATTGAACAATTCAGCAAAACATACTAAAAAGTAGTGATAAAATAAACAAGGCAGCAGAGTCAAAACAAGATATTCAAAAAATATATCTTATTTTGAAATTTACTTAGGAAAAAAAGAGTTTGAGATAATTTATTTGTAGTGGGAAATACGTCACAACTTAGCTGCATTGAGCTACTAAAAAGCTGATACTTTTAATCAATGGTCAGTCCATTCAAAGCCAAAAAGCTCCCCATTTTACATAGTAGCAGGCCACCAAGAGATTTGCGTAAGCAGAATCAACTTTTAAGAAGACCAGATGTGTGAAATAACTGGGTTTTATCTGTTTTTAAGATTTTGACCAGTGATTTAAAGATCACGTCTGTACTCAACAAGTTATCAATTCCCAATCTAAATAGTTGAACAAGCAAGTCTAGTCTGATTTTTACAACACTAGAAATAATCACTATGTTCAAATATAGTCATTATAAAGAAGCTGGATAAATACAGCAATATCTTTTATACATACATACATACATACATACATACATACATACATATATATATATATATATATAAGGTTGTAAGAATAATGAAACAATGACAAACCACATATCAACAATATTGTCAAGGAAACAAAAAACAGAGAATTTGATTTCAGATCAATCAATTTTAACAAAAGCAACAACTCCAGCTTTTATGTGTCAGTAATCGTAGGCAGATTAGCCAGATTCAAAGCTTCCTTGAGATGTAAATTGACCTAGAACTTTAATTGTACACTAAAAAGGTCAAAATTATCATTGTTCATTATTTTGAGCATTGAAAGGTTTTGAAGCTGAAAGATGACAAATTTTTCTTGCTTTACCTCTAAATAGGTAGCATGAAGAGATATCAAATACCAAATTTAAGAACTAAAATATTTTGTCTAGAAAATATACATTAAATATGTTAAAGTCAAGAATTTCGATTATCCCAATGGTAATATCAATGCATAACAACTAAGAGGCTCAGGGTTCAAATCTCACCAATAACTCAAAAGAAAAAAAAAGTATAAAAAAGATTACAAGTTTAAGTTTAACGAACCCCAAATGGTCCAACCAAGTTCAAGCACAAGACCAGTTTGCACCAGGTTAGACTGGTTTTGATCCCTAAGAGATGAGAGGTATGCACTAAACATATTAAGAGGCTGGTTTCCAATTCAAAATGGTTTAACTGGCCAATCCAATCCAGTTCTGAAAACAGTTAAGAAAATCATCATGCTCTCTTCCAACAATAGGTCCACAATATTTTTCATTTATCAAAACAGTTGTCAAAGAGTGAGGGGAAATTGGAAATTACAAATTAGAAGCCATGGAAGTATATTCCTGTCCACCACAACCACCTAAAACCACCTCAAAATCTAAGAGAATAATATTCCACCACATATAATGTTAAAGCAATGCAAATTAACAAAAAGATAAAAGAGGGCAAAACCTGAAATTCATTGTCAAATTAAAGGGGCTTATTGCATCACTTGCTTTCCCTGGGGATGAAAGAACCTTGGCAGTACTCCTCAAAGGTGCATATGGAAGAAGTGGACCACCCTGACCATTACTCTCTTGAGAAGAGTCTGCCACCATGGCACCAACAGCGATTGCAGTAGCAACTGAATCAGAAGCATAAGGACCATCAAGGTTGCACATTGTCCACTCAATGGCCCTTTTCACTTCAGCTGCCCGGACTAAATGTGCCTGCATTCACTAAAAGAAATGAAATCATATTACATCATACTTAAGGGCTGAGCAAAACTAGAAATTGTCATAAAGAAACAATCATACCAAACTTAACATCATACTCAAAATTAATCAAGCATAGAAAGACACGGCATCAGGCAACTTTTTTCTGTTGTGTTCCCACTTTTTGTTGGGGAAAATATATATCCAAAGGAAACGCATCTTGCAAGTTGCAAGCCACTAACACTTTCAATGGTTTCTGTGACTGAATTCTTATATATGGACCAAATCACAGCCCTCACACTAATAGCAGAGAAACAAGTAACAGCTCAACAAGCCTGGTTCTTTGCCAGCAAGCTAATCAAAATGATGCAGGAGCATCCTATAATTTTACTATATCGGGTATCTTATTACAGTTTCATATCATTTTTTTAACTTAATTTATGGACAGTTATATGCAGTAATCTCAATTGAGTGGTCTTGTGACCTTTTAATAATTTTGAACTGCTAAGATTACAAGGATGTCAATAAGTAACAAAGGTCTAGGATTAATTGATGTAAATGTAGAATAGTCTTCTAGACTCACTGTAAACATCCCCACTATTTTAATATCATCTCTATTATAGACCCTAATAATATCTTTACAACTTAAAATATACATCAATATTTTGCACTGTTCTGTTCTTTTCTACACTTTCAACCTAGTTACTAGACTAAAAACTCTCCTCCAGCTATCTTCAGAAAAAAAGCATTCAGCTTAGCCCAAAATTTGAGCCCAATTTCCAAACTTGACCTCCATTCTTGGAGAAGCTCATTTGGCTCTCACTCCCAAAGGAAACCAATTTTACAAAATTGAAGAAACAATGAATAGTAAGGGCACATAACATAAAAGGACACAATTCCTTATCCAATAATTGAAAGTTATGGTATCACATTCCTGTACAGCATAACTGCACCAATCGCACAAGACAGCTATTAATACACACTTTGTAACAGGAGCTCAAGCCTTTCCAAGGATAAGTCATCCTCAGTCCCCATAATCCTGTTAAACGGACAGCCTTAAGGAGCGGACATATTACCATCTGCTATGAAACATATGACCTGAATTTGATACCGTAGCAACTTACACTCAACATCCAGAAATTAAAACCATTCCTTAAGACATAGATGATTAAATCTTAGACATAGCTGATTAAACAATAACCAAACCCATGGCTCATCTCATTTACCAATCAAATCACAGGAGGCCTTCACCAGAGAACTGCAAATAAGCCATGAACTATTAGAACTTCAAATCCTATTACAGAAGCTTCAGTGAAATTAAACAAGATTGGCTTGCTTAGAATGCCATTATAACAGCAAAACTCAGTTCTCTTCAAGTTTACACCAGTCGTGATCATTTTTCCCCCATAACATTTTAATTAGTTTCCAAAAAAATATCTTTATCATATTTAAGCCATATAAAATTCTCAGAATGTATATAAAATTTCATTAATAATGCCTTCTATACGATTTACAAATTCAATAAATGCTTAGTCAGGTATTAGGCAATTATACAATTACCTGTATAATCTTGAAAATAGCAGCCAAAAGTTGAACAAAGCTTGCAGATGACAAGCTCCTCAATTTGCTTGCAAGTGATGAGCCTCCACCTTAGTCATCAGATAGTAAGCATTAACAACTGGAAGAAACAGAATAGACACATACACAAAACCCGCCACACACCATAGAAAAGAGACACAAAAGACAAGAACTCCATAATAAATTATTTTATTCAAGCCATGTGTGAAGATATACATGGAAGATTTATTATCCTAGTTCTTACCATCAACATCCATAGCACGTTCAGCAGTTAAATCAGACTCCAAAGGTCGGGCAACAAGAACAGGAAGCAGCTCCGCAACAGCAGTCTTAATAGCAGTTTTCATATCAGCAGTAAGTGTATCACGATATGTCCTGAGGACAAAGGGGAGCTTGGCCTGAAAAACAACCACAATATTATGAGTTGGTTTCTTTTAAAATGGATTCAACCTCAGATTCCACCACAGATAGTAGTAAGTTAAAGCGCATGGTAAAGGTAAAAGGGATAAAAAGAAAATGTGGTTAATAGCTTGGATTATGCAACTGCAGGTCTGCACTATGTCTTCTTCCTTCTAGAACTGAGATGTAGATAGTCCAGGTGGTCACCAAAGTTTTCGTACTTATCTGTTTTAGTCACTCACCTTCCAAAGTTATGCTTTGGTCAGCAAGATTATAAAGGTTATGCATTTCTTTACCAGCCATTAAACACTAAGGAAACTCATAACTAGCATTGCTCATCGCCCAATTTTAGTGACCAAAATGTAGCTTTTGAAAGCTGATGAACAAAACAGAACAGCTCAAAAACTTTGGTAACCCATTTTTTTTTTAATTTTACTTCATGTTATTACATGTCACGTGCCACACTGGCAAAAAGAAGTGATGGGGAATGACAGGCATGAGTTCTATTAGTGTCTAATGCCAAGTAAACAGTAAATGCACAACTTTTATAACATTAGTGACCAAAATGTAACTTTTGAAAGTTGGGTCACCAAAACAGAAAAGTATAAAAACTTAGGTGATCAACTGGCTAATTTACCCAAAATAATTATTGTAAGATAATTTTCTATAGGCCAAATACATGCACTTGGTAACTCAGAGACATGAGAAAGAAAAAGAAATCTTCTATTTCTAGCAAGCAATGCAGCATCGGTCTGAAAAAAAAGAAAGGGGTGGCACAGTTCCTATATATATATATATATATATATATATATATATACTCCTCCCACAACCTTGACTAATCAACATTGAAACATAAAGGGGTCAGCACATGCATAACACTGCCTAAGTCAAGGACATTTCGGAGCATGACTTATGAGCTTGGAAAATACAGGCCCCACCTTTTTAAGTGAGGTTAAGGGTATTATTTGGACTACCACTGAGATTGTTATGAATTCATGTTCAGCTTAAAGCTCGGTTAAGTAAGCTAAGCTGAACATTAGATTTTTCTGAAGCTCATAACTCATCATTCAGAAACATTAAGGGTTGTTCCGAAATATGTTTTAAATGCTACATGCATGACCTACTACCTTTTGAGTTTTAAGAAAACTAAAATCAAAATATTCTTCTACAAGCAAACAATGCAATAACACTGTGGGAAACCAAGAACATTTTTTAATATTAGAAATGTGTTCAGATTCTGTACTAACCACATCAATCAATTAGTTTCTCCCGGTCACCCTATGATGCATATTTTACCTTGAAAAGACGTCAATATTGGTCCATCTGATCCTTATCCTTCCAAATACTCCAAACTGTCCACTAGCTTTACTATTCTTCCAAGGTTTGGTGCAATGTAATTGCAACCACCAAAGACATTTCAAAAATAAATTGTGGACCATTTAAACAACTTCAGAAACTTATATACACAGCATTTGTAGGATTGTATCAATTAAAAGGTTTTATAAAAGCAAAAAGCTAAATAGATAACAAAATAAAAAATGAGACATCAGTTTAGTAAAGAAAACATAAAATACAGAGTAGTATGATAGTTATGTCATCAATCTGGTAAGATGACAATTGACCAAACTTTTAACTAGATTTGCTATGATAATAAAATTTGATTTGCATAAATATCTGAAATTTTCACACGTAAACCTTATTAGTGGTGGTTGTTTGCTACTGGCACAGTGTGTTCTTACATTGTCCTAAAGAGCTCTTTGCTATTACTGTTTCTGGCCAGATTTTTATAAAACATTCTGGTTCTTAAATATAACCGTAAGTTTAATACATTTGGATACAAAGAGCAGTCAAACAGATAAAGCAATCTCACTAATTGTAAATATTTCAAAACAACAATTCAAGTTCAAGTGCAAACCTAAAGTAGAAAGTCACATTAAGCGGTACTCTCAAAAAACTCCTTCACTAAATAGGAACAGAATATATTTCAGGGTAGCTAAACTTTCACTAATTTGAAGCTTTTGCCTAATGTCAAGTCATTCATGGAAGGTCAAAAGACCAAGCTATACATCTCAGGTATACAACTCAGCTTCAAAAACAACAAAAACACAAAGGAAAACAAATAGGGAAAATCACTCACTGTTCGAAGCAAACCAACGATGAGAGGCAGAAGACGATCTCGAAAATTAGTGGTTTCTTCCTCATTCAACTTAACCTGATAACATATCCATTCTAGTTATCAGTTCCAATACATCATCAAACTTACTCATTAAAGTCCCTGTAATGATAAATAGAGAAATAAACAGGAATAAAGCATGACTAAGCCCTCAAACACAGAATATGCATTTACCATCAATCTACTGTTTGGTTCAATCAAGCCATTACACCACTATTTTCATCCAATCAATGTGAAAAACATTACAGAATGTGGAATATACAGTTTCCATGCAACTCCCTACCAGTCATAGTGAGTTAGGAGAAACTGTTGTGCTTAATTACTTTTTTGATAAGCAAACTCACCAGTCAGATTAAGACAATAAGATGTGATTATGTGAGAATATTATTTTATTTATATCAATCACTCATCAACTAAATTATTCGGCCCATTTCTCTCTTCTCCCTAACTTCTTATCAGAGCAATGTTGCAGGCAAAGCAATTAGTTAAGGATGAGTAAAATTCATTAATGATCCACAACCAGTTATCAATGTTTTATTTTCATCCATGACCTTTAAAAGTTACATGTAGCATCCGCGACTTTTGTTAATATTTCATTTTCATCCACAACCTTTATTAATGTTTCATTTTCATTCATAACCTTTGAAAATTGCATTTCCCATCTACAACATTTTAAAATAACCTTTGAAAATTGCATTTCCCATCTACAACCTTTTAAAAAGATTTCACTGTTGAAGGTCACGGATAAATGCAACTTTTATGGATGAAAAATGAATCATTAAAAAAGGTCGCAGATGCTAAATGCAACTTTTAAAGGTCATGGATGAAAATGAAATATTAATAAAAGGTTGCGGATCATTAATGAATTTTACATGCCTTTTTCAGTGTATGTGTGTGTGTACGCAATTTGAAATCAATTTCAATAGCCAACAACAAAAGCTCATGAAATTATTTTAACATGTTCTGTTTCCCATGAAATGAAACCTCTTGTTCTACAATAATTTCTGAAACATATACAAACATTATTCAATGATACTCAACCCAGTCAAAGCAAACTCCCTGATGTAGATTCAAGAAAAGTCAACATAAATTCCAAGAATATTTGGGATTATGGTTAGTATTCAAAATTGGGATAACTGAGGATCTTATTTAACCTAAAATAGATAAAATTAACTCCCATTTTTGTATATACAGATTTGGAGGTTGCATGTTGTATGTTATTTACTGTTTTCCAAAGCTTTTAAGAGCCAAGGTTGCAGATTTACTTCAAATTGAAGATTTTTTAGTATAAGGTTTTACTAAAGGATATGGAACTAATTCAAGTGAAGTCCTTAATAGAGCATAAATATAAGTTAAGTCCTTGATTGACAAGAGTAAAAGTGGTAGTCCATAAATACCAATTTAATCTTTCTATTGGGACATTTAAGTAGAATAAAACTAAGGTAAAGCTCCTTACATATCTTTTACTCATTCCAAATCAAAATAAACCCATGACCTAGCAACAAACCCCATACAAACTCCATGTCCTTGAATCAACAATTTTAAACTTGTATCTTATTACAATATGAGAATCTAAGGAAAAGGATGCAGGAAACCTTACTTAGTTAATATCAAAACCATTTTCCAGCATTCTTGCTTTTGGATGTTATATAAAATCAACCTTAGGTGTGACTCCTAAATCCTAACTGTGATATTTAGATATTTCCTCTTCTCCACCTCTTTTAATCAATTTTCCGAAGTTTTTGCTGAGAATGCAAACATGATATCAGTTTACATTGCTAAGAAAAAACCTTAAATACTCTATTTTTAAACCATAACTACAACTTAATCAACCATCTGAATTCAAATCTAATCCATAAATTTCTCTTCACAAATACTGTTCATGGCAGCAAAACAACTTATAAACAGCTCTAAAAATCCCTGATCTCTTCACCAAGCCAAATCCCAAATCAAATGTCATACAAACCTAACTACTCTTACAATTTTCCCTCCTTTTGTCCCCAATTAACCATAAAATTTCAGTCTTAAGACCCCAAATCTTTTTATTCCTATAGTACCAATTTCAGGCCAACATGATGCAACCCTCTTTTCTGTCCCATATCACTTCCTTTCCATTAAACACAGCAATACCAAAACTACAAGCCAAATTATTCCTTCCTCTTCAACCAGCAAACATTCAAAAAATTTCAAACTTCCATCATATCTTCAACTCACTTAAAGGCTCATAAGAATCATCAAGTTCAAGCCGGATGCCCACATCTTTGGTTTCATTGACCTCTGAGCCAGCATTCAAGATGCACCTAAGAGGCAAATAAGTAAGGTAGAAAAATGTTGATAACAGCAGCAGTACTATTTTTTTTCCTGATCAAGCTTAACCCGATTGGTAATGGCAGCTTTGGTCCTGCTGACGAGGTAGGTTTCAGCAAGTAGACACAGACTTGAAGCAGAAGTTGCAGATGAAGGAGAGAAAGAGAACAAGGGGGAAAAAAGATATGAGAATAAAACTGGGGTCCTGATGCTGGTTGGATGCTGCATGGCAGCCGTTGGATCACCGCAACTGATGCTAGAGAAAGATAGCGGGGGAGAAAGATTAGTGAAAGCCATTAATTATAGATGACTACAGATTGAGTTTATACTTTCCAATTTCTACTTTATTGAAGTTGGGTTGGCTAAAGCTTTTAGTATGGGTCTTGGTTTTTTAACATAATTGCCATGTTATATTTTCCTTTTCTTTTTTGTCAAATTACATGTCACATATATGCCGCCATCATTTATTCAATTTGGGATAAAATCAGCCAAAGATAATAGTTAATTGAATTTATTGAACAAAAATAAAGGTTCAATGGCTCAATTGCACATTTAAATGAAGTTCAAGGGATTTGTTATGCATTATCTAAAATAAGTAAATATTAAGAAAGTATGTAAAGACCAGTACAAGTCAAAACATTCTGCAAGTCAACAACAATCTTGTATTCCTCATATCAAATAACAGAAGTAAAGCTGCAAAATATTCAGATCACCACAACCAAAAAAGCAGCAATACCAAGAATAAAGTTATTGTGAAAGTTTATAGGCCTAGAAGGACAAGCAAACTTTTAAAAATTAAAAAGAAAAGAAAATGACTAAGAAAAAGACAGTAAACAGCACTTGAACAGTTCAAAGCAATTGTAGAGTATTGAGGCTCCATTTGATTCCTACTTTTCCTACTTTCTTTTTGCTTTTAGGGACAAAAAAAAAATGCATTTGGTACAAAAGCAGATTTGTAATTACACTCATTAAATCTTAAAGTCCAATTGACAAAATAGCATTCCCTCAAATATTTGTCATTCAGCTCATCCAAATAAAGCTAAGTAAGCATTTTCTACAAATTAAATCATCCAACTAAAAATCTTTTAACAAAAAATTGAATATTTTAATACCATCATGCTTTTAATTACAATAAAATAAAAGTTCATAGCCTTAATTTCATGCAATAAAAGATCATAGACTTATTTCCATCTTTTAGTAAAGTTCGAGGGCTTATTTGGGTTCTATCCCTTTTTTTTCATATAGGATAATTCTTTTATTCATTTTTGCATTTTAGTTATTTGCTCATTTTCGGGCAATTATTATTTTTCTTTCTATCATCTGCATTTTTAGAAAGTAAAAACAGATAACAAAAAGCAAGAAATAATGGCAGCTACGTTACTGAAAAATCTGCACAAGCTTCAATTTCTTCACTATTAATCCATTGGGGTCTAGAACATCCACAATTCTTCAACATAAAATCAATTATAAAATCCAACTAGTTCATAAGTTCAGTTGTATCAAGTTTAAAGCAGATAAGAAGACCAACACGTGAAGAATATCATATTTCCAAAGCTACCATGGTCTTTGTCTAATTTCCTAGTAAGTTACATGAGTATTGCATCAAAAGTCAGGTTCAAAAGCCACCGCATAAACCATTTTCTATTGTTTCAAATTTAAACGTGAACTGAAAGGCAAGGAAAATTAAGCAAATGAAAAAACTGCAGGTGCATTCCTTTAACGTGGAAAGGAAGCATGGTGCATGATGAATCTGTACCTAGGCCAGGTCTATCAAAGCTTCTCATCAAATAAAGCTCCCTGCCATATTATTGGTAATGCAAAAAGTTATTGCTTATATTATTTCAGTGCCCAGGCCTCACTAGGCACTGCATTACTCACATTCAATGTTGAAAAATGAATGGGATTTATCACGCACCATTCGCTAAAGATACAAGCAGCAAAACAGAAGTATACAAATTTCAAAAGAAGAAAAGAATGTAATCAAACTTACTTCAACATCCTTGCCATTCAAGGAAATGGATGCCCTGGCTTTTGCTTTCAACAGTATAACTGCATCTTTGTCTCCAGCATCGTGTATTGAAGCACGCATAAATTCTGCTGAAAGAATGCTGCCAAAAGGAGTAACCAATATTAATATATTACAAATTGATGAATCATTTCAGAAGCAGAAATTTTGTGAATAACATTTCCTATCATTAACGTCACCATACATTGGGAAAAATATATAAATAATACCTGTTTATGGAATCTATAGAAGCCACTACATGATCTCGAAGGTTACGAAAGCAATGTAAACCAGTAAGTTCATCTCCATCCTATCAAAAGGCACAATTAAGTTAAAAAAAAAAAAATTTGAACTCAAGCACTGTTTCATTATGGGTTTGTTGCTTATACAAGATCTAATTACCTTACACATACAACATACAAAACCACACACAGCATTTTGACCATAAAGCTAGCAGGAAGAATTTTCACAAGACTAGGAATATAGCTTAAAGCAAAGAAACTCCAAGATTTCACTTTCTGTGTATGTTGTCCATTATTTGTAAAATTGGGAAGATATGTGGGCAAAAATAGTAAGATCAAACAAGAATCTCTTAAGGACTCTGAAATCCTTAAAAATATTCAATTAACATTGAAAAAACATATCAAATGAAAACCTTAAAAAGTAAGAGACAGTCTTCTTTGATTTAGAAGAGGTCAGGTTAGTGTCAAGCAGCATAGTGAGCTACTCTCAAGTTTCAAAAGAGAGGAACAAATAGAACATGGGAACATATGTGAGACAAAAAAGAATTTAAAATAACTAATATAAGGGGCAAAAGTAGCATTGAGGTTGAATTTCCAAATTACAACCACTGAGAGGTGTTAAAGAATATGATAAATATTTAACTTGGTCATGAATAAAGACATAAGGACTGACATTTCATCATGCATTGTGAACGAGGCATGGATGAAACTAGAACTTTCTTTGTGAAACATGAAGGTTTCAAGCTCTCAAACTCCTACTCCAGCACACCTAGAGGGGTCTTCCAGCTCTGCTAATCATAATCAAGCGGTAACAAAATAACTCCCCACATCTGCTAATCTAGGGTTTATCCTAGGCATATAAATATAATGTTACTCCATCTATTACCAATTGGTTTTTGCTTAGTACCCGTCCTAAAATTTAACGTGGTACCACAACCAGCTCTACCCCTATTTGTTAGCCCCATCATCATATGTTTGAAGCATATATATGTGATGTCCAATCCATATGGTGAGGTTGTTTTATTTGCCACGTATAGCACATGCCATGTAGTAGGTCCATTGTCCCCACAAGTGAGGGGGAATATTAAAGCGATGATAAAGTAAATCTTAAGTGTTAAGTTTGGGGTGTCCTGGGTACACAACTATAATAGTTAATGCACCTATTGTCAATTGGTTTTAGGTTTGATGCTCATCCTAAAATTTAACAAAATAATTGAGTGGTTAGACTTTAAACCTAAATTCACAGGCAAAGATGATGAGAAATTTCCACTGTAATGAAGAACATGATGAAGATTACAATCAGTTTTAGTGTCCAAACTCATAAGGAACCACTACAACCCATAACCCCAGAGCTACTACTCTCAAAGCTCCCAAACTCTCTTTTTTCTTTCTTTTATACCAATACAAGCCAAGAACATTGCCGATTTTTTTTTTCCAAAACATTTTTATAACGCATGTTTTAAGTTTCCTGAAATCGCTTTAATGAGCTTAAACCAGAGTAAAAAAGAACAGGAAGTTGGGAACAAAAATGTCAAGTAGGGGCAATGAAGGAAAAAGAAATCATCTTATTGCTGATTATAGTCTTGTTTCTTATGGTAGATATTTCTCATAGCCTTTGAACATGAACGTAGACTGAAAAATGACTAAGTTTAGCAAAACCAAAGAGGAAAGTGTAGTTAATGAAGAAATAAAGGGGTAAGCTCTACGTCAATCTGTCCACAAGGAGTTCCTTGTTATTTTCTGAAATTCTTTTCAGCATACTTGAATGGCTTCAATTCTTTCATACTATTATCCAAGGGTAGCCACGCCTGAAAAGTTAAAGGAACCAACAAGACATCGTTGAGATGAAAAAAAAAAAAAAGAAGGAACTTGTATTGCTTAATCGGAGCAAAAGGATAACAGCCATTTTATTCGGTTTTGTCCTACACTTGATATTGAGTTTCCTTCGATTACTTTCCTTCATATAGCAAACAAATGCAACAAATATCATTTCCCTTTCCCTTCAATCCAAAATTTTCCTACCATCCTCACATATAAGACCATAGCTTTGGACTAGCAACAAGGTTTTACACCAAGTAAATTTATTAATTTCAACAATTTAGCTGCAATCTATTTAACTGTTTCTATCTCCCTCTTCTAACTACACATCCACTTTTAGGTAATGTTAGGTTTGAGGAAAGTAGCAGTCTCCTAGGAATTTAATCAGTCAGTAGTAGATTTCCTAAGTTGGCATGATAGGTTCTTAGTAAAATGGATTTGACATTGGTACCTCCCACGCAAAAACCATGGAACTTTCCTTAATAGGACAAGGTAGGAAACTAGCCTTCTCAAGCTATAGGAAAGTTATCCATAAAAATCCTTCACCAATCAAAACCACTGCCTTCAGGTTTCCCATCTTACAAAACTAGTCCCCATTCTGTAAGAAATTTTAATTCTTGCAACATTTTATGACTTGGATTTATTTAATATGGTTTATAATATTTCTAATTACAAAAACTGCAACTTGAGAAGAGAATGTCCATGTCCAGTCATTTTCATTTTAATTGGTAGGACAATTTTGGAATTAGACAGCACTTTCTCGGAAAGTGCCTAGTCAATGAAACATGTTAATGTTACTTTCTCAGGAATTTAATCATACTCTCCCATGCATACCAAATGCATCAATATTCTTCTCCTATCAGTTTACATTTTAGCAAAGTCATTTCCACCAACTATTTTCCTAGGAAGGCACCAAATGCCACTTAAAGACATCAAAAGCACAATATTCCCAACTCTATACTAAGTTTCAAATAAAGCTGTTGCCAGTTTTACAAAGTCACACACCTACATCAAAACTAAACCTCAATGCAGAGAAAACTATCATTAAGCTCAAAAAGAAGGAAAAAAGTTTTATCATCATAAAAATGCAGCATTAAGAATTTAAATCGAATATCAGTATGCAGTACAGTAGCATTGCTTTGGGCCAAACAAGAGTCCAATCAACATACAGTTACCTATGAAATTGTAAGAGCTATCTAATGAAACAACGTGGATATATAAGAT
The DNA here is from genome assembly GCF_002303985.1 of Durio zibethinus. Next base: position 13,301,489 of record NW_019168037.1, on the reverse strand, counting down.
TAAAATAAGCAGATTCAATGAAGTGGAAGCAAAAGCAGAAGAAAATAAGGGAGGAGCATATTAAACGAACAGAAAATTTAAAAAAAAAAAAAAAAGAACAAAGGAAGAAACTCTAGCTATAATGTGGCAAAACATTAAAATCCAATTGACCAACTTAAGGTCATGTTTGGAGCATAGAATGATTGATAGGATAAAATGATAATCATCTTATGGCATGTTTGGTTTGTATCTAAAGAAAAGGATAGGATTGCAAGGAAGATTAATTATCCTCTTGGCATAGGATGATCAATCCTTCCAAAGTGGAGAGGATTATTTTTAATCCATGGGATTGAACTTAAATATCTTATTATACCCTTAAAAATTACATCAATAATTTAAATTGTATAAACATTGAGGAAGGATAATTTTGATTAATAAATAAAATTATCCCATACTAATCCTTGCACACATCAAACACAAGATAGGATGACATTATTTAATATAATCATACTCATAATATCATCTTATCTTATCTTATCATAATCTTATGCACCAAACACACCCTAAAACTCTTAGGCATGCAAATTAAAATAACTTCACAAAAAAGTAAAGCATGATCTCATGAATAGCTGAATGTATACCAATAAGTGCTGCAGATCATCGATAATATCCAAAGCTCCAGCACACTCTGCAGATGCAACAAGCTGCATAACCGTGAAAATTAAATCAAACTCGTCTCCAAGCATTAACAAAGTAGTCTGTTCTTTCTTGGTGGATTACACAAAGTAAAAGAGAAAGAGGAAATTGAAAATTTGACCAATTTAAGAGCGGATAACGCTTGGCTAACAGATAAAAGACGCTTCAATTTATGTTGGATTGAAAACAAATTGGTCCTAGTGGCATTCAACTCCTGAATCTGCCTAGCAGAGTCGATCAAATCAGTGTCTAAAAGCCGAATAGTTTCCTTCAACTCACGAATCCGATTGCATCCTTCCACACTCTTAACATTCAAGTCCTGCAACTGACCTTGCGCTTCGAAGAAAGAATTGGAGCGCAACGAAATCTCCTTCACCAAATGCAGCTCTACCACGTCCAAGTAGTGCGACAACTTCTCCTGAAGCCCAATGTTTTCAGAGACATCGTTGAAAGGGCAGGCGGCACGGAAGGTTGCCCCATCTTCTAGAGCGAAAACCTCTTTAAAATAGAGCGCTGGGACCTCCCTTAAACAAGCGACTAGGGCTTCCCCAATGTTGTCCACATCGGGGGTTTGCTCCTTGGTGGCGTGGTTTCGAATGTCCTCGAAGCGATGGTAGGAGTCGGAGATTGAAATAGATCTGTATATTGGAAGTCTGGCGAGTCGATTTTAGGCTTTGGTGAGGTAAGGGACGATTCGGGAGGAGAAATGGATACAACATAACCCATGAGGCTTCCAATTTGCAGCGTGAGGTTGTTGAGATGAGGAGAGCTTTGGCTACCGCCCTCGGTGACGGAAAATGAAGCGGTTGAACCTATTGCCGATGACCTTCCCGATGGGGAAGGCTGTGGATCCATTTTCAAGATCTACAAATCATCAAACAAGAGAATGGTGATTTTTGTATTCGAATGTGATGGTTTGAATTAAATAGTGATTTGGATCTGCCAATGAAGAGAAAGATCTGAGAATGAGCAGAGAAGAGAAAGCTGTGGGACTAGTCGTGGCCATTCCGTTGTGCAAAGCTTACCAAAGAAAGCTGGACGGGTGGACAGGACCGGACCGTCTACTGGTTTGGATCCCGCCACACTTCTCTATCCGAGCCGATCCGCATTAACTCCCCGATTTTCATATTCTTTTTCGATAACTATTTTCTTATTACATCTAGTAGAAATTAAAATCACGATTAAATATTTTTAATATATAAAATAATATATTCATGAAAAAATTATTAACAAACTAAATAAGCAAATAAATTAATCAATATTCAATTAGATTAAATTTGCATGATAAAGCTTAAAATTTGAAATAAGAGATTCCAAAATAATTATTTTTTATTACAAATATAGATTTTACCCTAATTTATCATTTATTCCAGCTATTACATATTTAAAAAAACCATTATTTCTAATGGTCAATAAATTATTTGAAAATTTAAGTAAATTCTCATATCAATAATTCTATTTTCTAATTGAATTAAATATAAAAATGATTCTTGAATTATGTATTTTTGGTTAATTTGACATCTAAAAAAATAAAACTATCATATTGATATTTCAACTTCCATTTTATTATCACATTGGTATATTGAACTAACATTCTTAATTTTTAATATCATTCTATTACAATATTAACATATGTTAAAATGGTAACATCATTAATATCACGAAAACATAAAAAAAATATAAAAAATTAAAAATACAAAAATACAAAAAATTTTAAATTTTTAAATTTTTAAAAATTCTAAAATTTTTTTTAAAATGCTAAAAAAAATTTAAAGTTTTTCTAAAATTTTAAAAATAATATTATAAAAAATCAAATAATATGAAATATTTTTTAAAAATTATAAAATTTATGATAATTTTTAAAATTCAAAAAATATGAAAAATCAAATAAAAATCTTAAAAATTCAAAAAATGAAAATTTTAATAAAAATTAACTTTTCTTAAAATTTAAAAAATACAAAAACTTAAAAAAACTAAAAATAAAAAATCCAAATTTTTTGAAAATATTTTAAAATTTAAAAAATCTAAAAATTTTGAAAAAATCTAAAAATTATATAAAAAAATTCTATTTTTTTTAAATTCAAAAAAATAAAATTTTCATAAAAATAAAAAAAATTTGAAAATTTTATTGAAAAATTCAAAAATATATAAAATTTAAAATTTTAATATTCAAAAAAATGAGAACTTTTCATAATTTTTTTAAAATTTTTACAACTTTTAAAAAATGTTTAGATTTTTTCAAAAAAAATTTGTATTTTTATATTTTAAATATTTTTAAGTTTTTTGTGGATTTTTTTTATTTTAAGAAATTTCTATTTTTATTAAATTTTCAATTTTTTTTGAATTTTTTGGATTATTTATTAAAATTTTGAGTTTTTAAAATTTTTAAGTTTCCTTAATTTTTATTTTTTTAATATTTTAGTTTCATAAATTTTTTATAATTTTTTAAAATATTTCAAATTTTTAAAAAAAATTTAGAATTTTTATGAATTTTTAAAATTTTTTGAATTTTTCTTTTAATGTTGATGTGACATAAATGATGTGACGTTAACTTGATTTTTTTATACGTGATAGTATCTTATTAAATATTAATGTCACATCAGTAAATTAACTTACAATATTAATCTTAAATATTAAAGTGAATGATGGAATAAAAATTAAAATATCAAACTAATAATTTTATTTTTTTAGATACTAAACTAACAAAAATATATAACTCATGGGTTATTTTTATATTTAACCCTTCATAATTTCATATACAATGTATACTTTTTCTTAAAACATTTAAAAATCTATATTAAAGAAATGTTAGAACAACACTAAAAGAGAAAAAAAAAACAAACAAGCAAACAAAAGTTGTATAAGCACTTAGAGAGTATAGTCATTTTCTACTAATGTTTGTTGTATTATTTACCTCATTTTAAGTCAAGGGTTTCAATTTTTAAAATGTATAGTATAAGCTACTCCTTTTATTGTTTTTTTAATTTTCGGATGAACTTTTAGCGAACATTATTTTTTTAATTAGATATTTTTGCAATCTTTGTGCATCTTAACTTTTTATGTTAATAGTTCTCTTTTCAATCAATTTAAATAGGGCAAGTCTTAAATTTATGATCCATTTAGATGAACGGTAAGATTGATTATTACGAAATTAAAAACAATAATAAAATTACTGTAGCTACAATTTAAAAAAAATTGTAATTGTGATTAAAAAAAAATTAATGATAAATTTTTATTGAATAAATCTCACTAAAATTAATATTTTAATTCAATTGATAATGTAATAAATTCAATCATACCATACTGAAGATGCAATGAAATCCAAATAGACATTTATTCTTATAAAATCTTGCAAGTCAGCTTTTAGAATCCTACAAAATACATTACTCTCTTTGCATGACAATGCTTACCGATCATGAATCAAACTACTTATTAGTCAACTTTTATAAACAACTAAATAAAAATAGTTTTGTGCATATTTATACTATATTAAAACAATCCTCTAAGGGATTACTTTATCTAAGTATTAATGCTATAATAATTTTCATCTAAGTTTTAATTTTCAATTTAAATTTATTATTTATATGTCATATAATAATAATCAAATTAAAATTACTTTATCCATTTGAATAAAAATTTTATATTTAATAAGAAGTATATCTAATAATTTATTTTATTTTGTTATAATATTATATATTGCCAATAAATAATAAAATTAAATTAATTTTAATAAAATATTATATGTTGTGAATAAATAAAAAGTTTAGAAAAACTAGAAAATGAATTGGTCTAGTAGCATTTGCTAATATGATAAAATCACAAGAATAAATAAATTACAATTTAATGAGACGTTAAATTATAATTAAGAGAATTGAGTTAATAATTTTTGAAGGAATACATGTTAAACAATTTTCAGTTTGGTTTTGTTGACATGAAAGGGTTTTTTCTTTTATATTTAAAAATAATCATTACAATATTGTTTTTAGTTGCAATTTTTTATGCAATTTTTATTCTATAATGAAATTTTTACATGTAAATTTTATACTATATTTCCATTTCTAAGATCCTCCATTTTTTCTACTCTTCATTTTTTCTTTTTTCACTTTTTTTTTTACTATTTTTTTAAGGTGCATTTTTTGTTTTTCAATTTTTTTCATTTCATTTGTTTTTACAAAGCTCAATTAGTAAAGCACGACTAGATGACTAGATTTGGTCTTAGAGTAACATTAGTATCTAACTCGCGAAGAAAAAGGGTAAAACAAATTTAAAAAAAAAATGATCGAAGAGAAAGAATGAGAGAATGCATTAGCGACGAGGTGTGGTTGCTAGCATCGTCGAAGTAACCTATCATTGATTTTTTATCACAACACCAATTAACAAAAACCATATTGATGGTTAAAGAAATTAAAGGAGTACTAAAAAGAAAATTAAACTTAAAAAAAAAAAAGAATACAGTTAAATTAAGAAAAAATTATTAATTAAAGGGTTATTTCAAATAAAACTATTATTATTTTATTATAGAATAACCGTTTTTTTTTATTCCTTAACATAATTTTAACTAATCAAATTTCTATACATTCTATTAAAGTTAACCCCTCTCTCAAATTTTAAACCCATGTAAGTATTGACATTAAAAATGATTTGAGTGTCAATTCTGAAAAATATTATTATTTGTTATAAGAGAGAGATTGGAAGTGAAATGAGCTATAATTATTATGGGAGATAGACTAAAAGTGAAATCAAACCCAATGATTTTGTTTGTGCTAAAAGTTTAAGTCCAATAGACATTTTGTTTCAGCATGTTTTGGACAAAAAAAAAATCTTACTCTCTAACTTTTAAGTCATGTTTGATGTATAAGATAAAAGATAGAATAGAATGATAATGATCTTATATTATATTTTATTTGTATTTAAAGAAAGTGAAAGAATTGTAAAGATTAATATCCTTTTGATATAAGATGATTCAATCATCACAAAGTGAAAATAATTATTTTTAATCCATAAAATTAAACTTTCATATCTTATTATACATTTAAAAATTACATCAATAATTTAAATTCTATAAATTTGAAAAACGCCATCAAATTAACGACATTTTTCTTCAAGTTTAGCAGAATTTATAAATGCTACTAAATGATTAGCAGCATTTGTGAAAAACGTCGTTAAAAGCGTCAATTATACCTACATAAAAAAAATAAAAAAATGTTACTAATTTATGATGTTTTCACCCATAAACACCATTAAATTTTATCATTTAGCGACGTTTGTGTCACAAAATACTACTAAATTAAGCTGCATTTTTTGACACAAATGTCGCTAAATTTAGTAATGTTTTTCACTACAAACGCAGTTAAATTAGAAATTTTACTTTTTTTTTTTTTTATAATATTCACTATTTTAATTAAATAAAAAATAGATAAATATTTTTAAATACATAAAAATGAATTAAATTCATAAACTAAATATTATAAAGATTTAAATATCTAAATACACAATTTGTTCTAGTGTACATATAAAACAAAATTTAATACAATAACATAAAGAAAAAGATATGTAAGAAAGATTAATATCCTTTTAGCATAGAATGATTTAATTCTCTCAAAATGAAGAGAATTATTTTAATTTATGAGATTAAACTTGTATATCATTTTATACTTTTAAAAATTACATTAATAATTTAAATTACATAAATTTTGAAGAAAGATAATTTTGACAAATAATTAAATTCTCATATCCTAATCTTTGCATACATCAAATACAAGATACTATGACAATATTTAATCTAATGCTAATCATAATATCATTTTATCTTATCCTATCTTAATCTTATGCACCAAATACACCCTTAATCTATAATATTTGATTGCCCTAAAAAATAAATAAATAAAAACATTATATATTATAATAAACTAATAAATTTAAATATAATAATAATGGATTAATTTTTGAAAATAATATATGCATATATATTTTTTTAATTTGAGAATCAAATTCAAGTAATTATAAAAAATTTAGAATAAAATGAAAATCATATAAACATACTATTAATATATTTGGATCATATTTTTATTTTATATAAAATTATTATGATTTTAAATAATTAAAAAAATTTAATGAAATTTAAATATTTTACTACAATTATTATTTTATTTGAAAATGTGTAAATTTAAATTTTTATGTAATTCTTAAGTTAAATTTTTTTTTAAAATTTATATTTTATAAAAAATAAAAAAAATTTTGTGATCTAAGTAAAGCTAAAAAAATTTTCTAGTATTCATACTATTCTCCCCTTTTATGAACCAAACTATATAATACCTCTTCCTTTTCTATTTTATTCCAACATAATGATTATGCTAATATTTTTTTATTCCCTTTAGTGAACAAAACATGTTGTAAAAGAGAGAGGAGATTGGTTTATTTTGGATTTTAATTTTTAATGGATTTAAATTTTTACATTTTATTTTTGTAATGGATTTCGATATTGATATTTTGTTTTTCAAGAGTTAACTATTTTTATTATATATTACAAAAATTAAAATTAAAATGATGATTAAATAATTTTTAATACATAAATAATATATATTCATGAAAAATCAATAAGCAAACTATCTTAACAAATAAATAAAGCAACATTTAGTTGGATTAAACTCACATATGCCAAAACTTGAATTTTAGAACTGATTCCAAAATAATAATTATTTCATTTGAACAAAAAATTTTAAAATAATTATTTTATCAACAAATATATATTTTAATGTAACTTATCATATATTCTTATTATTGTTTGAGCAAAGATACCTTATAATGATTAATGACTTATTAGAAAATTTAAGTGAATTCCTAAATTAATAATTACATTTTACAAATCATACATACTTTTAGAATACATTTTTTAAAACATCTAGAAATTTACATTAAGTAGAATTTTAAAATAATACATGAACAAAAAAAGAAAAAAAAAAACTAAGACATAACAGTGCTAGGGGTTATGGACATTTTGTGGTCATTCTTTCTTATGTGTTCACCTCTTTGAGTAATTTTTAAAAATGTGAAAGTATTATATGTAGCTTATAATTTTTTTCAATTAATTTTTTATTGGAGCTAATAATTTAATAGGCGTTATTATATATTTTAATCAGTCTATAATCTTTTTGCATCTTAATTAACATCTTATGTTAGTAGTTCATTTTTCAATTAATGTAAATACTATAAGTTTTAGGAAAAATATTATTAAAATCTCGCAACACAACTTCAAAGTTTTTGTAAAGTACCTTGATCTCCTTTAAAAATATTTATCGTACTTGAACCAAACCATTCATCAGTCAATTTTTTATAATAAAAACTAAATAAAAAGATAGTTTAGTACATATTTATAATTTATTCTAAAAATGCTTATCGTGCTTGAACCAAACCATTCATTAGTCAATTTTTTTTTATAAAAAACTAAATAAAAATATAGTTTAGTGCATATTTATATTCTATTTATGTATAACAATAATTAAAGACAAGGTTTTGGAAGGTTTATAAGTTGACATTGGGTAATTTAATTGGCTAGCATTTGTCAAGACCTCTTTTTTTTTTTTTACTTTTTAATACAAAATACAAAGAAAAATATTAAGAACAATCAAACAATTTGTTATATAAAATAAATCAACAAGAGCTCTGATATCATTATTTGAAACTGATCATGTAAACATGTTGGAATTTAAAATTTTTCAACTACCAAAACCAATGACCATTCATTAATATCATTAAATATAACCATAGATGGTAATCAACAAAAGTAAAAAAATCATTTATTTTATCTACTTTTATTCGACATGAACACAAATCCACCAAGAACACCAAGGCTCAGTTTGGTAATTATGAAAATTATTTTTGAAAGTTATTTTTTATTTTTTCCATTGGGAAGCTTCTAAACACTCCCAATATTTCTCTCCTCATCCCTATTTTTTTTTTTCAAAATTACCCTTAAGTGAAATAACTTATTTATCCTTTATTAAATTATGATTTTAACCTTAATACACCCCATTTTTAGTTTTTCTTTTCTTTTCTTTTCTTTTCCTCTATTTATAGTATCACAAACCCTAAAATTAGTTTACAAACCATAAAATTTTCAAAGAAGTATTTTTATCTTGTACAAATGGATAGTGAAATGGGAAACCAAATTAATAGGGATGAAAAACAAGTAAAGACGATGTATGTCATTTATACATTTCGAAATGTAAATTTAAATTTTACAAAAATGCATATCCATAACCAATATTGCCTTACCAAATATGCATATTCGATACCGTTATCATATTATCGAAAATGCATGTCCAATAATATAATATGCTTTCTAGATATATATTTCGATAAACTATTTATGTTATCGGATATGTATATCCGGTAATGCATAATTGGTTATATATCCATCTTATTATAATATTTTTAATATCTTGGAATATGTTACCAATTTGAAAGCTACACTAATAAAGTGGAATCAATCGCAAAAAAATTAAATACCAAATATGATTATAGTTTTTTGTTTACTACTAGAAAGGTAAGATTATGTTTTTGAAGTTAGCTTCTTATAGGGTATAAAATGTTAGTTTATATAGACGAATAGAGTAATAAGTTAAATATGTTGTATAGATATTTTGTAGTCAAGAAGTCTTGATATCATGTACTAAGCAGGTTGGAAAAAATAATGGTATTATGATAGTAATTAAAAATTCTAATTTGAAAGGCTTATGAGAAAACTTATAATAAAATCGACATGTAAACGAAGTAAAAATTACAAGCAACAAATAAATAAGACCAAGGTAGAATAAATGCAACATAAAAGAACAAGAACGAAGAAATGTAACTACCTATTTAAGTTATATGGATTAAATTGGTAAGAAATTATGAGTGATGTGTGAAAGTAATATACAGATTTTATAATCATCTACTAGTAAAATAACTAGAAGGATGTTTATTTGTAAGTCGATTATTTGATAGGGAGAAGAAAATAGTGGTCGATATGTTAAATAATATGATCAAATCTAAAAACATATTGTTGACCGTAAAATAACATAATGAGAAGAATGTCAACACTATAAGAATTATATGCAATGATGCAAAAAAAAAATAGATATGTTAAAAAAATTATAGATCACAAATGCAATAACTTATGAAAAAGTTAACCAATTATAAATACATGAAGTGACATAAGACTAACAAATCAAACAATCATGTAAAAGACTTGTTTTATGTAAAAGACTACTAGGTTAATTATTTGATAAAGAAAAAAAAAAGAGTGGCTAATATATCAAATAGTATAGTCAAACCCAAGAACATACTATTGACATTAAAACAACATAATGAGAAAAATGTCAGTATTATAAAAATTATATGCAATGAATGTGAAAAATATATATGTTAAAAAAATTATATATCATAAATGCAATAACTCGTGAAAAAGTTGACCGATTATAAATACATGAAGTGGCATAAAACAAACAAATCAAACGACCATGTAAGAGATTTGTTTTGGGCTTATTCTACTAGTATAAATTTGTTGCATGCCTTTTCAAGAGTCCTGATTATAGATTACATCTACAAATAAATAGATATCATTTCATATTACTTAAAATTATTGGTGTGACTTTTATTGATATAATATTTTCTTACGCATTTATGTATGTGAAGGTTATGCATGATGATAACTACAGTTGAGCAGTGTATATGTTAAAAAGTTTGATGCCTCACAATGTATTACCTATTGACATTATTATTTGACAAAGATTTGGCTTTGATGAATGCAATACAAGTTATTTTTCCTAACACAATAAATCTTCTGTAAAAATTACATATCTTAAGAAATATCTTTACAAATTGTAATAAATTTTTTGAACGAAATAAGAAATGAAAGGCATTTATATTAGGTTGGAATGTTCTTATATTCTCTGCTACTGAAGATGAATACGAAAGGTATCTAAGTTCATTGAAAATTGATTACTAGACTTATCCAAGTGCAATCAAGTATGTGAAAGAACAGTGGTTGACAAAGTAATGCATTTTGGGATTTTTTTGTTACTGTTTTTATACGGATAAAATAAAGCACTTTAGTAATATTTTAACAAATAAGTATTACTTGGTTTACATTTTTAAGATTATTTTGATTTTCATAATTCATAACAAAAAAATTATTACAATATACCTATATTAATTCATTTAGGACAGAAAATGCATATGCAAAATTAAAAAAGTACCTTGAATCTTTTCAAAGAGATTTTAAATTATCATTGAGGATAATTAACATCCTTCTTAAGCTTTAAAATATAGAGATAATGGCTTCATTTAAGAAAAATCTTATAGTTGTCGAGCATAATTACAAACCTTTATTGTTTAAAAAGTTACGAGATTTGGTATCTAGGAATGCACTTAATATGATATTAATAGAGGCCAAACGAGCAAATCAAGTAAGGATTAATAGGCATGCATGTGGTTATGTAATCAGAAGCACGCATGCATTACTTTATACTTGCGAAATTGTTGAGCATATAAGAGTGAGAAGTCAAATTTCTTTATTTGAAGTGTATTATTATTGAAGAAGTTGGATTTAATGAAAGTCAAGTTAATGATATCTCTAAGAATTGACTATTGTGTTTGAAGTTGAGCAAATCATAAAATATTTCAACAAATGTAAGAAGTTTGATAAATTAGCCATGCAAAAAAAGTTACGAGAATTAGGTGATGCATCAACAATTGTATTGATTTCACTATTTGAAATTGCTAAAACAAAGGTCACAAAGTTATAAAAATAGATATATCTAAAGAAATGACTGGTTACACTAAGAGATTATATTATTTGCATAGGATAGTACATCACCAACCACTGCAAATTCAGTAAAAATGACTATATAGATCACTAAAATTTTTATTCAGCGTCCCCATGGTAAATGAAAAATATGATATTAAAATAGTTTAGTTGTGGAGTTACATCCATATATATAAGGTATTGTTGATGTTGAAGTAGATGAACATTATGATTTCGTTCTATTATTGATTGGCTTGGATTACATTTAAATAATTGGGTACAAATGTAACATGATTTAATTGATAATCTTAATTGATATCAAGGTAAATATGTCACTTTGTATGAATCCATAAAATGTGTTGAAGAATTGTTAGAAACATTATCTTATTTTGACACTTGTGTCTTATATGATAAATGAATGACCTTACCTGATATAGGTTTATTCTTAAATTGCCTTCAATTGTAGATAATGCCTGATCTATTTTCTTATTAGATTTGTACCATTTACACCATTAGAGCACAAAGTCATTATGATTTGATTTGTTAATGATTGTCATTTTATATAAGTATATCTAATTAGTATTGATACATACCTTTTATATTATTGATAATCAAATTATAATTAATACTTATCATTTATATTTTTGCATATTTTAATGAAACTGTTCTTACCAATACCTTCGATTGCAATTAACTAATGCAGAATTTGATATGGGTGTGCTTGAGGATGAAGGTATTATATGTACCTCACATAGAGACTTTCAAGTAATTATTTAGTAAAAATTTTGATGTGGCCACTCAAGAAATAATGCACATAGATCGATTAGTTTGATTTTTTTTCATTTATTTATATGTTGTATATATATATTAATAAGTTAGAATGATTGTTTTAGAATGTTGAACATTTTATTAAATAGATGTGTTATATTGAGCAGGTTATTAAAAAGTTGTGTTACATTGAAAAAGTTATTGAATGGTTATATTACATTGAGATGATTACTAAAAAAATGTATTATGATAAGCAGGTTACATTGAATGGATGTGTTATATCGAGTAGGTTATCTAATAGATGTTTTATAAATACAATATATATAAATACTACTATATTAAATAAAAATAATAAAAATACAAAATCACTTTATGTTTGAGGCTTACATAAAATACTCTGCACCCTATCTCTCGACTTCTTAAATTAAATATATACATGTTGTGGTTGATTGGGCTATACTGTTGTTGATGTAGTGGGTAAAAATCTCTCGAACAGAGTCAATACTGTTGTCGGTACAATGGGTGGAGAACTCACAAGCACAATTAATGCTACCGTTAATGTTGAGGGTAAAAAGCTTGCAGACAGTAGTGGTGCACTTGGGTGGTGCATGTGTTGATGCTAGTGATGAGGTACGAATAGGCAAAGGTGGTCTAAACACCTAAAAATGATGTTTTAAAAGTCAATGTCTAATGCGATGCAACCGGTCTAAATTGACTCCTATTAGTTATAGTTGATGACCTAGATAATATAACATATGCTTTGATAACTGTATCTCTCTTTACATCGACTTCTTATTGTAATCCACCAAATAAATCATTTTTAAGAACAAACAATGTCATCAAGCTTTGCTAAAAAATATTAACAAGATAATCAATATCAATAACATATAATTAAAATTAACAAGGTAATCAATAACCTTAAACTCATAAAGTTATGATTTACAATATTATTAGTAGGCCTCTATCAATTAGTTGAGACTAAAATCTTTATCTATGTTTTAAATTTTAAATTTATTAATGTGAAATTGATGTATATCAAACATCATAATCCGTTGAACACTCACTTAATTTTTAACACCTTCGCGCTTGATGCTCAGCTAATATAAGATACATATCACATCTCTCTTAGTACTGATTCAGAAAACTATATACATCATATGTGTTGGATGATGAACTTTGCTTAGTTCGGTGTATGGCTAAAAAGGTTAAAGAATAGTTTATACAAATTCAAATTGTTGTAGAACTCTTTCAAGATGATATGGCTTTATTCACACTTGATACATTTTGTAAAAAATAAAATGTCATGTAATAGATGTTCCTCTAATGTATCGAAGTATGATTCCTAACACACCTCAAATACTGTCAAGATAATCAACTATTCTTATAAGGCTTGTAATGTTTTAAATAAGTATAAGTTACGAGCCTTTCATCGTTGAACACACAGTTGATCATCTGTGTATGTCAATTTACCTATTAGACTTAATAATAGAAAGTGCTTACAAATTTATACTTACATTAAATACATAAGTAATCGTTAATCATATGTTTGTTAATAATGAATAAATCAAATAATTACAATATATATTGTAAGTAATCATAGATACATACCTATAAAAATGTCAGATAACTAATGATTTTATGCACGTTTGCCTTAGTTACAATACTAAGTTGTTTGTATAAACATTTTAGGTAAGCTATCCCCCAAGCATATCTACTAGTGGCATTGAAGTTACTTAATAGACTTAGGTATGCTACTAATACTTTTGTTATATTTTTATTAATGAATAACGTACATTCTAACAGACATGACAAAAATGTCCTAGATCCATACTTTATTGCTTGATCATTAAATATATATGTTATATCTTTAAAAGTATTTCGTAACCGTTATAACCTTACAACGAATCTGCAAGCCTTATTAGTCTTAATTGCTACCTCAAACATAAAAACTTAAATTAACTTAACTAACAATGTGTTCGTCTCATTGATTGTCAAATAATTAAATGAAATCATGGTCTTGATGGTTGGTATGTGTAAAATCATGAACATATCATTGAATTTAATGATCATTTCTTCAAATAATAGATGAAAGTTGTTAATCTTAAGTTATCACCTTTCAATAAAAGTTAATAATATTATATTATTCATCAAATGATTGGTGAAATCAATAAGTGAATCCAACTTTAACTCGACTACATTAGCTCAAATAAAAGTATGTGAACCATTTAAATGCCATTACTGTAATTTATGATTAATTAATTTTAATGGATCTCACTTTTGTAACAATAACAACAACAATATCAATAGCATAAACAACATCAACAATAACATAAAAAGCATTAACATCAATATCAACAACTGTAATAATCAACTTATTCATTTTACACACATAAACTAGCAAAAAAAATTATATGATTAAAATGAGTATCTAGCTATTCCATTTTTGCACCACAATAAGAGATCTAAAACTCTTAAGGATAGATACATCAATAAAATTTTTAAGAAAAGGTTAAAAAACTTGCTTTGCATTATCATCTCCCTCTTTATCAAGATGCTTATGGGTAATAGGTTCCTTATTGTAAGTAAAAGGTTGAGCTTATGAAATATCATCTCTTGTACAGTCTTAAACTAGCTCATTATCATCTACTTGACTCAGAGTCTTTTTCCAGAGTAAGTCAAACTCTTTTGACTTAGACCATGATCTGTTATGGTACATTTATCACATTTATCAATGATTTTACCTTTTGTTCGAATATCTCCACCTTTCATTTGATTCATATATATTGTGATAGTACAAATGTAATAATTACATAGTGAAAATGGGCATTGATTTCAATTCTGAGCTTATTAAAATGAATTTTTATAAGTTCTAAAAAGCTTACGGATTATCATTTCTTTAAACTTTTCAAGCTTAAGGAAAAAGATTTTCATAAGCTTTGAATGGCTTATCTATGTTGAAAATTCAATTCCAACATCCTTTAGAAAGTTATGGAAATCTATTTTCATAATACACGATTTCACCAAAAAATATCACAAACCCAAATTATAAACCCTAAACAAAACTACTAACTAAATAAACTACATCAACTATATCAATTAAATCTTACCTTTGAGTAGAACAAATTGTCAAAACTTGTGATTTATGGGTTTGTATGGTTTTAAGTTGAATTCGGGTTTAGCTTAGAGTAAAAAGATTGAAAGAATAAAAAAGAGAGAAAACGATAGGTGTAAAAGGAATGAATGAAAACATGAAATGTTGGGATTGGGTGTAATGAGTAAAAATTTTAATTTGTATTATAAATCTTGAGTATATTTATCAACGGGAGTGAAGAGTATTTTTTGGACTATATTTAAAATTTTTTTAATGTTTAGAAGGTTGAAAATAACCTGATCAATAAAAATTAATTTTTGATTAATAAAAAATTAAATCATAACATGCGTAAATTATCTTATTTTTTTAATGAAAGATAATTTTCATCACTATTACCCCAAATTTTATTGACAAACCCATAATCCCCTTAAGGCTTTAAATTTTTCTCCATCACCAACGACTATTAAAATTCACAGATCTTCCTTGATCTTACTTTTTCTTTTTTTGATCTTTTTATCTTCCTTTGTTTTTGCATATATCTTCTTATTTGTTTCATGCGAAAAAAAGTTTTGCTCCAACACCATGTTCCCCTTCAACTTTAAATCACTTTTTTTAGCTTTTTTTTTTTTTCACAAGTCTTATCCTTAGCTTCAACCTTGACTTTAATTTAATCTTCAACTTCAAATTTGTCTCTTTAAAATATATGATTCTCAGATCCTCCAATTTTTATAATTTTTCCTTTATTTGATTTCAAATCTTTAAATTTTTTTTGTTGTTTTCTATATTTATTATTTTAAAATATGATTATAATTGCAATTTTTTATTTTTTATTTTGTCTTTGTTCATCCATGGGATTGGTTTTTTTTTTTTTTTTTCATTCATTTGAGTATTTGGTTTGTTATCAGATTCTTATGATAGATGGTCTAATATCATGAGATCCATTTATTGTAAAATATGCAATGAATTTGATGAAGTTTTTATTATATCTATATAAGAGTATTTATATATGATGATTTTTTCTTTGTTTTGCCACTTTGAGTTCCAATCTTTCTTTTGCTATTCATGTTTTATAGTTTTGATTTTTTAATTTTTATTGTTAGTTGCTAATGTGTTGTTGTATGATACTGTAAAATTTCAAGATAAAACTTTGACAAGTTCTATGTATCTGTTAGTAGATCGAAAGGAAAGAAAATGGTATTGCACAAAATCCTTGAACTTTGCTTGTGCTTTATTATTAAGGTATGATTTATTTGTTGTGCATGTCAATATTTTATTTGTTTGTAACTATGTATTATACTGTATCATCGAAACTCAATTTTATTATGAAAATTGAAACTTTTATAATTTTTTTAAACTTACCAAAATCAATTCTCATAATATAATAAAAATTGAATATTATTAATTATTTCTTTGTAGATGGATAAAAATTCTTTATATGTAGTGGTTATAAGTGCAGTTACTTCAGTATTGGCTTTTGGTATTGTTTTCATATACTAACTGAGCCTAGTGTTAATTAAGATGAAGAAAAAGAATGTACATTATAGTATTTTACATAAAGTTGATATTCATTGTATGATCTAAATATGATATAGCTGATTGTATTTTTTAAATTATGTGATATTTTTAATAGAAATAATTTAAAATAATCAAGTAGATATGTGCCTATGGAAGAACAAGTGATTATATTTTTACATCTAATTGGTCATAATGTAAGGTAACGAGTGATTGGATCAATTGAGATAATTTATAGGTACTTTAAAATTATCTTGAAAGCAATTTTGAAATTATATAAAGATATGATTAGGTTATATGATAATTTGACTCTACCTAAAATAAAGAATATCCAAAGATTTTATCCATAATTTTAGGCATGAATCAATGTTAATAGTAAATCTTTTTTTTTTTTTATATTTTAGACAAAGTTTATAAATTTTATTTTCTAAAATCTATCCTATAATAATAATAAGATTGTGTAGGAGTAAAAGATGGCACTCATATTTGTGCATTTGTGCCAATTGAAATTTAAGAAAGATTTCATGATAAAAAATGAGAAATGACAAAATATTTTAGTTGTAACAACTTTTTATTTGAAATTTGCTATATGCTTATTACTGGTTGAGAAGGAAGTGCACATGATTTTTTTTTTAAATGCACTTTTAAGGTCAAGAAGATTTAGAATTCCAAAAGGTTAACTGATGAAATATAAAAGATTAGTAATTTAAATTATTTTGATAATTAGTCTATTTAGTAATAATATAAGTTTTGTAAATTTATAGGCAAATATTATCTTACCGGTTCTAGTTATGGCATTCAAAATGAAAATATCATTCATATCTTGATGTTTGATACCACTTAAAAAAGTTTAGTGATCATTGTCATAAAAATGAGAAATAACTTTTAAAATTTTGCCATTTTTCTTTGTGAATAACTATTGAAAATTTGAAAAAAAAAAGTTTTCATGTATTAGATTTTGAACCATTTTAGAATTATAACACCTAAGTAGATACAGTTTTAACTTGTTATATCATCCACAACCATATGATAGAAATTGATTCTAGTGACTCACTTAATCAAGTATCACTTGATGACACAAACTTTAAAGTATAAAGTTTTTCAAATATCTTCTAACGAAAGAAAAAATGAGAATGGATGATAAAGAGAGATGAAATTACACATGCTTTGTGGATTGATTAAGGGTAGAAAAATGCAACTTTTTTTTTTGTTTTATGTTTTTTAACATTAATATGTTACTAAATTTTTTATTATGTATGTTCTCTACTTGTTTGAAATTATTGTTATGAACATTAGTAGGCTGCTATATATGAACATTATTGAAATAATTATGTATGCTTTCTACTTGATTATGTATGATTGTTTATTATTATTTTTTAATTTAAATATTTTTATCATTATAGAAATGAAAAAATCAAAGCAATTTAGGTGGACAAAGCTAATGGAATGCATTGTACTTGAGATTCTTGCTTACAAGGCTTTAAATAGAAATAGACCATTTAACATTTTTAAGCCATTCTCATACACTTGAATAGTTAAAAACTATAAATAAAATTTTGAATGTTGAATATGAGCCAAACCATGTAGAGAATCATTTTAAAACTATGAAAAACATATGAAGAAATATAATCCAACCACTTGTTTGCAATAGTAAATTTGGATAGGATGACACCTTAAAGAGATGACTACATCAAGAAAAATTTATGATGATGAAGTTATGATATCTTTATTTTTTAAAAGGATTTGTGATAATACTTTGTTATTGTACTGGACTTTTTTTTATGTTAATGAATAAAACAAGCACATCCTGCACATGAACTATTCATCAAGAAGAAACTTGACATGTGTAATGAAATGACTTTAGTTGTTAGAAAATATATGGCTATTGGGAGTTTTGTCAAATCATTTGCTGATATAAATTTGAAAGGGAACACTAAGATTAATTCAATGCCTGTAAGATTGGAAAATGAAGTTAATTACGAAGCCACTAGAGGGAAATAAGCATATTTATTGATTGGTATTTAACAACCATGGTCTCATCACAAAAAAAAAAAAAAAAAACTCTCAAATTGTCAAAGAAGAGAAACTTGACAAAATGTCAAAGATATTTGGAGATATGCCAATGCCATTAAGAAATTAAGTGATGATCAAATTGTTATTGTTAACTTTTATAAACAAGTGATAAGGATGGAAGGATTTCATGACGTAGTTTTTTCATCTGCCTTTGATTATTTAGTAATACATGAGAAGTAAGCAAAGGCATTCATGGTGAAAAATAAGAATTTTAGAAAAGTTTGGTTATAAAATTTTTTTAATCGTAAAGATGACCATCAAAACTTGTTTATGTAATGCCATAAAATTTATGTAGTTACTTTTGTTAGGGAAGTAAAACATCATTCACCTTACAAATATGAATGGATATGGCTCTAACTTGAGAATGTTGAATGTATTTATTTATAAAATAATGAACATAGCTCTAACTTAATTGAGAGAGTAGAATGTTTTCGTTTTGGAACAATATTATTATATTAAAATTTTGAGTGATGATTAATTTTCTTTTTATAGATATGATTTTAATTATTTTATGATAGTTATTTTTAAATTTATAATGATAATATTATATATATGATATTACATATAATATCATATAAAAAAATTTAACATTGAAACACAACTTTTATAGTTATAAAAATTTTGAGATGTGTTATGGTGAAAATTTTGAAGATTAACCATGGTAAAAAAATTTTTTTGATAAAGTGATCTAAATATCAAAAATATATTTGCTCCAATGTCATCCAAATAATAGAAAATATTTGATTTTTTAAAGAAATATCTTTGACATAAAATATCTTTTTTAAAGAAATTAATTTTCAATTACCAAATGAAATCTAAACTAAATTTTTGCAAACTCTCAACTATCAAATCATCCAACCTTTAACAACAATCCACATAAATAAATAATGACAAAGTTTTCCTTAAGAATGAAAAGAAATTTAACCGAATACTATGCTAGTAGTATATGTAATTGCCTCTCTAAATTTTTAAGTTTTTTCAACAAATGAGATTATTAATAAATGAAAAAAAAGGGTGGCCAAACCTTTAAATAAAGAAGCATTTGATCAAGAGCTATTCTCAATGGATTGATTCTTTTGACAAATTTTCTTAGATTTTAATTCATTAATTAATTTAGTACTTGAAGTTCCTAACTTCTTTTAATTAACTCCAATTTAATTAGACCATATTAATCTTTTGCAAGTCATGTTTTCTATATATGTAACCTATTAGATTCCTTAACATGTTAATAAATATAAGTATTGTAATCCTTAATAATTTTGAATTAGATGAATCAAACATTTTGAGTTCATCATTAATTATGTAATTAATCAATTTTATGTTTATAACTCATGATTATCATATAGCAATGAATAATGACCATCCAATTATTACGAAAGGCTAGTAAAGTTTGAGTGCTTAGTTTTTTGGTGTAGGTGTTATCCTTTTATCTTTTATTGTCTTGGTTTAACATTAAGTTTATATTAATATCTACTTAATTTGTTTAACCATAATAAGCTTCAAGTTAGATATTAACTTTTTAAATAAGCTTTAGAACAATTCTAAAATTTTATTTTATTTTTGTTAAAGATTTCTTTAATTAATTCTTATAAATAGTATTTTAAATATTCTTTCAATCACTCAAAGTAGTGAATCTTATCTCAATTACTCATGTATCATCATGTGTCTCATGTTATATCTAACAATATCCAACTAAAACATCCATGATTAGGACTATAAAGAAGGTAGAATCAAGTCAAAAGATCAACAACTTATTAGAAAATTTAAGTAAATTCACAAATCAATAATCACGTTTTTCAAACATCTAGAAATTTACATTTAATAGATGTTAGAATAATAAACGAATAAAAAAAAGTTTAAACATAACCATGCTAGGGGTTATTGCCATTTTGTGCCTGTGTTATGTCATGTTGTTCACCTCCTTAAGTAAAAGATTCTAAATTTAAAAAATGTAAAAATATTATATGTTGCTTCTAATTTTTTCAATCAACTTTTTGTTGGAGCGAATGCTTTAACAAACATTGTTATATCCTTTAATTAGTTCACAATCTTTTTGCATCTTAATGTCTTGTGTTAGTAGTTCCTTTTTCTATCTATTTGAATAACGCAAGTTTTTGAATAAAGCAAGTTTTAGTAGAAATATTTTTACATAATCCCGCAAGGTAGCTTTGAGTCTTATGCAAAGTACCTTGATGTCTTTTAAAAATGCTTATCATGCTAGAACGAAACTATTCATTAGACACTTTTTAATAAACAACCAAATAAAAAGATAGTTTAGTGAAATTTATAATTTATCTATAATCAATTTATTTATAACAATAATTAAAGACAAGGTTTTGGAAAGTTTGTGGGTTGACACTTGGCAATTCAATTGGCTTTCATTTGTCAAGACCCCATGAACTTTTTTTAAATAAAAAATATAAACAGAAATATTAAGAATAATCAAATAATTTAGTATAAAATAAATCAATGAAAGCTTTAATATCACTTGATCATGTTAAGAACATGTAAATGTATAGGAATTTAAAAATTTTCAACGCTCAAAAAAAAAATCATACATTAACATCATTGAATATAACCATACATGGTAATCGATAAGATCAAAAAATCATTTATTCTGTCTTTTTTGATTCAATAAACACAAATTCACTAATAACATCACATTAAAATTTTGTAAACTCTCTTATAAAAGTCTGTACAAATATGAAACGAAAAAGTTTTCTTCAAGACTAAAAAAAAATAGACTAAATACTATGCTAGTAGTACATGTAATTGCCTCTCCAACTTTCTAAGTTTTCTCAACAAATGAGACAATCAATGAATGGAATAAAGATGGGTAGCTAATGTTGCTTTAAATAAAGAAGTATTTGGCGAAGACCTTCTCAATAGGTTTGTGCCTTTTTACTATTTCTCTTGGATTTTATGAAGTCTAACTTAATTAGTTTAATTTAATCTTTCACAAGTCATGTTCTTTATATGTGTTACCTAATTAGAGTCTTTAACAAGTTGGTAATAGATATAAGTGTTGTAATCTTTAATTATTTTAGATTAGACAAATTGAATATTATAACTTCATCGTTAATTCTCTAATTAATTAATCTTATATTTATAAATCATGGTTGTCATCTAACAATGAGTCATGGCCATTCAATTATAAAAAAAAAAAAAAGTCAATATGTTTGAGTGCTAGTTTCTTCGTATAATTGTTATCCTTTTATCACTTTATTTCATGGTTTAATATTGAGTTTAGGTTAGTGTTAGCTCAAGTTGTTTAACCATAATAAGTCTCAAGTTAGATATTAACTCTTCAAATTAACTTTAAAAGTATTCTAAACTTCATTCCACTTTCCTGAAAATTTCTTGAATTAATTCTTATCAATACTAATTGAAATATTTTCTCGATCACTCAAGATGAGGAATTCTATTTTTATTACTTATTTATTTTCATATGTCTTATATTATAACTATCAATACCCAACTATGACATCCATGCTTAAGATTATAAGTATGGTTAAGACAATAAGAGTCTTAATTCTAAGAAAGATATTTCTAATTTTGAATCAAATTGTGAAGGAATTAAATATGTTTTCAATACAACAAAAATCTAAGTAAAAAAATAAATGATTAAGTCTTTTTCTGACAAAAAGCTTTTTCAAGAAAATAAATTGAATTTTTAAATACTATTGAAGTGAAAAAATATTTTTAAAAATTTTACTAGATTGATAGACAAATCTTAGAAATTATTTTCAATATTTAAATATTTAATAGAAGACTATTAGAATCATAGACAGTTAGAATAATTTAAAATCAAGTGGTATCCTTCTTGGACAAACTCGTAGGAGTGCTATAACTTTCTTCATATGTAACCGAACTCCTGAACTTAATTTTAATATATAAACTAGAACCTATTTTTTAAAAACATTAGTTAAACTTAGGACATCCTTAAAAAG
This sequence comes from Durio zibethinus, assembly GCF_002303985.1. Next base: position 13,278,634 of record NW_019168037.1, on the reverse strand, counting down.
AATAGTTTCACCTAGGTAGCCAATCACACTTCAATAAAAAAAAATTGATGGTAACTTCTTAAGTCATTTCTAGCTGTAGATTCACGGATCTATATGTTATGACAAATACTACTTGAAATATTCTCTCGATCACTCAAGGTGAGAAATTATATTTTGATTACTCATGTATTTTCATATGTCTCATGTTATATCTATCAATATCCAACTATGACATCCATGGTTAAAACTATAAGTGAGATAGAATCAAAGTATAAAATTTCTCATATAAGATTGATAATAATCTCAAGTAAAAGATCATTTATACACTTACAACATTAGAATATTGCCAAAGACACTAAGTGATTTACCAAATGACATTTTTATGCTAGATCGTATTTAATGAATTTGTTTTTTGTAACAAACATTAACAAAATAGTTGAAGTTTATTTAAACTTCAATATATGAGATTAGTTGTTTGCGTCAAAAGTAAGAGCATTACTATGCTTAGATCTCAATAGCTTTATCAATGGCCTATTTTAATAAAATATTGATTAGGAACGATTTAAATAATATAATTTTGATGGAATGACAATCTTATAATCACAGGTCTTTGTAATTTCTCTACAAATTTTGTTTATTAACTCCATGAACTTTAATTAAAGTAAATAATATCAAATTTATTATATAAAGAATATTTTAATTAATAAAAATAATACTTAATAGTATAGGTATCCCATTATTAATCAATTTACATGGTGTAAAACTAAAAAGTGTTATACATTTTTTTTAACCATTGATTTTAATAAATAAAAGGATAAGAGAGATAAATAAAAATAAGAAAAAATTGTTTAATCTCATCCCTTAGATATATTAAAATTAATGGTTAAAAAATAAGTAAAACTTTTTTAGTTTTATTCCATATAAGTTGATCCATCTTTTATATATATATATATATATATATATATATATATATAAATAAGGGCAAGATCAACTTATACAATAATGTAATATTTTTAGTTTTATACTTTTTTTTTAGCCATTGATTATAATAGATCCAAAGGATGAGAGAGATAAGCAAAAAATAAAATTTAATCTCATCCTTTGAATCTATTGAAATCAATTATTAAAAAAGTGTATAAAACTAGAAAGTTTTATATTGATTTAAGTTGATCTCTCCCATATAAATATATTTACATATATATGCATGAGATATGAGGATGAGATCTCAAAAATCAGAGATAGCCAATATATAGCCTACATTGTTAACCGGAGAAGATGTTTTTTCCTGGACTCACGCTTGAGTTTGACCAAATGGCTCAAAACTTTGGCATAGCGACTCATCATTCCTTTGAGCTTCAATCCATTATCTTGTTGATTTTTCTTCACCAGCTGAAGCTGTTTCTCTTCTTCCGTGAAGTGGTGACCCAGTGAAGTACTACTCCTGCAGCTGCTCCCTGATCTGCTGATTGCCTTTTCGTCCCCATTGATGAGTTGCTTTAAGCTTTTACGATCACTTTCTAATTCCTCTTCATGATGATCACCTTTGCTTGGGGAGCTTTGATCAAATATACTAGCAGTTGTATGACTGTTTTGATGAATAGCTTTTTCTTGGAGATTCAGTGGCTTCCTGGTTCTCTTGGACATCGTAATGTCATAATGGAGCTTATTACTTGGATTGCACTCACTGCCCATTTTCTCCAAAAAGACACCGGTTAAAACAAAGCATACATGGAGATGGGAATATGGAAGTGGATATGAATGAAGAATTAAAGTTGTGGTTATGGTGAGAGAGAGAGGGTTTACTTGGTGAGCAATTTAATTAAGGGGTAGTTTAAAGGTGAAAGGTCTCTCTCTTTCTCTCCAACCTAAAGATTAACCCTCCCCATCTACATGTAGCTGGTAAGATGCAGCAAATCAGAAGGTGATATATTACCAACCAACTTCTATAATTCTCTTTGTCTTCCCTCGTTTTCCTCTGCAAAGGGTAAAATAAAATAAAATAAAGCATGAAACATTATACTTCAGACATTTGAGAGCAGCATTGTTTATTTAATTATGAGACCTTTTGCTTTCCTACTTCTAGAATATTTTAATTATCAATTGATATGGATGTTAATATTACATCCTCAATATTATATTATTAAAAAAATATTTATAATTAAATTCAAATTTTAATTCATTTAATTTATACACTTACCATTAAAAAATACACCAATCCTTTTTCTTATATTTATGTTATAATCTCTGTTGTATCAATAAATAAATATATAGTTATTTATAATACGAATGTGATCTAAAAATTTTGATTTTCTATTGCATAATATTTTATACTTGGATTTGCTAATCTATATTTTCCAGGACATTGATTAATTTGATTTGAATGCTGGTTGGAAAGAAATTCTTATCGTATCATCGTGTGTTTTATCATTTGATTCAATGATAAAACATGTTATAGAGTGATAAGAATTCCTTCTCACGATCATTCAAATGAAATGTAAAATTATTATATGATGTAAGATTACTTAATACATTTAAAATTTATCCACAAAATTAAATCATTATTAATGTAGTAATATTAGGAAATATCTTTGTACCTTAAACCTTTTCTATTGGACTATTTGAACCCTAGGCGATATCCCCCTCTGTCCACAGATCAGTGCCTCTGGCCGCCAGCCCTGGCCGCCCAGCACCAGAGTAGGCTATAGAAGCTAGATATGGCACATAATAGCATCAGGTCCAGAAGTCGATCAGGCCCAAACTCGTCGTCAGCCATGTTTTTGGGCTCAAATGATGGCGTATCTAGTGTCTAGGGGCTCCAATGTGGAGCCTGGACCAAATCAGGCCACTTTTCGCATCAACAAAAACAAGATAAAAACAACGTAAGTGAGGTTTGATCGTGGATGAGTCAGGAATAGAAGACATCCTCATCGGACTCCTAGCACAAGTGCAACTATGCCAAGTGAAATACCATTAGTTTTCTTCCATCAACTGCTAAATGTAACAAATATACATTCAGGTCGAAAACCAAAAACGATTTAATTCTTTGTTCAACGGAACCAAAAGGGCATTCTCTTGGCTTTCTATGTCTGTACAGCTATAGTGGGAAAAGAATAAAAATTCTGTTAAAAGCAAAATGCTAATCTAGGTAACTAGTCCTGATGATGCTTTCGCAATGATTTTTAAATCGTACCTCTTTTCCGAGTTTCTTTACAGAGGGAAGAACATAATCAACATAGATAACGGCGTATCTTTTCAGGTTCACCTGCATAAAATTCTGTGCTTGATTATTTCAGAAGAGGCAAGTTTTACCGGCCATGACTCCTTCCCAAATGCTGAATAATAAAAAAAGTAGCAAATGCAGGTGCAAAAATGAATCAACCATTCACCTGTCAACAAAAATGATACAGAGAAGCTGAGCAGAAAAAGATATGATACAGAGAAGTTAAGAAGAATCTGTACTAGAACTAGGTGGGATGAACATGCTGTTTCTTAAACTACTGTAATTTAGTCAAACACAAATAAACACATTATATGACAGCTCAAACATAGGGATAATTCCATTTGGCCTTTGGTGCATTTTCCCTCTTCAGTACTTAGTACAATGCATTGGAACATCAAGTTAATTAAAAACACTACCTAGTGAAGGATAAATCAAAGTGACTTAGTAGATTCTCCACTCAATTCCCTTCCAACCAGCTTCAATATCTCCATAATCTGAAACAAGCAAAACAATATACTTAAAACATCAAATTTTGAATGCATAGATGACAAGTATACAGAAATTATGTGCATGGCTAAGCTACTATGGAATTATCAGAACATCACAACAAGTTATTAAATCTTCATATTTATTTTTTTTCCATTAAATTAACATTCAAGAATACATACAAAGAGCAAAGCAATAAACTAATTATTTATTCTTACTCCTCTATTATCAAAATGACCATGCAACAGGTTGAAAATTGCATAAATATGCAATCAAAGGTATTTAGATATGCTAATTTTAGTTAACAAACCAATAAACCAGCACGTTTTAAGTAATCCAAGCATGAATTAGCTAAGACCTTTTTTTTCTTTCCTTAATCATTATTTTTGCCTTCTTGGCAAATTCAAGTATAAGCTTTGTAACTGGAGTCATCTGTCATTTCTTTCTTTCTTTCTTCTTTCAAGGGAAAGTTAGAGGGTGGTAGATTTGAACTCAAGACATTCTTTTGGTAGAGAGGTGACATATGGGAATTTGTCCTATGACAGTCATCACATTAGAAAGATAGTTAGGAGAAGATAATCTACGGATTCAAAAGTATTTAATTCTCGGAAACTTACAGAAACACTACTGTAAACATTGTCAACAACATTAAGTTTAACCCTTCACCTTTAAAACCAAAAGTTTATTGGAATTCCTTTTTGCCATAAATAGGAAGAAATAAATCTGAACAGAGTGAGGCACATTTTTGGAAAAAAAGTAAAAACCAAAACAAGAAAGACAAAGTTATGTGAAACTATGATGGAAAGTACAAGTTATTCAAATACAAGATTATCAAAGTAGCATTTTCTTAAAGAAGAGTTTTACTTTACCAAAGATTAGGGAGAAAGAATAAAAAAAATGAAGGATAAAAATCAAAAGGAGAGGGAGGGGGAATAGAACAAAAATAAAATCAATAAGATGTGGTACCAGTAACGAAATGAAATTCAAGAAAACTTGAAACTTTTCCAAATTAGAAACTATTACAGTAAATAGAAAACTCCAATTTGTTTTCTTCTCAAAAAAATTTTATATGCCAAGGGGGGGGGGGATGGGTTGAAAATTTGCCTACACAAGAGCAAGCATTGAGTATTGAAAAAAAAAAAAAAAACAGAAAGAAATAATTTTCTATCTAATCTCTGGCCAATTTTGAGATTCAGACAAGTTTATGAACTTAAAAGTCGACAATTATTTACATACTACAGCACCTCAAACATTATTTTCACACACAGTACATGTAAATAACAGTGTTTCCATGAACAATGGATGCTGAGATGTTAGATCCAAGGTCTTGTTAGGATTAGAGTTTTTTATTATGAGTATTTTGGTTAATTTAAATGGTAAAGTAAACCTCCATCTGGTTGTTGCTTTTACTACTCGCCTTTTGCTTTTCAAAAAAAAAAAAAAATTGCTGTGAGGTAAAGGCAAAAGAAAAAAGAAAAATCATCTCCATCACGTTGGAAACTCCATGGCATGATTCAGATTGATAAAAGTATGTCAGAAAACTGTGATGACCTTGGAAACTCCATGACATGATTCTTGTATATTCCTTTGTCACATAACTTTTTGCCTATAGCTAACTCCAGATAACAGAGTCCCACTGTGTTTAGTTGCCTAAATGGACCATGTGACCTTTTTTATAGTTTTTGCCAATGTCTTCTTGGGTTTTCTCACCTCCCTTTCCACATAGGCATCCTCATTAAATCAAGAACAACCAATTAAAAATTGTTTGCACAGGATATTCCACAGTTTTAAAACAAAGAAAGTAATTAAGGAACTCATTAGCATGCTTTCTAATGCAACGGAACATATACAATAGGCAAAAAAGATTTTTATAATCAAAGTACTAAAGTTATTATCAACGCTTTGTGACCTAAGAAAAGCTGCATAAAATTTGACTATTTTTTAAGAAATATAATAATGATATACAAGTTCAGTAGAATAAAGAGACAACTTACTCCAGGATAATGTTTCAATATTGGGGAATAATGATCAAGCGCTATGTATATTTTCTCGAGAAGGCCTAAAAGTACTCCTACCTCATCACCCAAGAGATCCACCTACAATACAAGAAGGAAACACAATAAATACTAATAATCTACCAAATAGCAAAGCTCTATTATAAATGCAATCCATGATACTCAATGATCCTCTCTAGTTTGGTTCAAGCTACATAAAATGCATACCACTAATGCAAAAACTTATATGGGTTAATTTATGTAATAATTGAACCTTGAGCCAAAAGTCAACATTTATTTTAAAAGGCCCAGTCATAATATCTATCTATTGTTTTTTATCAATGAAAACCTTCACAAGGGAAGAAGATTGAGTTCTTTGTCCTCTTCCATTTTGCATTTCTTACTGTTTAATGATGTGGGATCATAAAACATATATTCTACACAACAGTGCATAGTCCATTAGGTGATGAAATAAAATATAAAGTGCTCACTACCATATCGCTCCACTACCCTTTTGGTAGTTTTCTTCCCAAACTATTACTGATCAAATAAGGGAGAAAGAAAATTCATATATAAAATGTCATTACTTATACTGTAGAAGATATCTCCAGCTTGGTTTATCATTATAAAAAATGCAAGCCATGCATAGTTATTCCTTATGAAATTCATTTTACAACATCATATATGGTTAAAGCCATCACAGAATGGAATGCTTTAATCTTTCCAAATTCTAAACTTATGTAAACCTTCTGACATTCACATACCTCAGTTTCAGCTTTGTCAAGGTCAGAACATCTCCTTTCAAGATTCTGCTTATATTGCAATTCCTTTCTTTTCAGTATATTGGCCGTCTGAATAAGAGAACCGGATTGCGAGCTCAAATTTTCCAACCTGAAAATTGACACATTTGATGTTAATAAATGCAATACAAAATTCCACCTCCAAATCAATGAAGGTACTTAGTAAAACAAAATAAGTGGATGAAAACTCAGTGGCAAAATATCAAAAGATCCAAAGACAATTCAAGTTAATATATATGAAAATAAATTTGACCAAAGGACACAAGGTCGCACTTGCACACCAATGAAAGGTGAGGAAATAGACCAGAGTGAAAGTTAATTTAAAAAAAAAAAAATCCAAATGAGCTTTAAGTTGATGGAAAAACAATCAACACATCGCTATCCCCACCATAGAGTTCTGAATGGGCTGATTTAAAAAAACATTTTGACCTTTTTGCATGAAGGTTGGGTTGAGGGGTTGGTGGGCTACCTCAGTCAATTGTGGAATTAAAAACTGACAGACATCATAGACAAATAGCAACAACAGGTCATTTATATCACAAAATGAGAGTTCTCTTAATTAGTTCAGTTGATGAGCTTAAAAGTGATAAGAATGAGCTTAATCTAACTTTTCTTGACAATATTAACCAGTTTTTTGAGTATTAGCAATCTGGAAATAGCAGTACACTAGAAACTAAAATTAATGAATTCAAATGTCAATACTTATATGCCTTTTCTCCACAAGTCTTGAGGTAGAGACAGAGCTTAAGTCAATCTTCCTTTCTTAAGCAACCCTAGCATGAGTGAAAATCCAATACCATATATTGTGAGGAAAACAATGCAGTTCAACAGTTACAACCACAATGAGAAAACCTAGGATAAAATTCATTTGGTTGGGGAGCACACAACAGTTTGGTAACTTTAACTTAAGCGTTTCTTTCCGCTTATAACCTTCTATTCATTGGTAAGGACAGATAACATAGAACCTAGACAATTTTCTGCCTCTTATAGCAGAAAGAGTGTGATGAGACCCACCAACATCCCAAAAGACTTCTCTGAGCATCCCTTGAAAGAAAATCTATCAATCGGGAAATGATAAAAAAGGCAACAGTGGTTGGGAAAGTACCTTAGATTACTCCTCTTCATATCTTCTGCTACTCGACATTCAAAACCAGCAACTGCCTTAGATAGTCCTTCAACAAGAATACATATTGATTCCATCTGTTTTCTATGCTCACTTTCATTTGCTTTAACTGATGATAAACTACACTCCTTCTCTTTGGCAGCAACAAGAAGCCTCCTTCTCTCATCATTGCTTTCCCTCAAATCTTTCACTGCCTCGTCAAGCTTCAGATTTAATTCACATATCTCCACTTTATGTCGTTTAAGTTTCTCCAATGCTTGAAGGAGATCAGTTTTCAGAACACTGGATTCTTCATTGCACTTAGAAATCATCATTTGCTGCTGGTTTGTCTGATCCCATATAAAGTCAAGCTCTTGAGAAGCCACCATAAATTTCTCCTTTTCTCTTGCCAATGCAGCTGCCATTTCATTAAGCAACTTCTCCTTTTCATCATCCACTGATGCCATTAGGAGCATACGTTGCTGCAGTTTTTCCTTCTCTGCAGCTTCCAGTTTTAGTACCCTTTCCTTCTCAAATGCATCCAAACCTAAGTCATGGACTTTCTCCTTGGCTTCTGTGAAGGCTTCTCTGAATATGATCATGCATAGTCCTTCCATAATTGAAGACTCTAAATCAGAATCTTCAAATTCACTCTTGCAGGCATGTGACATATTGCAAGAAGCATCTTTGAGTATAAGGTCATAAATTTCTTTCATAATATTATGCTCCATCTCTGAATCTTCACTGATCCACTTATTCTGACAGATTGCCTCTTTGATGAAGCAATTATATACATCCCCACTAATGGTAGCTTCAATATGTGCATCTTCAACAACAGATTCAAGGTTTTCTACCTTTTTTAGTAAGTTTTCCTCAGTCAGAGAGTACTGTGACATTTTCTCTATGGCATCAGAAACTTGTGAAGAAAGGCAGTTAACTTCCTTTTTCTTATCGGAAAGTGAGTCTCTCAGTTGATGATTTTCTGAAAGCAGGGATTCTAATTTGTCCTTCAAAATTATAAGATTCTCATTATTATTACTTAACAATGGAAATTTTTCATTTTCCACAAGAATCCTATCCAATTTTACAATGACATCTGGGATCTTTTTCCTCAAGACATCAAACTCCTTATCCTTCCTAGATGGCAGAGAAGAGCCCCTTTCTTTCAAGTACTCCCGTTTGAGGCTAAAATATTTTTCAGTCATCTCTTGTAGCTTGTAGTCATGGTTCCTCTTCATTTTTGTCATCTCAACCTTGAAAAAATTCACCAATTCTTCTTTTGACATGTGTGTTAGTTGCGCAGCATCCAAATTTTCTGGCACGGTAATTACTAACTCTCCATGCTTGCCATTTCCTTCCCAAAGTGAATCAGACAAGGAAACATGATTCCCTGAAACCTTTTGATGCAAATGATCAGTCATTTTATAGTTACTCAAATCACCATTGATTTCCAATGAACTATAAGAATTCAGCATCCCAGTTTCAGGATTAGACAGTGATTTAGAAATGCCATCTAATTCCTGACGCAAACTGGAAATATCATTGATCTTCTCAATCCAATTTAGATTTTCATTAACGTAGCATTGAGCACTTTGATCCCATAGTCTTTCTTCAAATTGTTCCTTCAAACTCCGAATACAAATTGTAGCCACCATATGGTCAACTTCTTCCAGATATTCTTGCTCCAGCTGCCATTGACAGAGTGATTCCTTGAATGAGTAAACAATATCATCCACTTGCCCATAAACAGAGTCCAGGGTTATTCTTAAGGAATCAAGGGTTTTATCCACATCAATCCATTTTTTGGGTTCCTCCTCTTGCAAAATACCACCCAATCCCACCATCTTAGAAACTGAATTAATCTTATGCCCTCTGATTTGGTCAATTTCTGTCCTGAGATTCTTAAACTGCCCTTTAGCTGTATTTTTAAGACAGCCAAAAGATTCTTGTATCTTGTCATGCTCAAATAAAGCATTTGACAATCTTGGAAATACACCAAGTTTTGGTTCATGGTGCTTCATTAAAGATCGTAAAGGTTTGTTTTTATTTGAACCAACATGGTAAGGATTCACCATTTTCTTCAACCTCACTATTTCCAACTCTTTTTGAGCAATCCTATCAGCTGCCTCTTGCTCAACAGCATTGACCATGCCCCTGATGACTGAGTCACTCACCATCCTAGAAATGGTCAATCGATCCTTGATGTCTTCCACATATAAATCAAATTCATCGAGAAAGTCAACATCCAATTCCTCAGTGTCTTTTACAGCATCCCCAGTGTGCACCAACCCATGATTAGATGCATCACAATGTGAAATGAAACTAGCATTTACATCTCTACAGCTCTCCATAGCCATTCCAAAATTGCTTCCCACCAGCAGGATAAAACTGCCAAAAAAGAAAAGCGGAAGTAAATCAATTGTAACTACACATATTGCTCAAGATCATAATAAGTTTCTAAGCTTCCATGAGCCAAATAACTGAAATTTTTTTCTTTTTGGCCAAAAGAAATTGAAAATAACTGAATTTAAAACAAAATTGTTTTCTTACTTATAGTCAACAACTTCATAAAAATCCAAAATTTATCAGTTTACCAAATTGAGCTCAGATTTTCAGAGTAAAACATGAAGAAATTAGCTGCAAAGCTTCAAATTTCAGCTCTATTTCCTTTCCAAATTCATTCTTAACAGTCAAACAACGGCAATCAGCTCAAAGTCAAAATTTTCAAAAACAGAATTCTAACCAAATTAACACAATTTGACAACTTTTGACACCCAAATTTGAGCTAAAAACATTCGTAATATATTGCATTTAAACAAGAATTAAACGTGAGGATGAATTACCAAGAAATTCAAGCTTAATATTCTAAGACACAGTTAAAAAAAAAAAAAGCGTAGAATCGCAAAAAGGAACACAATTAAAAGAAGGAGCCAACTTACAAATTTTGACACAAAATTAAAGGTGAAAAAGAGTATTCTGAGTTAAAAGCTGCTCCATTAAAAGCCGTATGCTTCTTTTTTTTTTTTTTTTTGTGGTGTTTAGGGTTTCTGAGAAAATAGACAAAACGAGTCGGACACGGTGAGCGGGAATGGAAGGGAAAATAATACAATGAACCTTAAAATTAGATTTATTTACATAATCTGCCATCGGGACATGACATGAGGGTATTTTTTTATGAATTAGAGAGCTGAAAATAAATTATTACAACAAAATTCGATTGACTTTTTACATCTGTTTGCTTGTTCGAATGAAGTCTTAGAAGTCCTGTCATACACAATATATTTATATTTATATATATATATTTAATTATTTTTTAAAATATATTTTGAAAAATATGTTTTATGTTACTAATTTTGGTTCTAAAATTTTAAAACTCTAATTAAAATGAATGAAATAATTTATATATATATATATATATTATGGATGTAATCGATCGAGTTTAAATCGATACAATATTAAACATAAGTTCGAGCTCGATTTAAAATTTAATGTTCGAAACTTGACTCAAACTCGATCGAATTTTATTTTTTTAGTTCAAACTTAATTCGAAATAAAAATCGAGTTACTCGAACTTATTCAATTAAGTTTGATTAATATGTAAAAATAAGCTTAATTATTATATTTGACAAAAACTCGATTATTTGTGCTAAGTTCGAATTCGAGATATTTTATTAATTAAAATAATAAAAATATATTTAAATATAAATATTTGATTAGATTCATGAACAACTCAAATTGAATATAAAAAATATTTGAATTCAATTCAATCGATGAATCGAGCTATTTGAACTTAAATTTGATTTAATAATAATTGAATTGAATTTAAATTTTATTCAAATCAAATTCGAATAACTTGTAAATATTGATAAATCATTTATACCTCTATTATACTCAGTCAAATAAATAAAATGTAATATTTTAATGGAAATGAATTGCACATGTACTGGATTAGGTGAGTTAGAGGAGAAGCTCCTTTCTTTAAAATTTCAACTTAAACCTTAAAATATAAAGGAAAATCAAAATTTATTTATGCATTTTAAATATGATCTTATGAAAAATTATTTTTCATGCAGCAGCTGAATAAAGTGAATTTCAGCTAATTAATTAGCTCATCCACCTTACTAGGAATGGCCTGAATCAAATTTGGCTCAAATAACTTAATGAAAGTGGTCAAGGATGATGGGAAAATAAGATCTTCTTACAGTCTTCTCAATGATCTTTGTTTAGAACTCCATTGGAAAAGTTTCATAATATCCAATGGCATAGGTTTTCATGATGATGGCTATTCTTGTTAAGAAATCAAATACACATATTTAGCAGTTCAAATCATATATATTAAGCCTTAATTTCACATATATATATTTTTTTATATTGTCATTTTCACTTACATTTATTGAACTTGAAATTTTAAAAAGAATCTAATTCACCTTTGTATCTCCATTTCACGTAATAAAATGATATTATCATATATCTGTTAAATTTTAAAAATTTTATATTTAAATTGAAAATTTTCATTTATTATTAATTAATTTTAGGTTGAATATTAAACATGCTATCAAAGATTAGATTTATTCCACTCCTCTTGCTTGTTGTCCATTCTGACATTGTCACGTGAAGGTCTTTCTGTTTTAGTTGACAACATTAATTTTGCCGATTCAAGTAGTCAAGGAGTTCAAATTTTTTTAAGTAAAATTTTAATATCGAATTTTATAAATAAAAAAGATTTATTTTTTTATAAAATTTGATTCGATTTAATTTTAAATTGAACGATATCGAAAATAACTATCGTACACCAAATTTCCTTACCAAACAAAATAATAAGCCTACACCTGATGGGGCACTTTAAATAGTGTTATGAAACCCATTAAGTCTTTGTCTTTTTTTTTGTCTTATAACATTATATAAAGATTTAATTATTAAATTATTTAAAATTATGTTCAAGTGGACATGTCCACCTTATTTTGCAATTTCGGTAAAAAAATTTTTAATTAATTGAATTCTTACTATTTGTAATAAAGTTTATTAACATGTTTTGTAATTACTAAAAATATTTATATTATATATTATATTCTTATTTTTTTATTAATGTTTCATTTATCTAACAAACTAAGAAATTTCTTAACTTTGATGATAATAATAATAATAATAATAATAATAATAATAAAATAATTATTACTTTTATGATCCTTTGAAATTATCTTTTTATTAGAATAAATTGTAAGAACTTCTTTACACTTTTAATAAAGTTGATTTTATAATTCTTCGATTTAAGAAAATATTTAAAATTACTTATTACAAATTTTAAAATAATTTCATCATTGGAGATTTTTCAAATAATCATTTTTTATTATTAACTCTCTATCTCTTTAGTATTTAAAGTAACATTAAAATAAATATATAAAGAAAAATTAAAATATATATAAGAAATGAAAATATTTGTAAAAAATTGAATAACTTTTTTTAATTAAAAATGGAATAAAAATAATTACTTAGGCTCCATTTTTTAAGGGAAAATGAAATAATTATTTTTCATTTAGTTCACAAAAAATTATTTTTATATTTTTTAATATTTTTTTAACAAAAAACTAACTAGTCAACAAGAAATGATTTATTGGTCCGCAAAAAATGTTGTTATTTTTTTGAAAATTATTTTTTTTTGAAAAATATAAAATAATTTTCAGAAAAGCACTGTTTATGGGTAAGATTATTTATCAAGTTCGTGAACAAAATTCTACTCAAATCAAATCTTGAAATAATTTTTTTTAAGCTCTAACTTTATTTGACCCTACCTAAATATTATTATATTAATAAAATGTTGCTTAAAATTTTAAAATTAAAAATATTCTAGTATTTTAATTTTAAAAATATTTTTATAGTTCTATTCAAGTAAGACCATGAACATAACATTTTAAACTTAAGCTTGATTTAACCCAATATGAAATATTATTATATTAATAAAAAACATTTTTGTTCAATTTTAATGAAAAAAATAAAATATTAACCATAAAATTCTTTTGATAATTATAATTTTAAATATATATTTTGTATCTCATTAAACATAAATATTTTTAATATTTCAATAATAAATAATATTATTTTATTAATAAATAATAATATATTAAATATCATTTTTATTATTTTAATAATATAATAAAATGAATATTTTCATAATAAAACAATATTATTTTCATAAAATGAATATTTTTAATAATTTATTTTTATTTGTTAATTTAAAATATATTATTTTTATTTGATTTATTAATGTATTTAATTTATTTTTTAACAATAAATATAAATAAGTAATAGTTTTGTTGTGATTTAATAATAGATACTTTCAATACAAAAATAACTATTTTAATAGTATAAATATTTTAATAATAAATATTATTATTTTAAATATTATTATATTAATAAAAATAATATTTTAAGAATTATAATACTATTTTAAATGTTTTAAAATATCAACACGAATGTGAAATATTTTTATTTTAAGCATTTTTCATATTCACATAATACTTTGATATTACACATTAGTGCTGAAATATGATTTTTTTAATATTAATAATTTTAATAATAAATAATTTTTAATATTTTAACACTTATATCAATATTATTTGAAAAAAAAAATCATAACAAAATCAAATAACAAAAAATATTTTTCATTGGCTCATCTAAATTATAAAAATCTCTATATTTCAAAAAATGTAAATATTTTTTTAAAATTTTGTTTTGAAAATCAAATTTACGAAACAAAAGAAACTTTTATATTTAGAATTGGGGTTGTTTACATAAAATGTGTTAAAGATCTACCTTGGATTTATTTACTTAAATTCGACTAAGTCGTTATTAACATATTTTTTTAGAGATTTATTTTAATCTAAAAAAATAAAATCGTAATCCATTTATCGCCTCAAAGCCAACAAAATTTAATTAAAACATTGATCCAACTATTTAACATATAGACTACAAGCATACAATGAACCTATCATAGACGTACAATCGCACCACTCATATCTCAAATCCAAACAAACTCATAAAAAATAAACATTTGTCACTTTTCTAGGATGATCCATAAGCAATAAGAAAAGGAAAATTATTAAAAAAGAATGTCAGCTACCTCTTACATATTTATTTTTATTTGGCCCATCATCGAACTAAGCATATTAATATGTAAATTTTATTTATTATTGAAAATGAAAGGGTGATCTCATATGAATGGATCACTTTATTTATTATTGTTTTTTTTTTGTAACCGTCCTTAATCTTATTTGCATTTGGGGCGGTTGATGGCGTGATGTAATTTTTTAACCTTTTTTTTTTAAATTTAAGAAAAAGTAATTTTCAAATCTTTGTTTTTTAGTAAGAGAATTATGTTCTTTAACGAACTATGGTTAAAAATTTTTTTTGTAAAAAAAAAATAGATAAATAAATTATTTATTTTTTTATATTAAAATAATATATATCATACTTAATAATTTAAAATAAATAATTATAAATCGTGTATTCGATAAAATTTTAATAAACTATCATCGATAAGATTCAAATATAAAATTTTTTCATTAAAAAAAAACCTTAACCAATTAATAAAAATTTTCACTAATTAAACTAATCACTTAATTAATTATAGTTAAAATTAACCGAAAGAGTTCGGTCTAATTTACGTTCTAACGCACGTGAATGCTAAAGGCAGCGACTTTAGCAGTCGCCTTTCACTACTCGAGAAACAAAGAGACCACGTCACCGTATTTTTTAAGTTTTTAATCGACTACTTAGAATGTCTGAGGTCACAACTTATTTATAATTAATTTTTTCTTTTAAAATTTACACGGAAGTCTATTTTTTAGAATTACTTAATAATTGTCTTCATCTCACATATTTATATAAATAAAAATGCCCTTATATAATATTGATATTTTTAAAATAAGTGATTAATTTAATTAATTAAGATTTATCTTTTATGGTAAAAATTTTGGGTTCAAATTTTATCAATAATCGCTTATTAAAATTATTTTGAATATATGATTGTAATTATTTGTCTTAAGTTGTCAGATATGACACATATTACTTTAACATGAGAGATTGAATAACTTATTTATTCTCGAATTTTTCTTACAAAAAAAATATTTTCAAAATATACTATTATCATTTTTTTTTCTTAGTAATGCTTTTTAACCTAATTTTTTTCACAAACATTTTCTTAAATCTTTATAATTATATAAAAAAATTAATATATTGTGAAAAATTTTTGTTCACTCAATTAATTTTAATTGCTCTTTTTTTTTGTGTTCCATCCAATTTTTAATATTAAATTTTTTATGAAAAATTTTTAATATTAATTAATGACTAAAAAATTGAGTACAAGCTATACAAGTTCAAATTTGGAAAAAAGAATTAAAGAACACAGTCTAAAATAAACTTTTTTTTTGTCATCACAGGCTAAATTAAACTTCAAAAGAATAAATTATCGAACCAAGTATATATATAAAAAAAAAACTATGAAAATATGCATAAAATTAAAATTTCCCATGCCATATGCTATAACTCAAAGTTTTCAAGTGCAGGATAAAATTCTCAATAATACTAAAATTCTATGTCATATGCCCCTACAATTCTCCTCTCACGCAAAGTTGAAAACTTCTCAAAGCTGATTGCCTACGCCAAGTAATTTGAAATTAATTTTTTTTATCATTAATTTATGTCTATTAATAATCAAATGGACATTACACAGCACATATACATATATTATTATTAATACAAAATTATTAAATATATTATCAGAATAATTTTTTAATTTAACAAACGAAGTTAACAAGATGACATGACACAAGCTCTTAAGATATATTTAAAAAATAAAAAACTAATTAAAAAAAAGAGATGTATGTCATCTATTAATTTTGTTTGTATAATTAAAAAATTATACTTATAATGTATCAAATAATTTATTATTTTTAACATATGTATATATCACATGTCACATTTGGAAAGTAAAAGAAGTCAAGTTGTGTAATTTTCTAATACAAAAAAGAAGTAATTGATACGTATGACTTGGTTAAACTTAAAAATCTCTATTCAAACATTACTTATTTTTCCAAGTTTCAATACTTGAGCTAAACTCAAGCAAAATATAATATTTGAGTTTATATGGATAGATGCTATGCACTATCACAGAATTACACAATAACAATTCATAAAAAATTAATTATAGAATCTTAAAAGTATTTATATTTAATAGATCTTAAAAAATATTTAAAATTAATTTTTTATTAGATATTATTATATTGTTCATTAACAGTATACCAAACATAAATATAAAACATAATATTTATAATTATAATTATACATGATAGGAAGAAAGGGTTGCAGACGACTGACGATTACCACTTGCAAACAAGAATGTTAAGTTCTTGTTATATGGATCAAGCGAATGCAGTTAATTTGGGGCGAGGAGGGTTAGCCACGCACATATCAAGATACTTATCAATGGTAGTATAACTGTAGTCAGGATATAGCTTGGAGGCCTCCAAATCTTCTTCCATCAATTCATACGTCATTTGATCTCCTTTGATGAATATGTTGTGCAAAACCGCCACCGGAATGTTGTCCGGGAAAGGCAAGGCTATATCAAACAATAATAAGAAACATATTTCAATGTTGGCCAACGTCCAGTATATATATATGAGATCGATAAGAGAATCAGTGGCTTACTCTCAGAGAGCTTTATAATTTCCTCTTCAGGAACATGAACTCTTTTAAAGGTTCGGCTAGTCTTTTCCTCCCATGCAGAAATCAGTTCCAACTGAGTAGTAACATTTGCCGGCGGCCTATAGATGATGACGCGATTGGCTACCCTTGGATCTGTCGCTGCTTTTACTGTATAGGCTGCAATATCTTCCTCATAGTTGAACACAACTGCATGCGGGTTGAAGTAAAAAATTTACATATTAAAATCTTCAAATAAAACGACATAGTTTCTAAGATTACTTTTACTTTTCTTTTAACTATTCAAAGCAAGAGATGGTTGCCAATGTCAAATAACAGCATAATTTATATGGTTACTTGTACATTGCTTTTGTTTTTTTTCTTGTAACCCAATCAGCAGGTTTCCCAGGTTTGAATGGTTTGTTTTTAGTCTGACAACAATGATGTTGGAATTTCCAATAAGGTTACATACGTACGTATACGTACCCTTGACTTGGCCAGTTCCATAAACCACAAGTTCATTTGGTTTCTCATGTGGGTGAAGAAGATAGTCAATAAAATAGACTAAAAATGTATTTGCAGCAACGTAAGTGTAAGGGAGTCCAGCTGCTTCTGCTGCCCTTCTGATCTTCCTTTTGTTAGCTAGTAAAGCTTCAAATGGTGGAAGTGCACTTGTTATTCTGTCTACTTCATTTCCATATTCTGATGGCACAAACCTCTACAATTATTTCACAACTTGTTAGCGTCGGATTCATTCAACCTCAATAAACTTGTTACCATCAAATAATAAAGAAATATTAAAAAAATATTGTCCCAAGGATTGTTACCCCTTTTTTTAAACTTCTTTGCATATATAAAAAAACTATTCAGTTCATATAAACATAGATACAATCCAAGAACATAATTATAAAGAAGTATATATTAATATTAGATAGATACAATCCAAGAGAATAATTACAAAGGTATATATATTAATATTAGATAGACATAATCCAAGAGCATAATTATAAAGAAGTTTATATTAATATTAGATAGATATAATCCAAGAGCATGATTAAAAAGGAGTGTAATATTAATATTAGATACATTAAAGAGCAGAGTTATCCATCTAACATTGAAGCTCCGTTCAATATTTGAAGAAATCGAGTAAAAATATTAAATCTTTAAATGGATTTAAATAAAAAAAAAAGAATTTTAACATTGATGAGATCGGCTTGGTATGATCTAACAATTATATATGTGTATTATTTTTATATTTATATTTTTATATTATATAAATGATAAATATATTGCAGTGTAAAACATTAAAAAATATATTAAGATATCCATTTTTAAAAACTTAATAAAAAATAAAAATACTAAAGATTAAATAAAAAATGCTATGTTTTTAATTTTTAATAAAAAATGCTATGTTTTTAATTTTTAACTATGTATGGACATATTTAGACAAAATTTAAAATTTGAATTATTGGATAAAATTAAATTTAAACAAACATATAAGACATTAATATCATATTTAAGTCAATATGAACCTAGTCTAGCTAAACCCATGGACATCTCTAAGTAATATAGAAAATAAATATTTTTTAAACTTTGAGTTTCTTTGATTAAGAGTAATAACCTTTATCGTGCCAGCATCTTTCATGGCACTTATTATTTTGAGTTGGTCAAGATGTTGTGGGACTGCTAGTGTAGAAATCACAACCTCAACCTGTTGAAGCACCGAAACTAGCTTTTCATGCTCATCCAACTCCCCCTGTGTTAACGTAAAACAAGTTAAATCAATGATCGAGAAAGAAAAAAGTAATTAAAACACAATTTTATACTTAATTTGGAGAAGAAAAAGAATAAAAACCAGAGAAAAATAGCATAAAACAAAAAGTAAATACGAAAATAATAATTACTAAGAAGAAAAGCAATGAAGTTACATAGAATATGGTGACACCCATGGATTCAAAGTCCTTGAGAAGATCTAACTTGGAAGAGGAGTTGTTGTGACTAAGTGGGCGAGTGTAGGCATAAGTGGGATGACCCAAGGCCACGCTTGCCTTCACCATGTATTTCCCAAGATAGCCAGTGGCAGCAAATATCAAAATCTTGCTCTTTTCACCGCCCATGGCCATCCTTTCTCACACCTTAAGTTCAAGCAACTCAGACTGATCAATCCTTTATGTAGGAAAAGAGCCGCTGAATATTGGCCTATTTGGTCAATTAAAAAGATATACAAGATCGAATATGATCATGTAATATCGATTTTTTATTTGTTTGACCAAGTACATGGAATTTGCGTCAATAAAAAAAATTCAATAGAAAGACCATTCAAGGGAAAATTACCACTAATTAAAAATTTTTCATTTGAAAACAATCCTACAATGACCCCACCACATTTTATCCTTTTGTCCAAAATTTCCTTCACTCATTTTTTTTTTTTTTTGAAAATTGATCATCTCAGTCAAAAAAGCCGGCAAAAAATCAATCTCCCTCTTTTTTTAATTCTTTATTTCTTTTTTTTAATATGTAATTTTGAATCATAAAAATTATCACATAACTATTTTCAATATCATTAATCTTATTTTATTGCAAATTCAAACCCATGATCAAATCCATAACCAAACCTTCCTTTTCATGGTACTTTGTTGTTTTTATAATCTTTTTTTTCTTCAAACATTATCATGGAATGAGTAAGATAAAAAAAATAAATCAATGATGAACTTATGAAAAGAATCTAAAAAAATAAAAAGAATTACATGAAATAGATATCCAAATGTATGAAAAGGGTGAGAAATATACCAAAAGGGAGGTTTTCTTCTATAAGAAATTTTCCTCTTCAATAGTTTTTTGGGCTGGAAAAAGAGACGAGAACCTAAAAAACCCTATATTTTTCTATTTAAAATATCAAAACACCCTCTCCGCCATTGGACGAAGATGCATCCAATGATTGTTGTTATTTTGTTTTTTTCTTTTAACAAATGAAATATATTACTCTTTGGCTCATTTTCGTTATTCATTTTTTTGGGATATTTCAAAATTATATTTTTTAATATACAAAATTCTTTTTTTATATATTTTAAATTATTTTTTATATTTTTTTCTTTTTATTATAAAAATCAGAAAACTTTAATCTTATAAAAAATTTGAATTTTAATATTAAATATATTTAAACTAAAATTTTTTCTTAAATTTTATAAAAATTAATATAATTTAAATATTTTAAGACAGATAAAATATATCTTAAAAAATTTACTATAAAAATCATCTACTTGTCTTTATGCCTTAGAGACGTCTTTGCATTTTTCTGTTTCCCAATTTCTGCCGCTGTGAACTTTCCTACTGTTTTTTTACTTTTTTTTATGGTTACTTGGAGTTTTAAAAAAGCATTGTTTGTCCTTTTCTGTTTACGGTCAAATGCCCATTTGATTTACATTGACGTCAGGTAACTTGAAATAACGGGTTTTACGCTTCAATTTAGGGGTTAAAAATGAAAATTCCCCTTCAACGCAAAGTCGAAAACTTCTCAAAGTTCATTTGCCTACGACTAAGTAATTAGAAATTAACATTCCATTTGTTTTACAAAATATTAATTTTTAAAAAATAAATTTTATATTTTTAAGTATTTGTTTAATAAAAAATTAGTTGATTAATGAAAAATAATTTATTAGTCAATAAAAAATAAAATTATTTTTAAAAATTATCTTAGAATTAAAAAAAATATTTTTCAAAAAAAATATTTATGGGTAAAATTATTTATTAATACTTTTGAATATAATTTTACTTATAAATAATATTATATAAATAAATAATAAAATTATATTAATAAATAAATAATATTATATTAATAAATCATATATTAATAAATAATAAATTAATATATAATAATTATGAATAAGTAATATAATATTAATATAATATATTAAGAAATAATATTATTATATATTAATAAATAATATAATAATGAATATTATTAATTTAAATAAAAATATTATACTAATATATGAGTAAATAATAGATTATTAATAAATAATATACTATTAATATAATATATTGATAAATATTATTAATAAATAAAGTTATAATATATTAATATATAATATAAAGAATAATAAATAGTTTTACTTTAAGTATTTTTTATATTAACATAATATTTTAATATTAAATATTATTATTAAAATATAACTATTTTTTAATATTAATTTTTTTAATAATAAATAATTTCAATATATTTTAATAATAAATAATTTTTTATATTTTAATAATTATATCAATATCATTTGAAAAAAAATATTTTCTAAAAAATAATTAAACAATAAAAATATTTTTCATTAATTTATCCAAACAACAGAAAATCTCATTCAATTCAAAAATTATTTTTCGAAAGTCATTTTTTGCGAACAAATGGAGTCTAATTTTTTTTATCTTTAATTTATGTCATTTAATAATCAAATGGACATCACCGCAGCACATATATATTATTAATACAAAAATTATCAAATATATTATCAATATAATTTTTTAATTTCACAAATGAGATTAATAAAATAATACATATCCTTATGGTATATTTTAAAAATTAAAAAATTAATTAAAAAAATAAAATATGTGTTACACTATTAATTCCATTTATGTTATCAAAAAAAATTACTGGTAATATATCAAATAATTTTTTATTATTAATATATATGTCCCATATATGTTATATTTCAAAAGTAGAAGAGGTCAAGTTGTTGAATTTTCTAATACAAAAAAAAGAACTAGGTGATATGTATGAAAACTTATGATTCCCTGCTTGTACTTCCAAGTACCAATACTTAAGCTAAACACAAGTAGAATATAATATTTGAATTTATATTTTATATACAGTTGATATATAAATGTTATATATTATTATTGAATCACATAACGATAATTTATAAAAAATTAATTTTTAAATTTAAAAAAAGTAAATACACTTAATCAATCTTAAAAATATATTTAAAATTAATTTTTTTAAATATTGTTATATAATTTATTGACAATATATTAAATATATAAATCAATAATTCTTATTACATGTATAATCCTTATTAATTTTTAGACTCAAATCAAATTTTAAATAAAATTCAAATTTAAACTTATTATTTTATCGATTTAACTCGACACTATTACATTCTATGCTAACCTTTCACCACTCGAGACATAAAGAGACCACGTCACCTCATTTTTTAAGTTTCTAATCGGTTTCCTGCTTAAGATATCAGAAGTCACAACTTGTTTGTAATTTCCTTTTTATTTTACATGGAAGTCTATTTTAGAGAACTATTTGATAATCTATCTTCATCTATAGACAAAATGCCCTTATATAATTTTAATCTAATTTTTTTTATAATGAAGTTTATCTCAAACATTTTTTTAAATCTCTATAATTATTAAAAATTGAATACATATATTGTGAAATTGTTTTTGTTCTCTCAATTACTTTTAATTGCTATATAATTTTATTCCATCCAATTTTTAATATTAAATTCTTTATGAACAAATTTTTAATATTAATTAATGACTAAAAAATTGAGTACAAGCTATACAAGTTCAAATTTGGAAAAAAGAATTAAAGAACACAGCTTAAATTAAACTTTTTTTTTGTCATCACAGGCTAAACTAAACTTCAAAAGAATAAATTATCGAACCAAGTATAAAAAAAAAAAAACTATGAAAATATACATAAAATTAAAATTTCCCATGCCATATGCTATAACTCAAAGTTTGCAAGTGGAGAATAAAATTCTCAATAATACCAAAATTCTATGCCATATGCCCCCACAATTCTCCTCTCACCCAAAGTTGAAAACTTCTCAAAGCTGATTGCCTACGCCAAGTAATTTGAAATTAACTTTTTTTTTTTATCATTAATTTATGTCAATTAATAATCAAATGGACATTACACCAGCACATATATATTATTAATATAAAATTATTAAATACAATGTCAGTATAATTTTTTTTATTTTACAAACAAAATTAACAAGATGACACTTGCTCTAGGATATATTTAAAAAAAAAAAATAATCAAAGAAAAAGATATGTGTCCTCTATTAATTCCATTTATATAATTAAAAAATTATACTTATAACGAATCGAAAATTTTTTTATTATTAATATATGTATATATCACATGCCACATTTGGAAAGTAGAAGAAGTCAAGTTGTTTAATTTTCTAATACAAAAAAGAAGTAATTGACACGTATGACTTGGTTTAATTTAAGATCTCTATTCAAACATTACTTATACTTCCAAGTTTCAATACTTAAGCTAAACCCAAGCAAAATATAATAGCTGAGTTTATATTTTATATACTATCAATATATAGATGCTTTAGGTTATCATTGAATCACATGGTAACAATTCATAAAAAATTATTTATAAAATCTTAAAAATAAATATATTTAATAGATCCTAAAAATATATTAAAATTAATTTTTTATTAAATATCATTATATGGTTCACTTACAGTATATCAAACATAAAGCTATAATCTTTATTACATAAATATAAACATAATATTTATTATTATAATTATAAATGATAGGAAGAAAGGGTTGCAGACGACTGACGATTACCACTTGCAAACGAGAATGTTAAGTTCTTGTTATATGGATCAAGCGAACGCAGCTAATTTGGGGCGAAGTGGGCTAACCACGCACTTATCAAGATACTTATCAATAGTAGTATAACTGGAGGCCTCCAAATCTTCTTCCATCAATTCATACGTCATTTGATCTCCTTTGATGAATATGTTGTGCAAAACCGCCACCCGGAATGTTGTCCGGGAAAGGAAGGCTATATCAAACATAATAAGAACATATTTCAAATGTTGCCAATGTCCAATATATATATATATATATAAGATCGATAAGAGAATCAGTGCCCTACTCTCAGAGAGCTTTATAATTTCCCTCTTCAGGAACATGAACTCTTTAAAGGTTCGGCCAGTCTTTTCCTCGCCATGCAGAAATCAGTTCAACTGAGTAGTAACATTTGCCGGCGGCCTATAGTATGATGACTTGATTGCTACCCCTTGGATCTGTCGCTGCTTTTACCGTAAAGGCTGCAATATCATCCTCATAGTTGAACACAACTGCATGCATATTGAAGTAAAAAATCTACATATTAAAATCTTCAAATAAAACGACATAGTTTCTATGATTACTTTTACTTTTCTTTTAACTATTCAAAGCAAGAGATAGTTACTAAAGTCAAATAACAGCATAATTTATATGGTTACTTGTACTTCGCTTTTGTTTTTTTTTTTTTCTTTTTCTTTTAACACAATCAGAAGGTTTCCTAGGTTTGAATGGTTTGTTTTTAACCTGACAACAATGATGTTAAAATTTCTGTCGTAATGGTTTTGGAACCGTAAGACGTAAAGTTAATTTTAAAATCGAAAAAAATAAAAAGATGAGAGTCGCCGTCAATCTTTGTTAAGATGTGATTGATCACCCAAAAATTTATCCTTTTAATAAATTATAAACACAGGTTTAAAGTTTATCAAAAAGATAAATTTCGATCTACGAAAAATTAGGTTGAGTCCGAGAGTCGATTACGTGTGGGGAAAGGATTAGCACCCCCACAATGCTTATAAATTAGTACCATTTAATTACGCGCTATTTTCGATGTTGGATAAAAATGATTTTAATTTGAAATTTAACACTAATTCCCTTCATTTGAAAAAATAAAATTTTGCTAAAATTTTTTATTTAGAAATATTGAGAAAATCTTTAAGTTAAAGAATTATCTTAAAATTCTTTAACATCTGGCAGAATTTAAAATAACTCTTTTCGCTTAAGATTTAACACAACAATTCTTAAAATGAAATAACACTCTTTATAAAAAATTATTGATGACTTTCCAACATCTAGACAGAGTACCAAGAATTATTTCTTTCGAAATGTTATTTTTATTTTATTTTATAATATCATAATTTTTTTTAAAAAAAGTGTTATTCATTTTTTAATTATAAAATATTTTATCATCAAATAGTAAATAAAAATTAAAGACAGAATAATGCAAATAATTATCAATGATAACACGCGAACGTATGTATGCCAATGGATGTTATATAGGATGAGATGTAATTTTAAAGTTGAATTCTTAAGTATAATGAGACCACCACGACTCTCCAACATCTAGGTAGAGTTTAGGTGCGACTGTTTATATTTAAGATCTCAATTTACTATTATACTTTTTATTTATTAATCTTATTATTAATGCGAATTAAGAAATTGTGTAAAAAGATTTAACGAAGTAAAATTTTCTAAATACCCCATTATCTAGGCGGCATTCGGGAATAAATTGCTTTAAATGAAATTTTCACATGTGTCCTTAGGATTTTTAGGATTTTGGATTTTAAGAAGTTTTGAATTTTAAGGGTTTTAGAAACCTAAGATTTTGAAAATTAAAAATTAGTGTTTAAGGTTTCGTTTTTAAGAAAATACGAACTTCTCTAAAAATCTCCAACATCTAGGCGAATTTTTGAAGCAAGTTCAATTTTAATGATTTTTAAAAATTAAATAAAAATTTCCTATCTTTTTTTTATGAAAATTTATTAATAATAATTTCTCAATATTTAGGTGAAATTATTTCTTTAGAAAAATATTTTTTATTCCCTCCAACATCTTGGTAGGAAAAATAATAATAATAATAATAATTATTATTTTTTGAGCATTTTAATATATATTTTTAATTATTACTTATTTTCAAGTTTATTATTATTAAAACAATTAAATATCTATCCTAACAAATTTAGGAACTTATCATGCATAAATAAAAAAAAACTCAAAATAACAAAAATAATAATAAATAAAAAAATTTAGAAAATTTAAAAAAAATTTTTTTTTACCTGAACCGGATCGGTCAATGGCCCGATCAAAGACGGTTCAGTTGGATCGAAAAAGGGGTCAATTCGACGTGCGGTTCTATTGAGCGGTCTACGGTTTGATCCGGTTCAAACTGGTTCAATTGGACTAATTAGCAGCTATTGGAAGAATGGGTCCACAGGTCGGGTTACGCAGATCCCGGGTAGGATCCGAGTCAATGCGCGAATCCTCATCGACCTAAAATGACGTCATTTTTCTCGTTAGTGTTTTATATATAACCGAAAAATTTTTTTGGTTATTTTGTTTCTGTTTTCAAAAAAAAAAAAGGGACAACTCTGGGGAGAGCCCCAGAGCTTTCTCGCCGTCCGGTCGTCGGACCACCATGTTGGTCACCACCTGGGTCGCTACCGGCAGGGTTGCCGGTGGTCGTCGATGATCGAAAAATTTTAATAACACTCCCAGAAGCGCTCTTCAACGCGTTCTTCCTGGATCTGACGTTTCGTTTTACCTGAAATAGCCTCGATCAGCATAGATCGGGGCTCAAAGTTTCTATTTTCCTTTTTTTTTGTTGAAGCAAGACTGACATAATTTTTTTGCTTTTGCGGGTAGCTTTGGCACTTGGGTTCCTCCCTGCGGGGATGACTGTTTGTCTCTTTTTTCTTGTTTCTATTTTTGTGGTTGGTGTGGGTGTTTGGAGTTGTTGAAAGTGCTTTGAGGGGGTAGCTCGTCTGAGCTTGGTGATTTCTGGTAGGGGTGAAGTGAATGGCTCCTGGGCGTCCGAGACAGCTTTTGAGAGGGGGTCCGAGAGAGTTTTTTGAGAGGGGTTCCGAGAGAGTGTAAGGGAAGAAATTGAGAGTTTGTAAGGGGTTTCAAAAGGGGATCTGGGTGGCTGTAAGGTGGTTGTAGGTGGGCTGAACAGAGGGCTGTAGGGTGGCTGGTTGAGGGCAATAGCAGAAGGCTGTAGGGTGGCTGGTTGGGGGTGGTGTCATAACGGTTTTGAAATCGTCAGACGTAAAACGAGTTTTAAAATCGAGAAAAATAAAAAAAGGAGAGTCGCTACCAATCTTTGTTAGGGTGTGATTAGCCACCCAAAAGGTTATCCTTTTAATAAAACTATAAAAACGGGTTTAAAGTTTATCAAAAAGATAAATTTTGGTCTACAAAAAATCAAGTTGGGTCCGAGAGTCGATTACGCGTGGGGAAGGATTAACACCCCCACAACGCCCATAAATTGGTACCATTTAATTACGTGCTATTTTCGGTGTTAGATAAAAATGGTTTTAATTTGAAATTTAACACTAATTCCCTTCACTTGAAAGAAAATAAAATTTTTTTAAAATATTTATTTAGAAATATTGAAAAAATCTTTAAGTTAAAAAATTATCTTAAAATTCTCCATCGTCTAGGCAGAATTTAAAATAACTCTTTTCGCCTAAGATTTAACACAATAATCCTTAAAATAAAATAACAATCTTTATAAAAAATAATTGTTAGTGACTCTCCAACATCTAGGCTAAGTACCAAGAATTATTTCTTTCGGAATGTTATTTTTGTTTTATTTTATAATATCACGAAAGGATTTTTTTTTAAGTATTATTCTTTTTTTGATTATAAAATATTTTATCATTGAACAGTAAATTAAAGAGAGAATAATGCAATCAATTATCGTTGATAACATGTTGACGTATGTATGCTAATGAATGTCATTTACAATGAAATACAGTTTAAGAGTTGGATTCTTAAGTATAATGAGACCACCCCGGCTCTTCAACATCTAGGCAGAGCTTAGGTGCGACTGTTTATATTTAAGATCTCAATTTTATTATACTTTTATTTATTAATCATATTATTAATGTGAATTAAGAACTCAGTGTGAAAAACTTAATGAAATGGAGTTTCCTAAATACCCTATTATTTATGCAGCATTCGGGAACAAACCATCTCATGCGAGACTTTCACACATATCCTTAAAGTTTTGAAATAGATTTAGGGTAAAATTTTAGGGTTTAAGTTTAGGGTTTGGGGTTTAATTAAAACGCGAACATCTCTAAAAACCCCCATCATCTAGGCGGACTTTTGGAGCAAGTTCAATTTTTTATAATTTTTGAAAACTAATTAAAAATTTCTTACATATATATATTTTTATGAAAATTTATTAATAATAATTTTCCAACATCTAGGCGAAATTATTTGTTTGAAAAAAAAATTTTTTTTCCCTCTAACTTTCGGGCAAGGAAAATAAAAAGCTTATTCCATTATTATTACTATTTAAACATTTTTAAAATATATTATTTTTTTAGTTATTATTTTAATATTATTTTCATTTTATTATTATTAATAACAATTAGATATTTATCATAATAAATTTAAACATTTATCATGCATAATTATAAAATAACAAAAATAATAACATATAAAAAAAATTAAAAAAATTTTTTTTTTACCTGAACCGGACCGATCAACGGTCCGATCAACGCTAGTCCGGGCGGTCTGACCAGCTCGACGGTTGGATTGGCGGTTTGGTCGATCTGACTGGTTCAACGGCTGAATCGACGGTTCTGGCGACCAGCCATTCAGATCAGTTCACTGGCGGTTCGTCTGAACCGGGTTGTCGGGTCGGGTTTGGTCCACGTGCGGATCTTCTACGCTTGAAACGACGTCATTTTAGTCCTATGCTTCAAAACGACGTTGTTTTGGTCCTCTGTTTTCTATAAAAGTCAGATTTTTTTCTCAGTCTGTTTGGTTTCACAAAAAAAAAGGCTCTTGGGGGGGTTTCTAGTCTCGTCGAAATTCAGCGCCGTGCCTACGCCTGTCGCCATGTGAGTCACTGCCGGCGGTGGTCGTCGGTGATCGAAAAATGGTCAGAAAGTCATCGAAAATTCTTTTGGACACCCTTTTTCCAGATCCGACCTTCGTTTGGCCTGAAAGTGGCTTGACCATCGTGAATCTGTCTTCAAAGTTTTGGATCTCTCATCTTTTCTCTTTTTTTTAGCTGTGAACAAAAACTGATATATCTTCTTTCTTGCAGGTAGCTTAGTGCTGGGTTCCTTCCTACAAGGAAGACTGTATTTTTTTTGTGTTTTATGTAGATCTATTTCATTTTCGGTTCAGGTGTTTTTTGGGGGGGGTTTACGTGAAATTGGGTTTCTTATGCATGAGAATGGGGGTCTGTCTGAGGCTGTTAAGGGTGTTTTGAAAGGAGAAGAGTTCGTCTGAGTTCGAGGGTTTTCGTGGGTATATCGAATGGGTTTTTTTCTTTTTTGTTAGAGAGCCTAGACAGCTGGAAGGAGAGATGGCTGGGGATTTTAAAGGGCTTCAATTTAGGGGGATCTGTGTGGCTATAGGGTGGCTGTAGGTGGGCTAAAAGGATGCTGGTCAGGGGGCTGGTCAGGAGGCTGACAGGGGGCGGTAATGGCGCCGTACCAGCCCCTGGTTTCTATCTCATTTTTTTATAATTTTATTTAATTTTTGATTTTTATATAATTTAAATATTTATTATTATTATATAATTATTATTAATATTAGTATTAATATACTTAAAATGGAATAATAGTAGACCCGGACAAAATCGGTGTCTACAGTTGTCTCTCTTTGCACATTACTGAGAATAAGGAATAGGGCAAAGATAAAGACAACGATTTTGTTCGAAAGTAAATCATGAATTTTTTTTCAAGTCAGGTCAAGTGATAAAGAAAGCGACATTGTGAGTTGAAAAATAAAGAATCGATTAAGGCAACACCTAAAGTCGAATAAAAGAAAGTGATCGGGATGACACCGCTAGTCAAGGATTAAAGATGACTGAGACGAAACCACAAGTCGAGGGAATTAATGAAATGATCGGGATTAAACCATGAGTCAAAGATTAAAGATGACTAAAACTGAACCGCAAGTCGAGAAATCAATAAAATGATCGGGATTAAACCGCGAGTCAAAGATTAAAGATGACTAAAATTGAACCGCAAGTCGAGAGAATTAATGAAATGATCGGGATTAAACCGTTAGTCAAAAATTAAAGATGATTGGGATTAAACCGTGAGTCAAAAATTAAAGAAATGACCGGGATTAAACAGCGAGCCAAAGACTAAAGACGACTGGGACTGAATCGCAAGTTAGGCAATTATACAAGACTGAGCTGTGAGTTGAGAAATAAGAGATTGGGTACTCCATAGACCAATAGTTTTGATTTTAAAGATTGTGCTAACATACCATCTTCAAAGCCATCATCTTTGTTTCGAGAAAAAAAAATGTTGATTCTTCCTGATGTCTCATAAAGAAACCTTTTATGCAACTTATCAAAAGGCATGTAACGCGTGTAATGATTATGATGAAAGAAAAGACAAAGATACCGTCAACGAATTATATCATGCATTTCATCCAAGTTAATTCAACTTTTGGTTCAATTCTTTCAAACTTTAGAAGCCACTTCCAGTAATCTCGTCCTTTTAAGTCTTTCAATTTTCGATCAAAAATCTCTGTCTCATAACGGACCAATCTGGCTTTTAGTCACTCTAAAACCTCTCATTTTTTATTCTTTGTCCCTTTTTTCTTCTTTGTCTCCAGTAATCAATCGATTTCGTTTTCATTCTTTCTGCCCCCATATTATTATTTTTGTCATCCTCATATTGCATTCTCTTTTCGAGCGATGCACTGGTCTATTATGAGGTTTATCAGTCAATAACTTAATTTTAAATGACAAACGCAATGATTTCAGGTTCAAAGTTGGGTGTGCAATATGACCAGTAATAGGGTATTTCAGGTTTAGAAAGATAAGCCTTTTGAGACATAAAGAACAGTTAACTCAAAAGTATTTCAAAAATCAAATATCAATTCTCTAAATAATGAACATTTGATGACCTCGGCTTACTTAGATAAGGTCTTTTCTCAAAAACTCGTTACATTTACGATCTTGTCACATGTGATTTCATATGACCAATCTTTACCCCACATCTATGACCAATGAGAACTTGCCCCTTAACAGTCATCTCTTTTAATTCTGGTGACAATTCGTCCATTTGGTGCCACTTCCTTCATTCTCTGAAAAACTTTCTCTAAGCTCTACTTTCATTCAAGCCGTCTCTACAAGTTTTTAGCTTAAATGGCCCCTTTTAACTCAAATCGCTCTTTTCGAGTTTTCAATCTGAATCACTTCCTTTTTCATTTTTTTTTATTTTTTTGTTTCATTTTTTTGTATATATTTTTTAAGCAAAATATTTCTTGACAATGTCTGAATTTACAAGACTTGATAATTCATCTTCGTCCATTTCTGTAAGGATCAAAGCCCCACCAGAAAAAACCTTTTTTACCACATATGGATCTTTCCAATTAGGCATCAATTTTCCTCTATTGTCATGCTGACATGGCAAAATCCTTTTCAAAACCAATTCGCCCTCACGAAAGCATCGGGGTCGTATCCTTTTGTCATGCGCTCGCATGATTCTTCTTTGATACATTTGTCCATAATTGAGTGCTGAAAGCCTTTTCTCTTCAATAAGATTCAGTTGCTCGAAACGATCCTGAACACATTCTGTCTCATCCAATTTTATCTCCATCAACACCCTCAGAGAAGGAATTTCCACTTCAATTGGTAGTACAACTTCCATCCCATACACTAGTGAAAACGGGGTGGCCCCTGTAAAGGTTCGAATTGATGTTCTATAGGTAAGCAAAGAAAAAGGTAACTTTTCATGCCAATCCTTATATGTGTCAGTCATTTTTTTCAATATTCTTTTTATGTTTTTATTTGCAGCTTCCACTGCACCATTCATTTTTGGGCGATATGATGCTGAATGATGATGTTTGATCTTGAACTATGCACATAATTCTTTCATCATTTTATTGTTTAAATTGCTAGCATTATCTGAGATAATCCTTCTAAGGAGACCATACCGGCATATTATCTATCTTTTTATAAATCTATATATCACTGATTGCATAATACTAGCATACGAAGCTGTTTCCACCCATTTTGTAAAATAATCAATTACCATAAAGATAAATCGATGCCCATTTGAAGCTTTTGGGGTTGTGGGTTCGATCACATCCATTTTTCACATGAGAAAGGCCATGATGGTGCCAAGACGTGCAATGGGATTGGAGGAGAATGAATTTTATCTACATAAATTTGGCATTTATGGCACTTTCTAGCATAACTAATGCAATCATTTTCCATTGTAGACCAGTAGTAACTAGTTCTCATGATCTGTTTGGCCATCATATGCCCATTAGCATGTGTTTCATAAATCCTTTCATGTACTTCTTCAAGTATTATTCTTGCTTCCATAGCATCGACGCACCTTAGCAAAATCTGATCTCGATTTTTTTATACAAAATTTCTCCATCAAGCATAAAATCTGCTGCTAATCTTTGAATGATCCTCTTATCATTTTTTAAAGCCCGTTCTGGGTAATCTTGACACTTGATATACTGTACAATGTCATAGTACCATGGTTGTCGATCTACATCTTCTTTCATATTTGAACAGTGAGTTGGTGAAACTTTCATTTGTACTGTAATGGGCTAGATTCCCATACCATTGTTTAACTTAAACATGCTGCCAAAGTGACCAAGGCATCAGCAATCTGGTTTTCTTTTCGTGAAACATGCTGAAATTGAATCTCTTGAAAATATTTTCTCAAGCCAGCTATGTGCTTTTGGTACAACACTAGTTTCGAGTCCTTGGTCTCCCATTCACCTTTTAGTTGATAAATTATCAAGATTGAATCCCTATATACTTCTAGTGTTTCAATTTTCTTTTCAATGGCCATCTGTAACCCCATGACACATGCCTCATATTTCGAGATATTGTTTGTGCAATTGAAATCTAACATCGCAATACATGGGTAATAATTTCCTTCTGGGGATATTAGCACTGCCCAATGCCATGCCCCATTATATTGGATGCCCTGTCAAAAAATATTTTCCATATTTCTCTTACAGGCTTTTTATCTTCGTCCTGCAAGATTGCCATCAAATTTTTATCTAAAAGTTAAACTTCATAGGTTCATAATCTTTTGTAGTTCGATCAGTAAGAAAATCAACAATTACACTTCCTTTTATGGATTTTGTGTCACATACACAATATCATATTCTGAGAGCATGACCTACCATCTCGCTAGCCTGCCTGATAAGGATGGTTTTTTAAAAATGTACTTGAGGGGATCCGATTTTGATATTAGCCACGTCGTATTGTAGAGCATGTATTGTCTGAGTTTACGAGTAGTCCAAGCCAGGGTACAACATATTTTTTCTATTTGGGGGTACTTGGCCTCGTACTCTGTAAACTTTTTACTCAAATAGTATATAACATGCTCTTTCTTGCTAGTTTCATCTTTTTGTCCCAATACACATCCCATCGATTTTTCTTGAACCGTTAGATATAAAATCAACGGTCTTCCTGCAACTGGTGGAACCAACACCGGTGGGCTTATCAAATATTCTTTAATCTTTTTAAATGCATTTTGGCATTCTTCATCCCATTCATCATGATTATTTTTACGAAGCAACCTGAAGATTGGATCACATTTCGAGGTAAGTTGAGATATGAAGCAAGAAATATAATTCAATCGCCCCAAAAAACCTCTCACTTCTCTTTGCGTGCATGGTGCTGATAATTCTTGAATGACTTGAATTTTATTAAGGTCTATTTTTATACCTTTTTCACTGACTATAAACCCTAACAATTTTTTAGATTTAACATCAAAGGTGCATTTGGCAGGATTCAGCTTGAGCTGGTATCTTCGTAATCTTTCAAAGAGCTTTTTGAGATTAACAACATGATCTTCCCTTTCCTGAGACTTAGCTATCATGTCATCAACATATACTTTTATCTCCATATGCATCATATCATAAAAGAGAGTGACCATCACTCTTTGATATGTGGCACCAGCATTCTTTAGCTTAAAAGGTATAACTTTATAGCAAAACGTCCTTCACATTGTCACAAATGTAGTTTTATCCATATCTTCACGAGTTATTTTGATATGATTGTAGTCAGAGAACCCATCCATGAATGAAAAAATGGAGTGTTTAGCAATGTTATCCACAAGAGTATCAATATGTGGTAATGAAAAGTTATCCTTTGGGCTAGCCCTATTTAAATCTCGATAGTCCACACACATTCTAATTTTTTATCTTTCTTGAGAACTGAGACTATATTGGCTACCCATTCAGGGTACTTGGCTACTTCTAAAAAATCAGCATCAAATTATTTTTTTATTTTTCTTTTATCTTCAGCAATATTTTTGGCTTCAAGCATCTTAACTTCTATTGTATTGGTTGGCATTCTGGTTTTAAAGGCAGCTTATGCTCAACTACCTCTGTGCTAAGTCTTAGCATATATTGGTAAGACCATGCAAATACATCCATGTACTCTTGCAGTAGATTCACCAACTTTTACTTCTCAATTGGTGATAGTGAAGTATTGATCTTAACTTTTTTCTTATCATCACCATCTCTCAAATTTAATGGGTCAGTCAATTCCTGGTGGGGTTCTATAATTTTTTTCTCTTGTTCCATCCATTTCAACAGATCATGAGGTAAATCATAGTCTTCTGAATCAACATCATTATCAAGCTCGTTAATGTAAATCAAATTTTTAAAATCAAACCCGGTGTTATTACCTTGGTCATCCGTAATATTCATTATTAGAAAACCTAAAAATGGATATAATCACAAAGAAATATATATTGATCTTGGCAAGGGTAAAAAGAATGGTAATGAAAGAAAAAAAATGAAAAATAAAGAATACGGTATAAGTGAAATGCATTGCATTCATCATTTTATTAAGACAATGAAAATAAGCCCATACACTTAACCTCCGCATGCTCTTGGGCAGAAGCAATTGAAATTTTTGAGTTTAAAGTTCAAGGATAACAAAAACAATACACCATTCTTTGAGTCTCTTAAAAAGAAAAAAGATCTCTTCATTTTGCATAACTCTTTCATCTGTTTCTATTTGAAGTCGTGAGAAAACTTTCTCTAATCCCATTACCAGTCCTCTTTGTTCAACTCCTATCGACCCATGATAGATATGCCTGACTAAATGGAAGGTTTCATACAAATAAGGGAACATCATTTTCCCATTAATCAAATCTTATCCTTTGAGGCGTGTCATTCTTTTTTCTTTTTTCTCCAGCATTACATTCTTCTTATCAGCAGCTGTAGGCTTATAGCCTAACCCCTATCTTTTTTTATTTTCAATTGAGCATGATACTTTTACGATCTCTTGTAGAGCTTTTCCTAAGCCTTGCCCCGCTCGCCAACCCTTACCAGCAGTCTGCTTAATTACCATATTCGTAGCTTTTGACAATTGAGGGATCGATATCATTGACCTTTCTCTTATATAAGTAGCGTTTGCTACTTCAAAAGCTTTGAAAGAACATTCAATTACTTTTTATGCTGTCTCAACATAGGGAGTTGTTAAGGTTTTTGTTACCAATAAGTCTTTTTCACCATCCACACAGACTTGTTTTCCTTTATGATGAATTTTACCTTCTGATGTAGTGATAAAGGTATAGCCCCGGTCGTGTGAATCTAAGGTCTTTCCAAGTAGACAACTATATGCTAGAGTTATATCATTACTTGAAATATGACATTGAAGGTATAAGGACCAATATGTAAGGATCTCTATATCACCAATTACCTTTTTTCGTGCTCATCAAACACTCTTACAATCATATGACTATTTCGCATGTGAGAGGGATCCACTGGAAGCTTTGATAATGTCGTCAGAGGCATAACATTAATAGATGATCTATTATCAATCAGTACTTTGGCCATAGTGTGAGACTTGCACTTGACAGTAACATGTATCACGTCTTTTCGAAGGTATTTCATCATCATTGAAGGTGATAAAATTTGAGGTTATAATATTTCCAACCATGTGATCTACCTTTTCAACAGAAATGTTATGCTCAACATAAGCTTGATTGAGCATTTTTAGCAAAGTATTTTTATGCGGCTCAAAATTCAATAGTAGCGATAGTAAAGAAATACGAGCTGATAGTTTATTTAGCTGGTTCACCACACTGTATTCACTGTGTTTGATGATCTTCAAAAACTCACAAGCTTCTTTTTTTTATACCGGTTTGTTAACTTGTATTTCTGAGCTTACCACCGGTTGAGAATCTTGGCTTTTCCTTACATCTTCTTTTCCTATCTTGCCTTTCCCTCTCTTGGCCCTTTCTGACATTTTAAGAGTGTAAATTCGACCACTTTGGATCATTCTTCCTATTCCTGTTATGATGATGGTATTCTCCGCGCTCAAACTATTCGAGGTCATATTAGGCCCTCGCATCACTACATCATAATCATATCACCATGGGACTGCTTTATTGGTCTGATAAGAGAATAGGCTAGGGACATGAATGGTCATTGGTGTCCTAGGAGAGAAGATAGTTTTTTGAGTTAGGGGCTCTAGTTTCTCATCATAGTAAACAGTGAGGGATTTAGGGATAAAAAACTTGCTAGGACGCTTGTCACCCACTATATTCACACTATTTCCACCATATTCATCATAGAATTCAATGATGGCCTCATCCATCAAGCTCTGTAATGTTTGCTTAAAGACCTTACAACTTTGGATCGAATGTTCAATTGTTCTCCCATGGTATTTACAAAAATGGTCAGGGTCTTCATGACTGTCATTGTCATCTAAAAATAATGGTTGAATCATGTTCATCTCATATAAACAGTCATACACCCATTCAAAAGGGGTCCTCACTTCATCCGTGCATTTTTTGATCTTCACATATTTTTCTTTACCCACCATATTGATTTTTTCTTTGTGTGATCCAGCAAAGGGTTTCCATTAACATTTGGCTTGAATTTAGTATCAAAAGACAAAAGCACATCATTTATCAAACTTTGCACCTTATGTTTAAATGCCGTGTAATTTTCAGTAGAGTGTCTTGCAACTCCGTAATGATAATCGCACTTGGCGTTAGGGTCATACCAATTTGAGTAAGGTGGTCTTAATGGTTTCGCATAAGTAGGAGCGACAAGGTGATCTCTCATTAACTGAGGGTACAAATCAGTGTAAGACATAAGAATTAGGTCAAAATGAGGTCTTTCTCGATTGTTATTAATCTGTGAGTTTTTTTATTGCTGTTTGGGTAGGTTGGTCGGATAAATGGTCGAGCTGGAGGTGTAAGGGTGTAATTGGATGGTTAAAGGCTAAAACTTGGTCTGGGTAACGATTGTTGGGGTGCTCGATAATGGTATGATTGTTGAGAGATTTGATTTGTGGTAGGGTAGTAAGGAGGTATGGATTATACGGGACAAAAAGATAGTGTGGTGGATTTTTATGAGTGACAGCATGTGTCTCCTGCTTTTTCTTTCTTAAAGTAGTTGTCTTCTTTTCAGACCCTTCAATTTTACCACTTTTGATAGCGTTTTCTATCATCTCCCCTGAGATTACCATGTCAAAAAAGTTTGTCGTGGCATTTCTCACCAATCTATCATAATACGAGGCCTTTAGTGTATTGACGAATAGCATAATTATCTCTTTTTCAGTCAGTGGCGGTTGAACCTGGGCCGCTGCATCTCTCCATCGATATGCGTATTCTTTAAAAATTTTCGTCAACTTTTTCTCTATATTTTGTAATGATAGCTTGTCAGAGGCTGTATCCAAGACGTGCTTATACTGAATAAGAAAAACTTTAGCCAAGTCTTTTCATGAACGGATCTTACTCCGATCTAACTGCACGTACCATTTAGCTACTGAACTAGTCAAACTATCCTGAAAACAGTGTATCAATAGTTTGTCGTTATAGGTATGACCCGTCATCTTTCTACAAAATATGATGATATGAGCAGAAAGACACTTTGTCCCATTGTATTTTTCAAAATTTGGGGTCTTAAATTTTGGTGGGATAATCAAGTCAGGCACTAGGTTGAGCTCATTGGCGTCAATAATCCCATAAGTGTCATTACCTTCAATCGCTTTGAGCCTCTCTTTGAGTTGGTCATACTTGTCTCGAATTTTTAAATTTATAACAGGTTCTGATATTTTGTGAGACTTTCTCTTATTTAACAGGGTCATCAAGATTTGGTACCGTGATGGGATCGACTGGGATAGTTCTTGAATTGGTATTCAAGTGGGTCGGTTACTGACTTACAGAATGATTGACATAGGGGTATGGCTGCACACTTGGTGGTTGTATGTGTATACCTCGAGGAACTTGAACCTGAACCTGAGGTGGAGTGAATCCCAGAGGGTATAATGGCTCTTCCATATTAACCTTATCTCCTGTCTTTGATGCATCACTGATTCCTTTTCCTTTCATTGATCCAATCAACAATTATCTTAATTCAACCATTTGTGCTTCAATGCTTTGTTGTATTTCCATCACTCTTTCTCATATCTCTTCCTGTGCCTTTTTTATCCCTTTTAAATCTAATTGTACTCTCTTTTTCATGGCTCGAGTATGAGAACGAGTATTATATCTATGCGAAATTGATGGATTTGGGTTCTTTGGCTTTGCTATCTTTGAACCTTAGTTTATTAACCATGAATTAGATCGCATGATATAATGTCGTTCATATTATTGTTAGTATGAAAATGCATGCATGAAATGAATGAAATACAAATTAAGGGTACTGTCTTAGATCGATCGAAACAAAAAGAAACTTTCATTAACCATGGGAGTCTTTATACATCATCCGATCATTCTTGCATTAAAGCTATAAAAATATTTGATTTGAGCATATGACTCCTAGCTTCATACAAAAAGTGCAATAATCTTTGACTTTAGCCTCGGATTGGTACAATCTCTCGTTCCAGTGCTTTCATTTTTTCAACCATGTTGCTTACTTTTCAAAAAGCCTTGTAGATTTGAGCAGTCAGATGTTCGATGTATTGTTACCTCCCTAAACTTTTCACTTTCCACATTTCTCGAGCATCTACCTTTATATTGTAAGTGTGAGCCCAATAGTTCTCTTTCTCTTGCCACTCAATCAAAATCTTATCTATGTGACTCTGATTGCTTGTCAATTGAAGCTTCAAGCTCATTAATTCATGCTCTAAGGCTTTTTTTTCACTTTGCAAATTGAAGTTCTTGTTTTGTTCCCTTCTTAGTTTGACTTTTAGCTTTTCACTTTCTCTTTGGTGCCTTGCTACATTTTCAGAAACTCCTGAAAGTTTTTCTTTTCATTCATGTTATTCTTTGGTGAGTGTGGAGATAATTTCTTTGTTCTCTCGAGCTCCGTTCTTCCAATATTCCACTGTATCTTGTAGTTTCTCTACATCCTTCTTGGATCCCTTCAAAGGTTTACTATCCAACCTTAATTTCTTATTTTCTTGATGCAGATTTTACAGATCCTCTTTCAATACTTTTCATTTTTTAGTCAACTTTTGTACTGCATCATCTCTCATCATCAAATCATATCTTAGTTGGTTAACCTGATCTATCATAGCCATTTTTTCTTTCTTTAACCTTTTCTTTTCAATCTTAAACTCTCTTTAAGCGATCTCAAGAGTCGATAATACCGGTATTGAAACAGGAGTTGGCAACTTCTCTGAAACATCAGCTGGTAGAGGCCTAATTTTGTTAACCTTTTTTATTCTCCACGTAAGGTACCCTTTAGCAACATTATCTATGAATCTAGCTGGGCTTATTTGGTTGACCTGTTTCTATGCATGGATGATTTCATGGACCCTTTCCATATAATCGAGTGTTCCATAATCAAACTCGAGTTAACCGAGCTTATGAGTCATAAGGATGAACTACCGTGAATCATATTGTCTTTGAACCATAAGGGGCACGTAACTCACTACCCCTTATATTCCTAACAAAGGTACCCATGACTCGTCTCTACAACTATACAAGATAGCCATCGGAAGCATCAATGGTGCCCTCCATGTTATATCTTTGCTAGTGAGCTTAAGAAAGAATGCCAACCACTGATTTTTTATCCAATCTTTTCTCCATTCTTTAGCAATAAACTCCTTGATAGGACTGAAATGCACGGAGAATGACCAAAATGATGTCTTTTTTTTTCCTCCAAAAATAGCTTCTGAGCCAGATAAAAAGTAACTGAGCACACCTCATAAATCGTCCTTCACTCTTTATTCGATAAAAATTAAGTGATCTAATAGTCTCTACCAAAATAGTTGGTGAAGGGTTTATACCTTTATCTAATTGTTCAAAGAAATCAACCACTGATGCTTCTATATACTCTAAAATCTTAGGGAATATCATTAGTCCATAGATGGCCAAAATAAACACATCCAACCCTGATCAATATCAACATACTTTTTTATGTACTCGAGCAAAAAAGCTGATGGAATGGTCTTAACCTCGTTCTTTTCTTTCTTGTGCTTATCTATCTCTTAGACCTTTACTTGCATGATCTTGACTAATTTCTTTCTATATCCGGTAGTCTTATGCTCTTTTCAATAGATCTTATCTTGATTGGTAGACTCTATCCGGAGTAAAGAAAAATATTCTTCGATTGTGAGGGCCAAGTCTTCTTAGTTGAATACGAAGCATCGATAAGATGGATCCCATAATTGTATTACAACTCTCATCAGTTGTTCATCAACCTTCACTGACATAAGTAGTGCCACATCCCTATATTTCTTGAAAAAAGATTCATTTCTCTCTGTTCTCCACTATTTCCAAATGACTTCCAATTCTGATATATTATTCTGACTGAGATTCATATGCACTGACTGTGGTAGCACTGATATGTGACCATCTACTAAGCAATATCTTTCTTTCCCCTGAGCACTTTCTGAATGGCTCTTGACCTCTATGTAGCTCTTACACACAGATAACATCTTTTAGGTTTTCTGAAAGTTTTTCTTGCTGAAGATTGGTCCAAAATAATACCCTCTAAAAATATGGTACCTATATGATGCATGCAACAAAATTGAAGACAATAAAACAAATCAATAATGTAAATAAAACAAATAAATAAAACTGAGTAAATGAATGAACAAGCATAATAGAATATACATAGTATCCTAATTTAGGTAATTTTCTCGTAGAAGGGACAATATGGCTTTATCCTAAAGTTAGACCTTACGGCTCACTATAT
This sequence comes from Durio zibethinus, assembly GCF_002303985.1. The sequence goes on along the minus strand of NW_019168037.1, from coordinate 13,237,468 downwards.
GTCAGGTTAAGATTTACGTGTCTAAAGGTTCTCAGACTATTTCTCACATCATCATCCATTATAGACTAGTAAGGCTCCCCGATCCTCACCCATTACAGGCTACTAACGGAAAGAGTTCAATCTGAGTGGAAGTGTTTCGCTAGCAAATGCGAAGGTTATCACCTCACGAGAGCGTAGCTACTTCACTTCCTCCTAAAAGGGATAGAGCCCGAGTCTAGAGCTCATGCATGAATATGCAAAGTGTGTGCAAAATAATGTGCTAATTAAAATAACATGAATAAATCATAACCACAAAATCATATAATTTGTTTTATTCATTAACATATATATATTTTTTTAAAAAATCAAAATAAAGGAGATTAAATGAAATGTCAAATAAAACCAATTAAATCCAACATTCTTAATAGCGCATAATTAAAAGTTTTGGCTTGACTCTCAAAATTTTTCCCCAGTGGAATAGTCAAGCTGTCGTAACGATTTTGAAACCGTCAGACGTAAAACGAGTTTTAAAATCGAGAAAAATAAAAAAAGGGAGTCGCCACCAATCTTTGTTAGGGTGTAATTGGCTACCCAAAAGGTTATCCTTTTAATAAAACTATAAAAACGGGTTTAAAGTTTATCAAAATGATAAATTTTGGTCTACAAAAAATCAGGTTGGGTCCGGGAGTCGGTTACGCGTAGGGAAGGATTAGCACCCCCACAATGCCCATAAATTGGTACCATTTAATTACGCGTTATTTTCGGTGTTAGATAAAAATGGTTTTAATTTGAAATTTAACACTAATTCCCTTCACTTGAAAGAAAATAAAATTTTGCTAAAATATTTATATAGAAATATTGAGAAAATCTTTAAGTTAAAGAATTATCTTAAAATTCTCCATCGTCTAGGCATAATTTAAAATAACTCTTTTCGCCTAAGATTTAACACAATAATCCTTAAAATAAAATAACAATCTTTATAAAAAATAATTATTAGTGACTCTCCAACATTTAGGCAGAGTACCAAGAATTATTTTTTTCGGAATGTTATTTTTATTTTATTTTATAATATCACGAAATGATTTTTTTTAAGTATTATTCTTTTTTTGATTATAAAATATTTTATCATTGAACAGTAAATTAAAGAGAGAATAATGCAATCAATTATCGATGATAGCATGTTGACGTATGTATGCTAATGAATGTCATTGACAATGAAATGCAATTTAAGAGTTGAATTCTTAAGTATAATGAGACTACCTCGACTCTCCAATATCTAGGCAGAGCTTAGGTGCAACTGTTTATATTTAAGATCTCAGTTTTATTATTCTTTTATTTATTAATCTTATTATTAATGTGAATTAAGAACTCAGTGTTAAAAACTTAATGAAATGGAGTTTCCTAAATACCCCATCATTTAGGCAACGGTCGGGAACAAACCATCTCATGCGAGACTTTCACATATGTCCTTAAAGTTTTGAAATAGATTTAGGGTAAAATTTTAGGGTTTAAGTTTTAGGGTTTGGGGTTTTAATTAAAACGCGAACATCTCCTAGAAAATTCCCATCTATCTAGGTGGATTTCAGAAGCAAGTTCAATTTTTTATTATTTTTGAAAACTAATTAACATTTCTTACAATATATATTTTTTATGAAAATTTATTAATAAAATTCTCCAACTTCTAGGCAGGTGAAAATAAAAAGCTTATTCCATTATATTACTATTTTAAACATTTTTAAAAATTATTATTTTTTTAGTTATTATTTTTATATTTTTTCATTTTATTATTAATAACAATTAGATATTTATCATAATAAATTTAAATATTTATCATGCATAATTATAAAATAACAAAAATAATAACATATAAAAAAAATTTAAAAAAAATTTTTTTTTTTACTTGAATCGGACCGATCAACATTGGTCCGGATGGTCTGACCGGCTCGATGGTTGGTTCGATCTGATCGATTTAACGGCTGGATCGACGGTTCGGGCCACCAGCGATTCAAATCGGTTCACTGGCTGTTCGTCTGAACTGATTTAAGGCTAGCTGAAATGGGTTATCGAGTCGAGTTTGGTCCACGCGCAAATTCTCTACGCTTGAAACAGCGTTGTTTTAGTCCTATGCTCAAAACGACGTCGTTTTGGTTTTCTGTTTTCTATAAAAGTCAGATTTTTTTTCTTTCCTCAGTCTGTTTGGTTTCATAGAAAAAAAAGGCTCTTGGGGGGGGTCTCTGGTCTCGTTGAAATTCGGCCCCGTGCCTGCGCCTGCCGTCGTGTGAGTGATCGCCGGTGATCAAAAAATGATCAGAAAGTCATTGAAGATTCCTCTAGACACCCTCTTTCCAGATCCGACCTTTGTTTGGCCTGAAAATGGCTTGACCGTCGCGAATCTGTCTTCAAAGTTTTGGATCTCTCATCTTTTCTCTTTTTTTTTTACTGTGAACAAAAATTGATATATTTTCTTTCTTGCAGGTAGCTTGGCGCTGGGTTCCTCCGTACGGGGATGACTGTGTTTTTTTTGTGTTTTGTGTAGATTTGTTTCGTTTTCAGTTCGAGTGTTTTTTTAGGGAGGGTTGCGTGAAATTGGGTTTCTTATGCGTGAGAATGGGGGTTTTCTAGGGTTGTTGAGGGTGTTTTGAGGGGGGAAGAGTTCGTCTGAGCTCGAGGGTTTTCATGGGTAGATCGAATGGGTTTTCTTTTTTTTGTTAGAGAGCTCAGAGAGCTTGAAGGGGAGATGGCTGGGGATTTTAAAGGGCTTCAATTCAGGGGGATCTGGGTGGCTATAGTGTGGTTGTAGGAGAGCTGAAAGGGAGCTGGTCAGGGGGCTGGTCAGGAGGCTGACAGGGGGCGGCAGCGGCATCGTACTAGCCCCTAGTGTCTGTCTCATTTCCCTTCTTTTTTTATAATTTTATTTAATTTTTAATTTTTATATATTTTAAATATTTATTATTATTATTATTATTATTAGTATTAATATACTTAAAATGGAATAATAGTAGACCCGAACAAAATCGATGTCTATAGGTGGCAACAGCGCCAACCACCATACTTTTTTATTTTTTTTATATTTTGTTATTTATTTATTTTTTTATATAGTTAATAATTATTTATTTTTTAAATTATTATTATTATTAAAATTATTAAAATTATATTAAAATGAAAATAGTAGACCCGAACAAAATCGTCTACAATTTCCAATAAGGTTACATACGTACGTAACCTTGACTTGGCCAGTTCCATAAACCAGAAGTTCATTTGGTTACTCATGTGGGTGAAGAAGACAATCAATAAAATATACTAAAAATGTATTTGCAGCAACGTAAGTGTAAGAGAGTCCAGCTGCTTTTGCTGCCCTTCTGATCTTCCTTTTGTTAGCTAGTAAAGCTTCAAATGGTGGAAGTGCACTTGTTATTCTGTCCACTTCATTTCCATATTCTGATGGCACAAACCTCTACAATTATTTCACAACTTGTTAGCTACGGATTCATTCAACCTCAATAAACTTGTTACCATCAAATAATAAAGAAATATTAAAAAAAAATTGTCCCAAGGAATGTTACCCACATTTTTTAAACTTCTTTGCGTATATGAAAAAAATAATAAAATAACTATACAGTTCATATAAACATAGATACAATCCAATAGCATAATTTTAAAGAAGCGTAATTAATATTAGATAGATATAATCCAAGAGCATGATTAAAAAAAAAGTGTAATATTAATATTAGATATATCCAGGAGCTGAGTTATCCCTCTAACATTGAAGCTCCGTTCAATATTTAAAGAAATCAAGTAAAAATATTAAATTCGTTAAATGAATTTAAATATATAAAAAAAAGAATTTTAACATTGATGAGATTGGCTTGGCATGATCTAATAATTATATAATATGTATATTATTTTTATATTTATATTATATAAATGATAAATATATAATATTATAGTGTAAACATTAAAAAATATATTAAGATATCCATATTTTAAAACTTAATAAAAAATAAAAATACTAAGATTAAATAAAAAACGCTATGTTTTTATTTTTTAACAGCATATGGATATATTTAGACAAAATTTAAAATTTAAATTATTGGATAAAATTAAATTTGAATAAACATATAAGACATTAATATCATATTTAAGTCGGTATGAACCCAATCTAGTTAAACCTATAGACATCTCTAGTTAGTATAAAAAATAAATATTTTTTAAACATTGAGTTTCTTTGATTAAGAGTAATAACCTTTATTGTGCCAGCGGTTATTATCTTGAGTTATGACACCCATGATTCAAAGTCCTTCAGAAGATCTTAACTTGAAATATGAGCAGTTATTGTGAGTGAGTGGGCGAGCGTAGGCATAAGTGGGATGACCCAAGGCCACGCTTGCCTTCACCATGTATTTCCCAAGCTAGCCAGTGGCACCAAATATCAAAATCTTGGTCTTTTCACCGCCCATGGCTATCTTTCTCACACCTTAATTTCAAGCAACTCAGACTGATCAATCCTTTATGTAGGAAAAGAGCCGTTGAATATTGGCCTAATTGGCCAATTAAAAAGATATATTTGATCGAATATGATGTAATGTCAACATTTTTATTTGTTTGATCATAAAATTTGTATCAATAAAAGAATTATTTGGGAAGAACATTCATGGGAAAATGACCAGTAATTAATTAAAGAATTTTCATATGAAAACAATGCTATAGTTACCCCTCCACATTTTAACTCCCCATAATCCAAGTTATCGAAATTGACTATTTTTTCTTTTTGTGCAAAATTTCCTTCACTCATTTTTTTTTTTTATCTAGAATTGATTATATGGTCAAAAGCCTGCGAGAAACATCAATCTCTCTCTTTTTTTCTTCTTTATTTCTTTTTTTAATATGTAATTTTGAATCATAAAAATTATCATATATCTATTTTCAATCTCCTAAATCTTATTTTATTGCAAATTCAAACCCATGACTAAATCTTCCTTTTCATGGTACTTTGTTGTTTTTATAATTTGTTTCTTCTCCAAACATTATCATGGAATGGGTAAGATGAGAAAATATATCAAAGTTGAACTTATGAAAAGAATCTAGAAAAGTAAGACGAAATATATGAACTGGATATGCAAATGCATGAAAAGGGTGAGAAATATACTTAAATGAAAGTTTTTTTCTACAAAAAATTTCCCTCTTCAATAGCTTTTCTAATAGTAGAGTTTTGTTGGTTGGAAAAAGAAAGGAGAACTTAGAACACAACCCTATATTTTTCTATTTAAAAGGCCAAAACACCCCATTGAATCAAGATACATCCAATGGTTATTATTTTTTTATCTTTTTCTTACAAACTTGGTATCTAAGGCTTGCAATATATGCCATAAATCATTGTACCTTGAAATCTAACGGCTCTAAAAAGTTATAACATACAACTTAATTAGTTTCTAGTGTAGCTATCTCAATGAGAAAAAATAATTTTGTTCTTATGAGTGTTTTTAAGCTTTTTTTTTGATTTTATTAAAAACTTATGATCGCAATATTTATTTTCATAATTTTAATGTACCAAAATTTATAACATAATGTTTAATTATGAAATAGAGTTTTTCATGAAAAATCGATCCCAAAAAGGTCAAATGGTAATTTCACCCTTTTTGAAGTTCAATCAAGATTTTCATGCATCAAAATTTATAAATAATATTTAAACATGATCTGAATTTTTTATTAAAAGAAACCCAAAAAAGTCAAATTTCACAAAAATGCCCTTAAAGGGGCATTTTTGTAATTTAACCACTTTTGAGGTTAAACATGATTTCTAAATGTCCAAACCATAATTTTATTAATCTTAAACCTTAATAATCCTATTCAATTGTGAATTCCAAGGGTTAACCCTAATTTGATTAAATTTGACTAAATTTGACCAAGTTTGACCACAAGGTATTTTGGTCATTTTAGCTCAAAATGAAAATTTTCCAAGGATTTCCTTTCTAACATAAGGATTTGAAAAATATTTGAACAATTTGAAGAAATCTTGACCGGTCTAACTTACTTTGACTCGGGGTCTCATCAGGGGTATTTTGATCATTTTATCCTTGTTTGCTCAAAATCAAATTTTGTTTGAGTTTTCAGCAATCCAATGTCTTGGTATGATTCTTGCAAAATGCCCTGATTTTGACGTTGTTTTGACTAAAATCAACTAATTTCAAATAAGTTTGACTGAGTTGACTTTAGATTTTTTTTTCTTAATTGTTTTATAAAATCAACTTATTTAAAATTTTTAAATATTCTTAATTCGTAAAAAAAAATCTTGGACAAAAACTGGGTCTCGATTTTTAAAACATCACAATTGAATAAAAGATGTTTGGATAAAATTAGATTTTTACAATTGTCCTTCTTTGCATATTTATGAGAATCAGAAATAATTCAAAGATAAAAACAATAATTTTAACTAGGATTAAAAGCTTAGAGTTCTTTTCTTTTTTTTTTTTTTTGTTGTTTTGTTTTTTAATATTATTTTATCATATGTTTTAAAACTCTTATTTAAAAAATATATATAAAAAATTTTATCTTTAAAAGGTTCTTTCTTAATAAAAGTTTTAAAAATTTAAAAATCTCATCTTTAAATGACTTTTTCTAAATAGGAGCTTCAAAACTTTAAATCTCACCTTTAAAAGGTTCCTCCTAAACATAGGTTATAAAATTTTAAAAATCTCATCATTGAAAGACTCATCTTAAATAGAGGTTTTGAAACTTAAAAAAAAAAAATTTAAAAAGTTTGGAGATTATGTCCAAAGGTTTTTCAAATCTCAATACTAAAGTAGATTCAGCGTAAAAAACTTATGAATCTTACCTAGATGTCTTATAAATCTCGATGTTAAAATAGATTATACTCGAAATACTTACTAATATTGCTTGAGGTTTTAGTGATTATGATTTTTAGTACTTGGAGGTCTTTGTAACAAATTTTCTCATCATGATGTCCATAGGTCTTTAAAATTTTTCAACTTGAAAATTTTAAAAATCTTCAACATTTGCCTTTTTAAAAAGCATTTCTAACTAATATCATATCTGTTTCTCATTTTTTCAACAATTTTCTTAAGATTGAACTAGAAGATCTTATTTTATTGCAAATTCAAACCCATGACTAAATCTTCCTTTCCATGGTACTTTGTTCTTTTTATAATCTGTTTCTTCTCTAAACATTATCATGGAATGGGTAAGATGAGTAAATGTATCAAAGTTGAACTTATGAAAAGAATCTAGAAAAGTAAAAAGAAATTTATGAACTAGATATGCAAATACATGAAAAGGGTGAGAAATATACTTAAAGGGAGGTTTTTTTCTACAAAAAATTTTCCTCTTCAATTGCTTCTTTAGAGTTTTGTTGGCTGAAAAAAGAGAGAACTTAGAACATAACCCTATATTTTTCTATTTGAAAAGCCAAACACCTTATTGAATCAAGATGCATCCGATGGTTGTTATTATTTTATCTTTTTCTTACAAACTTGGTATCTAAGGCTTGCAATATATAACATAAGATAATTGTACATTGAAATCAAATAGCTCTAAAAAGTTATAACATATAACTTAATTAGTTTCTAATGTAGCTGTTTTAGTGAGAAAAAATTTTTTGTCCTTATTAGTGTTTTTAAGCTTTTTTTATGATTTTTCTAAAATTTTTTTATCCAATATTTATTTTTATAATTTTAATGTATCAAAAATTATAAAAATAATGTTTAATTATGATATAAAGTTTTTCATGAAAAATCGATCCCAAAAAGGCCAAATGGTAATTTCACCCTTTTTGAAGTTCAATCAAGATTTTTAATGCATCAAAATTTATAAATAATGTTTAAACATGATATGAAGTTTTTCTCTTAAAAAAAAACCCAAAAAAGTCAAATTTCAAAAAATGCCCTTAAAGGGGCATTTTTGTAATTTAACCACTTTTGAGGTTAAACATGATTTCTAAGTGTCCAAACCATAATTTTATTAATCCTAAACCTTAATAATCCTATTCAATTGTGAATTCTAAGGGTTAACCCTAATTTGATTAAATTTAACTAAATTTGACCAAGTTTGACCACAAGGTATTTTGGTCATTTTAGCTTAAAATTAAAATTTTCCAAGGATTTTCTTTCTAACCATAAGGATTTAAAAATATATTTGAACAATTTGAAAAAATCTTGACCGATCTAACTTACTTTGACTCAAGGCCTTATCAAGGTATTTTGATCATTTTGTCTTTTTTTGCTCAAAACTCAAATTTTATTTTAGAGTTTTCAAAAATCTAATTTCTTGGTATGATTCTTACAAAATGCTTATGATTTTGACGTTGTTTCAACTTAAATCAACCAATTTCAAACAAGTTTGACTAAGTTGACTTTAGACTTTTTTCCTTAATTGTTACTATTTTTCTTTCATTTCTATAAAAATCAACTTATTTAAAATTTTTTAAATATTCTTAATTCTTAAAAAAAATTTGGATAAAAACTAGGTCTCAATTTTTAAAACATCACGATTGAATAAAATATGCCTGGATAAAATTAGATTTTTGCAATTGTCCTTATTTGCATATTTTTTAGAATCATGAATAATTCAAAGATAAAAATAACATTTTTGACTGGGATTAAGGGCTTAGAGTTCTTTTCTTTTTTTTTTTGTTGTTTTGTTTTTTAATATTATTTTATCAGATGTTTTAACACTCTTTTTTTTAAAAAAAAAAAGATAAAAAATTTTATCTTTAAAAGGTCCTTTTTTAATAGAAGTTTTGAAATTAAAAAAATCTCATCTTTGAAAGACTTTTTCTAAATAGGAGCTTGACAACTTTAAATCTCACCTTTAAAAGGTTCCCCCTAAACATAGGTTATAAAATTTTAAAAGTCTCATCATTGAAAGACTTCTCTTAAATAGAGGTTTTTAAACTTAAAAAAAAAAAATCTTAAAAAGTTTGGAGATTATGCCCAAAGGTTTTTCAAATCTCAATACTAAAGCAGATTCAACTCGAAAAACTTATGAATCTTGCCTAGATATCTTATAAATCTCGACGTTAAAATAGATTATACTCGAAATACTAACTAATATTGCTTGAGGTTTTAATGATTATGATTTTCAGTACTTGGAAGTCTTTGTAACAAATTTTCTCATCATGATGTCCATAGGTCTTTAAAATTTTTTAACTTGAAAATTTTAAAAATCCTCAAAATTTTCCTTTTTAAAAAGCACTTCTAACTAATATCATATCTGTTTCTCATTTTTTCAACAATTTTCGTAAGATTGAACTAGAAGATCTTATAAATCTTGATATTAAAATGAATTAAACTAAAAAGACTTACAAATCTTACCTAAAGGACTTAAAAATTATATCTGAAGGTTTTTAAATCTCAACACTAAAGTAGATTCAACTCGTAAGACTTACGAATCATAACCGGAGTACTTAGAAACTATATAAAAAAATCTTAAAAATCATTTACAAAATTTAAAATTCTATACAAAGATTTTAAAAATCATTTAAAAATTTAAAATTATGCTTGAAAGCTTTGATTTTGCCCCGAGGTCTTAAAAACTATATAGAAGTCTTGAAATTTTTCAAAAATTGTTGATTTGTCATTTAAAAATGTAAAATTTTGCTAAAGGTCTTGGAAATCATTCAAAAAATTTGTTTATTAAATCCAACAAACTCAACCTAATTTGAACTTGAAATAATTCGAATCTAAAAAGATTCAAAAATTTTTAAACCAAAATGATCTGATTCGAAATAACCCAACATGAATATGATCCAATTGACCGATTTTCCACTTCTATTTTCATGTGAGTTTTTCTTTTTGTTTGGGTAAAGAGAGAGAGAGAGAGAGAGAGAGAGAGAGAGAGAGAGAGAGAGAGGGGAAAAAAAAAAGGAAAGTAAAAATTGTTAGATAATAGATTGAATAATAATTTTATGGACTCAAAATGATAAATTAAATTAAAAAATTATATAAAAAAAATACAATTAGTTTAAATAAAAATGAAAATATTTTATTAATATTAATTATTAATGTATTAAATTACATTTTAAATGATTTTAAAACCTACATTTATTTTATACTATGCTGCAAAAATAATATTTACATACTCATAAATAAATATAAATTATGTGTTCACAACTATGTAATCATCTATGGTGGAAAACTGGCTGGTCATGTTTTTGAGAAAGGAAGAAAAGAAATTCAAGCTAAAGGAAGAGATAAGAAGAGGAAAGGTGGAGTTATAGAGAAATTAAAAGATGAGAAGAAAATAATTAGGAATTAAGTGAGATTTGGAGAATTTTTTAATTTTCTAATCTACACCTAAATCTAGACTTGACGATTTGTGTCATACAAAATAATCAAATTTGTGTATTCGAGCTATATTTTATACAAAAATTATGTGTTATAATTTATATTGATACGAAAATATAAAATATATTTTTTGTTTTGTTAAGTTCATATTAATTATCTTTAACATTTTAAACTATGTTACCTTTGTGTTTTATTTTATATCGTTTTCATGCCATATCATTGTATCATATTTTAAATTATCAGGTCTACCTAAATTCCAACTAAAAAAAGGGATGCTACATATATAAACTTGTTCAAACCCATAATATTTAAATGTAAAAAAAACCCTGTTGCCAATTGATCCAAACATCAATTGACATTGAAATTTGAAAACTTAAGTGGCTTGATTAAGAGTTTAATTCAAATTCAATTGCCATTAATTGATTTATTGAGCTAAACTATGATAGAAAATGCAGGTTTTTGAATTTATATACCTTTTTTCTTTTTTTTTTCCCAAAAAGAAAGTATTTAGAGGAGAACGTTTACACTTAAAAATATATATAATCTTTTAATTTAAAAGAAGGATTAATATTATGAAGATTATAATAAAATATTTATTATAGTATTTGAATTTTAAAAATTTTTAATATGATATCTAAATTATGAATATATTAACTAATATGCATATGATATTCACTTTTAATATAACTAATTTTAAATGATGAGACGTGATAGATAAATAATCATCTAAATATTATATGTGTTAATAAATTCATTATACAAATATAACATTAACGATTTTTAAAATTTAGATATAATATTAAATATTTTAATATAATTTAAAAATCATTCGTAATAATATTATCGATTAAGAGAAGCATGTGCTAAATAAGATGATTTGAGAAAAAGAATGACATGGCTTGTTGGTGGACTAATTAACATTGGACAAATGGCAGAATAAGAATAAGTCAGCCACTGAAAATTTGTCAACAGATTTGCCGAATGACATGGCATTATTTGAGGGAAAAGGACTGATGCAGCAGCCAAATCAACTAGCATGGTGATTAGTTGGACAAATGAACAATAAAATCAGCGTATGGGGCATCCTTTTCCTACCAATTAGAGTTTAAAAGTTTGAATTCAAGTAGAATGAGCGAGATTTATCGACAAGGAGGAATTCCTCCCATTGTATAAGTCAAGTCCAATTTATTCTCAACATGTATACCAAAATAAAATAATAAATTTAACTGCTTAAAACTTATTTAATCTATCTTATTTAACAAAAATTTCTCATTTAATTACATATATTATTGATAATAGCATCTATTTGCTTTGCATTTATGGTTAATATCAAGTATGACATTATGATTTTAAACGTATATTTTAATTATCATACATATTTTTATGAGATAAGTATTTTTTTTATTTGAAATTATCAAAATTTTAATGTAATCATTAAAATTAAAATTTTAATATTTTATTAATAGATTACACAATTGTTAATATAAGTTATATATTTATAATACATATTTTAATTATGATTTTTAACAATTATTTTAATTATGATACCCAAAAATATTAGTAAAGATTGAAATTTTAAAGAGAAAATATCATATTTGGTGCATGAGATAATAGATAGAATAAGATAATAATTATTTTATATAATGTTTGGTTTGTATCTATAGAAATGAATATAATTATAAAAAATATTAATCATCCTTTTGATATAGAGAATTTAATCCTTCCGAAATAAAGAATATTATTTTTAATTTATATGATTGAATTTATATTTTTTATTATACTTTTAATAATTATATCAATAATTTAAATTATACACTTTGAGTAAGGATGATTTTAATTAATAAATAAATTATTTTATTTTAATTTTTACACACATTAATTATAAAACAAAATAATATTATTTAATTTAATCTTATTTATAATCTTATTTTATCATAATATTATGTATAAAAAAATATTAATTCCGATACACATATTTTTTAATTATTTCAACAGTTAAATGTACAACCGAAGAGCTTCCCGTGAGTGAATAGTATCCCACATTGTGCCTCGCGTTTTCCACCTCCTGACAAAAGTGTAGACTACAAAATAATAGAATAAAGTTACTCTCACCACTCAAACGACGTCGCTCATCTTCCTTAGTCGAATTCTACTGCATGTATCTTTCTATGGAACAGGCAAACAGAACTATAATCGGCTATGCCTTCTTTCCACGCAATAAGAATTGCTGCTGCCATCATCATCACCATCTCGTCCTCATCATCAGGGAATCAACGGCCAGGGAGCCACGCCCTTCTGATCATGGTCTTGAGTACCAGAGCCTGCCGCCGACGGGCTCAAGTCACTATTTTTAATCTATTTTTTTTTTTTGATAATCAAGTTTATCTCGAACTTTTTTTATTATTAATATATGTATATATCAGATGCCACATTTGGAAAGTAGAAGAAGTCAAGTTGTATAATTTTCTAATACGAAAAAGAAGTAATTGATACGTATGACTTGGTTAAACTTAAGATCTCTATTCAAACATTACTTATACTTCCAAGTTTCAATACATAGCTAAACCCAAACAAAATATAATAGTTGAGTTTATATTTTATATACTATCAATGTATATCAATGTATAAGTGTTATTCACTGTTACTGAATCACACAGTAACAACTCATAAAAAATTAATTATAAAATCTCAAAAGTAAATATATTTAATAGATCCTAAAAATATATTTAAAATTAATTTTTTATTAAATATCATTATATGGTTCACTTACAGTATATGAAACATAAATCCATAATCTTTATTACATAAATATAAACATAATATTTATTATTATAATTATAAATGGTAGGAAGAAAGGGTTGCAGACGACTGACGATTACCACTTGCAAACATGAATGTTAAGTTCTTTTTATATGGATCAAGCGAATGCAGCTAATTTGGGTCGAGGAGGGTTAACCACGCACATATCAAGATACTTATCAATGGTAGTGTAACTGTAGTCAGGATATAGCTTAGAGGCCTCCAAATCTTCTTCCATCAATTCATACGTCATTTGATCTCCTTTGATGAATATGTTGTGCAAAACCGCCACCGGAATGTTGTCCGGGAAAGGCAAGGCTATACCAAACAATAATAAGAAACATATTTCAATGTTGTCCAATGTCCAATATATATATATATATATATATATATATATATGAGATCGATAAGGGAATCAGTGCCTTACTCTCAGAGAGCTTTATAATTTCCTCTTCAGGAACATGAACTCTTTTAAAGGTTCGGCCAGTCTTTTCCTCCCATGCAGAAATCAGTTCCAACTGAGTAGTAACATTTGCCGGCGGCCTATAGATGATGACGCGATTGGCTACCCTTGGATCTGTCGCTGCTTTTACCGTAAAGGCTGCAATATCTTCCTCATAGTTGAACACAACTGCATGCATGTTGAATAAAAAATTTACATATTAAAATCTTCAAATAAAACGACATAGTTTCTATGATTGCTTTTACTTTTCTTTTAACTATTCAAAGCAAGAGATGGTTACCAATGTCAAATAACAGCATAATTTATATGGTTACTTGTACATTGCTTTTTTTTTTTTTTTTCTTTTAACCCAATCAGCAGGATTCCTAGGTTTGAATAGTTTGTTTTTAGCCTGACAACAATGATGTTGATGTTTCCAATAAGGTTACATACGCACGTACCCTTGGCTTGGCCAGTTCCATAAACCACAAGTTCATTTGGTTTCTCATGTGGGTGAAGAAGATAGTCAATAAAATAGACTAAAAATGAATTTGCAGCAACGTAAGTGTAAGGGAGTCCAGCTGCTTCTGCTGCCCTTCTGATCTTCCTTTTGTTAGCTAGTAAAGCTTCAAATGGTGGAAGTGCACTTGTTATTCTGTCTGCTTCATTTCCATATTCTGATGGCACAAACCTCTACAATTATTTCACAACTTGTTAGCCTCGGATTCATTCAACCTCAATAAACTTGTTAGCATCAAATAATAAAGAAATATTAAAAAAATATTGTCCCAAGGATTGTTACCCCCCTTTTTTTAAACTTCATTGCATATATAAAAAAACTACAGTTCATATAAACATAGATACAATCCAAGAGCATAATTATAAAGAAGTATATATTAATATTAGATAGGCACAATCCAAGAGAATAATTATAAAGTATATATTAATATTAGACAGACACAATCCAAGAGCATAATTATAAAATATATATTAATATTAGATAGACATAATCCAAGAGCATAATTATAAAGAAGTTTATATTAATATTAGATAGATATAATCCAAGAGCATGATTAAAAAGAAGTGTAATATTAATATTAGATATATTAAAGAGCAGAGTTATCCATCTAACATTGAAGCTCCGTTCAATATTTGAAGAAATCGAGTAAAAATATTAAATCATTAAATGGATTTAAATAAAAAAAAAGAGTTTTAAAATTGATGAGATCGGCTTGGTATGATCTAACAATTATATGATATGTGTATTATTTTTATATTTATATTTATATTATATAAATGATAAATATATTACAGTGTAAAACATTAAAAAATATATTAAGATATCCATTTTTAAAAACTTAATAAAAAATAAAAATACTAAAGATTAAATAAAAAATGCTATGTTTTTATTTTTTAACTATGTATGGACATATTTAGACAAAATTTAAAATTTGAATTATTGGATAAAATTAAATTTAAACAAACATATAAGACATTAATATCATATTTAAGTCAATATGAACCTAGTCTAGCTAAACCCATGGACATCTCTAAGTAATATAGAAAATAAATATTTTTTAAACTTTGAGTTTCTTTGATTAAGAGTAATAACCTTTATCGTGCCAGCATCTTTCATGGCACTTATTATTTTGAGTTGGTCAAGATGTTGGGGGACTGCTAGTGTAGAAATCACAACCTCAACCTGTTGAAGCACCGAAACTAGCTTTTCATGCTCATCCAACTCCCCCTGTGTTAACGTAAAACAAGTTAAATCAATGATCAAGAAAGAAAAAAGTAATTAAAACACAATTTTATACTTAATTTGGAGAAGAAAAAGAATAAAAACCAGAGAAAAATAGCATAAAACAAAAAGTAAATACGAAAATAATAATTACTAGGAAGAAAAGCAATGAAGTTACGTAGAATATGGTGACACCCATGGATTCAAAGTCCTTGAGAAGATCTAACTTGGAAGAGGAGTTGTTGTGACTAAGTGGGCGAGTGTAGGCATAAGTAGGATGACCCAAGACCACGCTTGCCTTCACCATGTATTTCCCAAGATAGCCAGTGGCACCAAATATCAAAATCTTGCTCTTTTCACCGCCCATGGCCATCCTTTCTCACACCTTAAGTTAAGCAACTCAGACTGATCAATCCTTTATGTAGGAAAAGAGCCGCTGAATATTGGCCTATTTGGTCAGTTAAAAAGATAGATAAGATCGAATATGATAATTAAATATCGGACCAAGTACATGGAATTTGCGTCAATAAAAAAAAATTCAATGGAAAGACCATTCATTTGAAAACAATGCTACAATGACCCCACCACATTTAATCCTTTTGTCCAAAATTTCTTTCACTCATTTCTTTTTTTTTTTAAATTGATCATCTCAGTCAAAAGAGCCGGCAAGAAACATCAACCTTCCCCTTTTTTCAATTCCTTATTTCTTTTTTTTTAATATGTAATTTTGAGTCATAAAAATTATCACGTAACTATTTTCAATATAATTAATTTTATTTTATTGCAAATTCAAACCCATGATCAAATCCATAAACCAAACCTTCCTTTTCATGGTACTTTGTTGTTTTTATAATCTTTTTCTTCTTCAAACATTATCATGGAATGAGTAAGATAAAAAAAATAAATCAATGATGAACTTATGAAAAGAATCTAAAAAAATAAAAATAATTACATGAAATAGATATCCAAATGTATGAAAAGGGTGAGAAATATACCAAAAGGGAGGTTTTCTTCTACAAGAAATTTTCCTTTTCAATAGTTTTTTGGGCTGGAAAAAGAGAGGAGAACCTAAAAAACCCTATATCTTTCTATTTAAAATATCAAAACACCCTCTCAATCATTGGATGAAGATGCATCCAATGATTGTTGTTATTTTGTTTTTTTTTTTTTTAACAAATGAAATATATTACTCTTTCGCTCATTTTCGTTATTCATTTTTTTGGGATATTTCAAAATTATATTTTTTAATATACAAAATTCTTTTTTTTATATTTTAAATCATTTTTAAATTTTTTTCTTTTTAATATAAAAATCAGAAAACTTTAATCTTATAAAAAAAATTTGAATTTTAATATTAAATATATTAAAACTAAAATTTTTTCTTAAATTTTATAAAAGTTAATATAATTTAAATATTTTAAGACAGACGAAATATATCTTAAAAAATTTACTATAAAAATCATCTACTTGTCTTTATGCCTTAGAGACGTCTTTGCATTTTTCTCTTTCCCAATTTCTGCCGCCGTGAACTTTCCTACTGTTTTTTTTACTTTTTTTTTTTTATGGTTACTTGGAGTTTTAAAAAAGCATTGTTTGTCCTTTCCTGTACGGTCAAATGCCCATTTGATTTACATTGACGTCAGGTAACTTGAAATAACGGGTTTTACGCTTCAATTATAGGGTTAAAATGAAAATTCCCCTTCAACGCAAAGTCGAAAACTTCTCAAAGTTCATTTGCCTACGGCTAAGTAATTAGAAATTAACATTCCATTTGTTTTACAAAATATAATTTTTAAAAAATAATTTTTATATTTTAAAGTATTTATTTAATAAAAAATTAGTTGATTAATGAAAAATAATTTATTAGTCAATAAAAAATAAAATTATTTTTTAAAAATTATCTTAGAATTAAAAAATATTTTTCAAAAAAATATTTATGGGTAAAATTATTTATTATATTTTTTAATATAATTTTACTTATAAATAATATTATATAAATAAATAATAAAATTATAATAATAAATAAATAATATTATATTAATAAATCATATATTAATAAATAATAAATTAATATATAATATATTATGAATAAGTAATATACTATTAATATAATATATTAAGAAATAATATTATTATATATTAATAAATAATATTATATTAATAAATAATAAATAATGAATATTATTAATTTAAATAAAAATATTATACTAATATATGAATAAATAATAGATTATTAGTAAATAATATACTATTAATATAATATAATTTTTTAAGTTTCTCTTGTTTGTAATTTCCTTTTTATTTTACATGGAAGTCTATTTTAGAGAACTGTTTGATAATCTATCTTCATCTATAGACAAAATGCCCTTATATAATTTTAATCTAATTTTTTTTATAATGAAGTTTATCTCAAACATTTTTTTAAATCTCTATAATTATTAAAAATTGAATACATATATTGTGAAATTGTTTTTGTTCTCTCAATTACTTTTGATTGCTATTTTTTTATTCCTTCCAATTTTTAATATTAAATTCTTTATGAACAAATTTTTAATATTAATTAATGACTAAAAAATTGAGTACAAGCTATACAAGTTCAAATTTGGAAAAAAGAATTAAAGAACACAGTCTAAAATAAACTTTTTTTTTGTCATCACAGGCTAAATTAAACTTCAAAAGAATAAATTATCGAACCAAGTATAAAAAAACTACTATGAAAATATACATAAAATTAAAATTTCCCATGCCATATGCTATAACTCAAAGTTTTCAAGTGGAGAATAAATTTCAAAATAATACTAAAATTCTATACCATATGCCCCTACAATTCTCCTCTCACGCAAAGTTGAAAACTTCTCAAAGCTGATTGCCTACTCCATGTAATTTGAAATTAACATTTTTTATCATTAATTTATGTCAATTAATAATCAAATGGACATTACGCCAGCACAAATATATTATTAATATAAAATCATTAAAGACATTATCAGTATAGTTTTTTAATTTTACAAACAAAATTAATAAGATAACACATGCTCTAGGATATATTTAAAAAAAAAAAAAAACTAATCAAAGAAAAAGATATGTGTCCTCTATTAATTCCATTTATATAATTAAAAAATTATACTTATAATGAATCAAAATTTTTATTATTATTAATATATGTATATATCAGATGTCACATTTGGAAAGTAGAAGGAATCAAGTTGTATAATTTTCTAATACAAAAAAAAAGTAATTAATACGTATGACTTGGTTTAATTTAAGATCTCTATTCAAACATTACTTATACTTCCAAGTTTCAATACTTAAGCTAAACCCAAGTAAAATATAACAGCTGAGTTTATATTTTATATACTATCAATATATAGATGCTTTATGTTATCACTGAATCACACAGTAACAACTCATAAAAAATTAATTATAAAATCTTAAAAATAAATATATTTAATAGATCCTAAAAATATATTAAAATTAATTTTTTATTAAATATCATTATATGGTTCACTTAGAGTATATCAAACATAAATCTATAATCCTTATTACATAAATATAAACCATAATATTTATTATTATAATTATAAATGATAGGAAGAAAGGGTTGCAGACGACTGACGATTACCACTTGCAAACGAGAATGTTAAGTTCTTGTTACATGGATCAAGCGAACGCAGCTAATTTGGGGCGAGGTGGGCTAACCACGCACATATCAAGATACTTATCAATAGTAGTATAACTGGAGGCCTCCAAATCTTCTTCCATCAATTCATACGTCATTTGATCTCCTTTGATGAATATGTTGTGCAAAACCGCCTCCGGAATGTTGTCCGGGAAAGGCAAGGCTATATCAAACAATAATAAGAAACATATTTCAACGTTGGCCAATGTCCAATATATATATATATATATGAGATCGATAAGAGAATCAGTGCCCTACTCTCAGAGAGCTTTATAATTTCCTCCTCAGGAACATGAACTCTTTTAAAGGTTCGCCCAGTCTTTCCTCCCATGCAGAAATCAGTTCCAACTGAGTAGTAACATTTGCCGGCGGCCTATAGATGATGACGCGATTGGCTACCCTCGGATCTGTCGCTGCTTTTACCGTAAAGGCTGCAATATCATCCTCATAGTTGAACACAACTGCATGCATGTTGAAGTAAAAAATCTACATATTAAAATCTTCAAATAAAACGACATAGTTTCTATGATTACTTTTACTTTTCTTTTAACTATTCGAAGCAAGAGATAGTTTACTAAAGTCAAATAACAGCATAATTTATATGGTTACTTGTACTTCGCTTTTGTTTTGTTTTTTTTTCTTTTTCTTTTAACACAATCAGCAGGTTTCCTAGGTTTGAATGGTTTGTTTTTAACCTGAAAACAATGATGTTGAAATTTCTCTCGTAACGGTTTTAAGACCGTCAAACGTAAAGTGAGTTTTAAAATCGAAAAAAAATAAAAGGGAGAAGTCACCATCAATCTTTGTTAGGGTACGATTAGTCATCCAAAAGTTTATTTTTTTAATAAAACTATAAAAACAGGTTTAAAGTTTATCAAAAAGATAAATTTTGATCTACGAAAAATCAGGTTAGATCCGGGAGTCGGTTATATGTGAGGAAGGATTAGCACCCCACAACGTCCATAAATTAGTACCATTTAATTATGCGCTATTTTCGATGTTGGATAAAAATGATTTTAATTTGAAATTTAATACTAATTCCCTTCATTTGAAAAATAAAATTTTGCTAAAAATTTTTATTTAGAAATATTGAGAAAACCTTTAAGTTAAAGAGTTATCTTAAAATTCTCTAACATATAGACAGAATTTAAAATAATTATTTTCGCTTAAGATTTAATACAGCAATCCTTAAAATGAAATAACACTTTTTATAGAAAATTATTTGTGACTCTCCAACATCTAGGCAGGTACCAAGAATTATTTCTTTCGAAATGTTATTTTTATTTTATTTTATAATATCATAATTTTTTTAAAAGTATTATTTATTTTTTAATTATACAATATTTTATCATCAAATAGTAAATAAAAATTAAAGACAGAATAATACAAATAATTATCAATGATAACACGTGAACGTATGTATGCCAATGAATGTTATATAAAATGAGATGCAATTTTAAAGTTGGATTCTTAAGTATAATGAGATCACCATGACTCTCCAACATCTAGGCAAAGCTTAGGTGCGACTGTTTATATTTAAGATCTCAATTTACTATTATACTTTTTATTTATTAATCTTATTATTAATGCGAATTAATAAATCGTGTGAAAAGATTTAACAGAGTAAAATTTCCTAAATACCCCATCATCTAGGCGGCATTCGAAAACAAATTACTTCAAATGAAATTTTCACATGTGTCCTTAGGATTTTTAAAATTTTAGATTTTAAGGAGTTTTGGATTTTAGGAGTTTTAGAAACCTAGGATTTTAAAAATTA
The DNA here is from genome assembly GCF_002303985.1 of Durio zibethinus. Next base: position 13,216,753 of record NW_019168037.1, on the reverse strand, counting down.
AAAATTTGTGTTTAAGGTTTTGTTTTTAAGAAAATACGAACATCTCTAAAAATTTCCAACATCTAAGCGGATTTTCGAAGCAAGTTCGATTTTAATGATTTTTAAAAATTAATTAAAAATTATTATATATTTTTTATGAAAATTTATTAATAATAATTCTCCAACATCTAGGCGAAATTATTTCTTTAGAAAAATAATTTTTATTCCCTCCAACATCTAGGCAGGAAAAATAATAATAATAATTATTATTTTTTGAGCATTTTTAATATATATTTTTAATAATTACTTGTTTTTAATTTTATTATTATTAAAATAATTAAATATTTATCCTAACAAATTTAAGAACTTATCATGCATAAATAAAAAAAATACTAAAACTAACAAAAGTAATAATAAATAAAAAAATTTAGAAAATTAAAAAAAAAAATTTTTTTTACCTGAACCGGACCAGTCAACGGTCTGGTCAAAGACGGTTCGATTGGATCGAAAAAGGATCGGTTCAGTGCGCAGTTCGATTGAGCGGTCTACAGTTCGATCCGATTCAAATCGGTTCAATGGGACCGATCAACAACTATTAGAAGAGTAGGTCCATGGGTTGGGTTATGTGGATCCCGGGTCGGATCCGGGTCAACGCGTAGTTCCTCTTTGGCCTAAAATGACGTCATTTTTCTCGTTAGTGTTTTATATATAAAGAAATTTTTTTTTTGTCATTTTGTTTCTGTTTTCATAAAAAAAAAGGGAAAGCTCTGGAGAAAGCTCTGGAGCTCTCTCGCCGTTTGGTCGTCGAACCATCGCGTCGGCCGCCTCCTGGGTTGTTACCAGCAGGGTTGTCAAAAAATTTCAATAACACTCCCAGAAGTGCTCTTCAACGCGCTTTTCCTGGATCTGACGTCTGTTTTACCAGAAACAATCTCGATCGATGTAGATCGAGGCTCAAAGTTTCTATTTTTCTTTTTTTTTTTTTTTTGTTGAAGCAAGACTAATGTAATTTTTTTACTTTTGTAGGTAGCTTTGGCGCTGGGTTCCTCTTTACGAAGAGGACTATTTGTCTATTTTTTATTCTTTCTGTTTTTATGTTTCTGTTTTTGTGGTTGGTGTGGGTGTTTGGGGTTGTTAAAAATGCTTTGAGGGGGGTAGCTCGTCTGAGCTTGGTGATTTCTAGTAGGGGTGAGTGAATAGGCTCTTGGGCATCCGAGAGAGCTTTTGAAAGGGGGTCCGAGAGAGTTTTTTGAGAGGGGGTCCAAGAGAATGTAGGAGAAGAAGTTGAGAGTTTTTAAGGGGTTCAAAAAGGGATCTAAGTGGGTGTAAGGTGGTTGTATATGGGCTGAACAGAGGGCTGTAGGGTGGCTGGTTGGGGGCGGCAGCAACGCCAACCACTTTACTTTCTATTTTTTTGTTATTTATTTATTTATTATTTTTTATATAATTAATAATTATTTATTTTTTAAAATTATTATTATTATTATTATTAAAATTATTAATATTATACTAAAATGAAAACAATAGATCTGGATAAAATCGATGTCTATAGTTGCCCCTCTTTACACATTACTGAGAATCAGGAATAGGGTAAAGATAAAGATAACGATTTTGTCTGAAAGTAAATCGTGATTATTTTTTTTAAAACACAAAATGATTGGGATGACACCGCAAGTCAAAAAATAAAAATATCGCGAATCAAATTGATGCTCGGAAGTCTTACAAATCATGCCTGGAGGTCTTACAGAATCGATTGAGATAATACTACAAGTTAAAAAATAAGGAATCGATCGGGATAACACTGCGAATCGAATTTATGCTCGGAGGTCTTAGACATCATGCCTGAAGATCTTACAGAATCATGCCCGGAGGTCTTACAGAATCAACTGGGATAACACCACAAGTCGAAAGATAAAAAATCGATCGGGATAACATTGCGAATCGAAATTATGTCTGGAGCTCTTAAAAATCATACCTGAAGGTTTTACAGAATCATGCTCGGAGGTCTTACAGAATCGACTGAGATAACATCATAAGTCTAAAGATAAAGAATCAATCGAGATAACATCGCGAATCGAAATTATGCCTGGAGGTCTTAGAAATCATGCCCGGATGTCTTAGAAATCATGCCCGGAGGTCTTACAAAATTGATCGAGATAACACCGTAAGTTAAGAATAAAGAATCGATTGGGATAACACCGTAAATCAAAATTATACCCGGAAGTCTTAGAAATCATATCCGGAGGTCTTACAGAATCGACTGAGATAACACCACAAGTCGAAAGATAAAGAATTGATTGGGATAACATTACGAATCGAAATTATGCCTGGAGGTATTAAAAATCATACCCGAAGGTTTTACAGAATCATGCCTGGAGGTCTTATAGAATCGACTGAGATAACACTGCAAGTCAAGAATAAAAAATCAATCGAGATAACACCGTAAATCAAAATTATACCTAAAGGTTTTAAAAATCATGCTCGGAGGTCTTACAAAATCATGTCCGAAGGTCTTACAGAATCGATTGAGATAACACTGTAAGTCAAGAATAAAGAATCAATCGGTATAACACCGTGAATCAAAATTATGCCTGGAGGTCTTAAAAATCATACTCGGAGGTCTTACAGAATCGACTGGGATAACACCACAAGTCGAAAGATAAAGAATTGATCGAGATAACATCGTAAATCAAAATTATACCCAGAAGTCTTAAAAATTATGTCCGGAGGTCTTACAGAATCATGCCTAGAGGTCTTACAGAATCGACTAAGATAACACCACAAGTCGAAAGATAAAAAATCGATCGGAATAACACCGTGAATCGAAATTATGCCCGGAAGTCTTAGAAATCATGCCTGAAGGTCTTAGAGATTATGCTCGAAGGTCTTACAAATCTCAAAATCTTTGAATGCTTCTCATAATCAGAGGCAATGAAACTTTAAAATTTGAAAATATTTTAATCTTGAAAGTTATGCGCAGAGGCTTTTAGAGATTATGCCCGGAGGTCTTACAAATCTCAAAATCTTTGAATGTTCCTCATAATTAGAGGCAATGAAACTTTAAAAACTTGAAAATCTTTTTAAACATGGCTTTCGCCTGATCAGAGATTTTTGAGACGCTAAAAGTTTTATTCTAATGAAGGTTCCCTCAAAATAGAGGCTTTGAAATCTTGATTGAGAACGGTTCTTCTTAAACAGAGACTTTAAAACTTTAAAAACATGCCTTTTTTTTCTTTTTTTTAATACTTATAAAGTTGATAAATGCAAACATAATACAAATGTCTATTCTCATTAAATGAAGCTAATGAAAATGTTGATGCAAATGTCAATGCCAATGTAAGAATGCAAATGCTTGATACATTTGACTTTTTCACAATGCAAATGACAATGTCTTTTTCATGTAGATGCCTCTACAAATACATTTTCTTAGGATGCAGATGCCATAATGCAAATGTAAATTCTTCTTATGGTGTGAATGTAAATGTCTTATACAAATGCCAATGCAAGTGATGCAAATACGAATGTCTTTCTTGTGATGCATATGCAAGTAATGCAAATGCAAAGACTCTTCTTACCTTTTTTTTTTTTGAAAAATTTTTGTTTAAATTTTCATTGTTTCATTTTCACCCAAAAAATGATTCAGTATTATGTACAAAATGCTTCAATAATCTTGAAAATTTTTAAAAGTGATCAAAAATTACCCCACATAAAGTATTTTCATAATTAATAAAAAATTTAGAATTCAAGACTTCCGAATCTCTTGGAAGTCAGTGATCACTATTTAGAAAGCTTATGGATGGAAGGGTAATTGACAATTCAACTCTTTTTACTAGTGGGCATATCTTCATGAAAAGGCTCGACAAGGGTTGTAAGGATTTCATCTTGGGCTCACAGAAGAGATAATTTTTAAAACGCTTTTTTTATTGAAAACGTGATACTCCAATATGAGTCAAAACTAGCAATTACTTTTCAAACAAGATTTGAAAAGAAGATAAGGCTAGCTTTTTTTTTTTAAAGAAAGTTTTTAATGGGTACTGGTCCTTCAAAAGGCTTTTTATCGAGACCTTTTATTTCGGATAGAACCTTGAAACTCTGAAATTCATTATGAGGCCTCAAAAATGACTTTAGCTCTAAACTGCCATTTTGGAGTTTTCACTTTAGAGCTATATTTTTTTTTTATCAATGAAGAATTCAACAAGTATATACAAATTCAAGGATACTGCTCTTCAATCCAAGTATCAACATTTGATCAAAATAGACTTTTTAAGGTATGTAATGTAGGCCAAGGTTAAGGGTTTTGAAAGAATGGATAAACAGGCTCAAAATATGTTATTCAGGGTAATTAGGCCAGGGATCCTGATGAGCATTCTCTAACTTTCTTCCTTTGCCCTCTTTTTTTTAAAACAATTGACTTTAATTTTAGTAACTTTATTCATCTCTTTTTTTTTTTCTCTGAATTCTTATTTTCAAAGTACATATTTTTTTTTACTTCTTTTTTTTATTCTAACTGAAGCTTCAAATTCTTATCTCTAAGGTTTTTTTGCCTTAAAAATGCTTAACTTTAACTTTGGCTGTTCACTTTCTTGAATCTTGCAATTTCAATTGAAGCCTTATTCACTTTTTATCCTAAATTTTCACCTTCGAGGGACAGGTTAGACGTTTTTAATATCGGATACTTTTTCTTGAAGTTAATTTTGAATATATCCTAATTTTACCCCCTAATGTATAAAATGATCATTGGCTAGGGTATATTTTGAAACAAAAAATTTAATAGGCTCAAATGGGTAGCAAATGGATAATTTTTATGTACGAGAAGGATAAGAAAGATGACCATTCATCATTTCAAACATGATCTCTTGGCTAGAAGAGTAAATCATTGAATATGTCCCTTTTGTTTTTTTTTAATTTTATTTTTTTTATGCCCCATCCTTTTTTACTCAAGGTTCTAATGACGATCAAGTTGTATAGGATCAATCGTATAGATTAAAAAGGCTCTTTAGGTTTCAAAATTTTTTAACATTTTCTTGATGAAAGGAAGAGAAAAGTTATAAAGGTATGAAATAAATTGTCTTAGATAGAAAGGAATTTTTTTTTCAATGTGCCTTAAGACATGGAACAAAGGTTATTTAAGAAAAAGGCTCAAGCATTTTTGTATCTATGGTCATAGCAAAATTTTGACACACATTGAATTATCAATTAAAAATTTGAAAAAGTATCTGATTTTTAAAATTTAAAACTAACTTTCAAAATTAATCTCTTTTGTTCTTTGCCCAAGAAAAGATTATCGACCATTTAAGGTCTGAACTCAAACTCACATTCCCTGAAAGATTGTGGTTGATGAGTCCAATCATTTGAGTGATTAGGATCATGAAAGTATTTGAAAAGGTGTGAAAGTATTTGGTGAGCTTTTTCCTAATAGTAATCATCATTTCCTTTAAGAATCTTTTCATCTTTATTGCAAAATAAAACTTCTTTTTTTTTTCTTTTTGATTTTTTTTTTAAAGTTACTTATGTGAGACTTTTATTCAAACAAGAGAAATTTTCATGAAAAAGATCCAAAGTATTCAATTCTTCCAAAACAAGTTAAATAACTCATAGAGACACAATGCACATGTCATACATACATAGTAAAAAAAAAAATCATCTTATCCTGATTTTTAAAACTTGACACCTCTATCTTCATCTTAATTTCTCACATTTGACAATTGAATGGAGTCAAAAACTTTCATTATTCTATTACCTCCGGAGTCAGAATACCATTCTTGATAAGATCTTCATCATTTTCTTTCAACTGCCTATATTTTTCAATTGAGTAGCCAATTGCCCTCATATGGTAATCACACTTGTCATTGGGATTGTAACTCCTTGTTGATGAATTTGGTGTTATTTTCAGAGGCACAGAAGTGAGATATCGATCTTCTATTAGCAAAGGTAAAAGGTGAGAAATAGAGATGGATAATTTCTCTTGATCATTCCTTGGTCTCTTTCGATTCTTTGTCGGTCGGGTTATGGATTCAAATGTAGGAACAAGATCATGAATGACCATTTGAGGATGAAAATTTTCTTGAAAGCCTAAATGCTGGCTTGATTGGCAAAGATATGGGTTTTGAGAGATATGGCTTATGACAGGATGATAGGGTTGATAAGTAAGATAAAGATTGTATGGGATAAAGCTATTAGGTAGATGTTTTTCTATTGTGATTGTTTGTACCTTTCTTTTATTCTATTTTGATGTGCTTTCCTCTTCAACATCTGTCGTATCTTTTAACTTAATCCTACCACTCTTGATTGTATTTTTTAAAATTTCACCAGAAATTACCATGTCCAAAAAATTTTTGGAGATATTCCCAATCATTCTTTCATAATAGGGAATGTCCAAAAAATTGATAAATAAAATAGTAATTTCTTTCTCTGACAAAGGTGGTTATACTTAAGCTGCTATGTCTCTCCATCTATGTGCATATTCTTTGAATGTTTCAGTTAATCTTTTTTTATGTTTTGCAAGGACAACCTATCTGGCACTATATCTTTAACGTGCTTATATTATGCTAGAAGGCCCTAGCTAATTCATTCCAAGAGTAAATCTTACTTCAGTCTAACTGAGCATACCATCTTATAGTAGGTCCATTGAGACTATCTTAAAAGTAATGAATTAATAATTTATCATCATGAGTGTAGCCTGTCATCTTTCGACAGTACATGATAATATGTGTTAAAGGGTATTTCGTTCCATCATACTTCTCGAAACTTGAAACTTTGAATTTTGATGAAATAACAAGATCAGGTACTAGACTAAGTTCACTGGTGCTAACATTTTCGTAAACATCATGACTTTCAATTGCTTTCAATCTCTCTTCCAGCAGATCATACTTATCTTTCATCATTATATATTCTTATAGATCTAGCACCCTTTTCAATTTCTTTAATTCTTTATGATCATCCACATTAGGTACAGTAGTGAAGTCGTGAGGAGTATGCCCAAGATTGATATTTGTCTGAACTGATGGTAACTTGGCAAAATGGCCAATATAGGGTTGATGAGTTGTTGGAGGTGCTTATGACACATGGAGATCTTGAACATATGTGAACCTAGATGAATACAATAATGTCTCGACAGTTGTTTCCTCCCTTGTCCTGTACATCTCAATAACTCTTTTTCTTTTATCAATTCCACTATCATCTATTTTAATTATGTCAGTTATCTGTTCACGTTTTGTTGTATTCTTGTAACTGTTTCACTGATATCTCTTTGGGCTTTTTTTACTCTGTCTATTTAACTGTCATCTTTATTTTTTATGATTCTGGTACTAATTCGAGTGCTATAAGTGTACAGACTCAACTGACCTCGTTTTCTAAGATAGCTATCCTTGAACCTTTTATAATCATCAGAAGTCATAAATGCACAACAAGAATTTTATTATAAAAAATCTTTTGGCTTTGAAGGTTTAACAAAAGTATATTCACAATCATCATCTTTTATCTTTAACTAGCATGAAAAACAATGAATTCAAACAGATGATGCATGATGTGCAAGACAAATTTTATTATTATTAAGAAGGGAAAACTTGAGTTTCATCATATATTCTGGCTAGGTTATCTAAAGACATTTTTTTCTCTTCGAAAGTTTGATGAAAGTATATTCACAACCGTCACTCTTTTTCACTGGCTCTAATTATTAAAGGTGGACAGAAGCATCAATTCATAGAAAATCTAAGTTAAAAGAAGTTTTCATTCATTCTAAAAATATCAAGTTTACACATCATAAACCATTCTAGGGTTAGGGCCAAAAAGTGCCAGACCTACTCCTACTTTTCTTTGTCTCACCTAAAAAAAAAGTTGACTATGATTACTAGGAAGGATAACTTTTTCTTAAAAAGCTTTTTATTCATCATCTTGACTAACTTAATTGTTGCCAGCCGCACTGCCTACCATTTCGACATGGATCAAAATAGGGTTCTTGTGAATAACTGACTTCATCTTGGCATCAAAACTCAGATATTCAGCTTTCATCAATTCCTGCACCCTATATTTCAAAGCTGTGCAGTCTTTCAGAGAATGGCCCACAACACCAAAATGGTATTCACATTAGGCATTAGGGTTATACCATTTAGGAAAAGATAGTTTGCGATGTTCAGCAGGGATAGAGGTAATGAGGTAGTTCTTATGAGTAGCGAGAATAACTCTTCCCTATGAGTAGTGAGAATAACTCTGTGTAAGACATGGGCATTAGATCAATATGAGTTTTTCTTTTAGTGTTACCAAAGTTTTTCTATCATATGATTGGTTTACTTTACTGAAAAGGTGTTCGTATAGTTGGTCTTGAGGTGAATTGAGAAACTCTGGGTTGAAGATTGGGCTGATAAAGTGGTGATTGGATAGCATGCTGAATAAGTGATTGTGAAATGTGAGGTGGGGATGTGAATTCAAGTGTGAAATTTTTGAAGGTTGCATGACACTTGGGGGCTTAATTCTAGGTGCTTGGAAATGAGGTTGGAAGTAGTCATAAAAAGAATTTAGGTACGGGTTAGGACTTGAGATAGTTGGTGATGGTTGTTTGAAGCCAGATGACTCTTTATTGGAAATCAAACTCTTGAGCTCAGTCATTTGCGTGGTTAGTTCACCCATTCCTCTCTTGAGTTTGTCCAAACTTTGATACTATTCAAAACATCCAATGCCTTAATATGCTCTGGAAGAGTGCTAGAACTAATAGGAGTCGATTGATCTTGACTTGATGGAATCAAAAGTGACAACGATCCTTGAGGAGGAACAAACTCAACTCCACCACTATCGTTAACCATTTATATCAATTGAGTCATTTATCATTTTATCTTTCGAAGCTCAAGCCATAATTCCTCTTGATTCAACTCCAAAGCACTAATCCTTGCTTCCAATTGATCTCTCATTTTTACCATTCTAATTTCTACCAAGGCAAACATTTTATTTCGAGACTTAGACTAAAAATTCTAGACTATTACCCTTATTGAATGAATATCACAAAAACAAAGACACACAAAGTATGTTTATGAATACATGAATATAAGAATGTCACAAAATGCATATATACTTGTGACAATGAATTTTTATATGTACAAAGACCCAAATAAAAATTTCATCAACAATGAATGTGTATGCAAAAAATGCAATGTTATGTTGCAAGAATGGTGGGATATGAAATGCAATGTATGTTCCATACAATCCTAATATTCATGAATCTATATGTATGAAATGCAATGACATATTTACATGAATGGTGAGATGTATTCTTATGACTAATGCAACATACTTGTATGAAATGCACGAACCTACTGTATGTATGAAATATGTATGTATGAAATGCAATACATGTGTTGTACTGGCTTAAAAAGGTAAACACTGCCTTAAGATATGTAACGAGATAGAATGCATGCACTACTTATCAAGAAGTGCATGGGATGCGTGTGCATGAAGTAAAATACGTGTGCTACCTATTGATATGGATGGGATGGAATGCACGTATTATCTTATTATAATGCGCATGGGATGAGATATATGTATGATGTATGAAATACGAAAGATGAAATAAAATACGAAATGTTTTTGTTTTGAGAAGGAAAAATGAAATAAATAAGGCTTGAAAATTAGTCTTTATTCGACCAATAAGCAAAGAATTTAAAAAAAAAAATCCTTAAATTTTGAAAATATTTTTTTACCTTTTTTTTCTTTTTTTTTTCAATGATCGACCTAAAATAAATACGACATATTCAAATATAATGCACACAATCAAAGAATAAAATAAAAAAAATAAAATGACTCGAGAATTCAAAACAAACAAGTAAGAGAAATAATATAACAATCATACAACAAAATAATATAACGTATAATGTCCTAATTTTTGGTAATTTTCTAAAAAGGTGGCATGGCTCTATCCTAGGCAGGCTTCCTATGGCTCACGATATGCTGTGTTAGGATTTATATGTCTAAAGGTTCCCAAACTATTCCTCACATCATCGCCTATTATAGACTAGTAAGGTTCCCCGATCCTCACCTATTATGGGTTATTAATGGAAATGGTTCAATCTGAGTGAAAGTGTTTTGCTAGTCAATGCGGAGGTTATCACCTCACGAGACCGTAGTTACTTCACTTCCTCCTAAAAAAGATCGAGCCCGGGTATAGAGCTCATGCATGTGAGTGAATATGTAAAGTGTGTGCAAGGTAATGTATTAATCAAAATAACATGAATAAATCATAACCAAAAACAAAATCAAAATGAAGTAATAACTAACACATAATTTATTTTATTTATTAACATGAATGTTTTTGAAAAATAAAATAAAAGAAATTAAATTAAATATCAAATAAAATCAATTAAATCCAACTATTTTCAAGAGCGCATAATTAAAATTTTGGCCTGACTATCAAATAAGTCCCCAGTGGAGTCGTCAAGTTGTTGTAATGATTTTGGGACAGCCAAACGTAAAGTGAGTTTCAAAATCGAAAAAAAATAAAAGGGGGGAGTCGCCACCAATCTTTGTTAGGGTGTGATTGGCCACCCAAAAGTTTATCCTTTTAATAAAACTATAAAAACGGGTTTAAAGTTTATCAAAAAGATAAATTTTGATCTATGAAAAATCAGGTTGGGTCCTGGAGTCGGTTACATGTGGGAAAGGATTAGCACCCCACAACGCTCATAAATTGGTACCATTTAATTATGCGTTATTTTCGATGTTGAATAAAAATGGTTTTAATTTGAAATTTAACATTAATTCCCTTCATTTGAAAAAATAAAATTTTGCTAAAAAATTTTTATTTAGAAATATTGAGAAAATCTTTAAGTTAAAGAATTATCTTAAAATTCTCTAATATCTAGGCAGAATTTAAAATAACTCTTTTCGCTTAAGATTTAACACAACAATCCTTAAAATGAAATAATACTCTTTATAGAAAATTATTGGTGACTCTCCAACATCTAGGCATAGTACCAAGAATTATTTCTTTCGAAATGTTATTTTTATTTTATTTTATAATATCATAATTTTTTTAAAATATATTATTTATTTTTTAATTATAAAATATTTTATCATCAAATAGTAAATAAAAATTAAAGACAGAATAATACAAATAATTACCAATGATAACATGCAAACGTATGTATGTCAATGAATGTTATATAAGATGAGATGTAATTTTAAAGTTGGATTCTTAAGTATAATGAGACTATTACGACTCTCTAACATCTAGGCAGAGCTTAGGTACGACTGTTTATATTTAAGATCTTAATTTACTATTATACTTTTTATTTATTAATCTTATTATTAATGCGAATTAAAAAATCGTGTGAAAAGATTTAACGAAGTAAAATTTCGTAAATACCCCATCATCTAGGCGATATTCGGGAACAAATTACTTCAAATGAAATTTTCACACATGTCCTTGGGATTTTTAGGATTTTGGATTTTAAGGAGTTTTGGATTTGAGAGATTTTAGAAACTTAGGATTTTGAAAATTAAAAATTAGTGTTTAAGGTTTTGTTTTTAAGAAAATACGAACATCTCTAAAAATTCCCAACATCTAGGTGAATTTTTGAAGCAAGTTTGATTTTAATGATTTTTGAAAATTAATTAAAAATTTTTTATATTTTTTTTATGAAAATTTATTAATAATAATTTTTCAACATCTAGACGAAATTATTTCTTTAGAAAAATATTTTTTATTCCCTCCAACATCTAGGCTGGGAAAATAATAATAATAATAATTATTTTTTGAGCATTTTTAATATATATTTTTAATTATTACTTGTTTTCAATTTTATTATTATTAAAACAATTAAATATTTATCCTAACATATTTAAGAACTTATCATGCATAAATAAAAAATTACTCAAAATTACTCAAACTAACAAAAATAATAATAAATAAAAAAATTTAGAAAATTAAAAAAAAAAACTTTTTTTACCTGAACCGGACCGGTCAACGGTCCGATCAAAGACGGTTCGATTGGACCGAAAAGAGGTCGGTTCGACACGCGGTTCGGTTGAGTGGTCTACGATTCGGTTCGATTCAAATCAGTTCAAGTGGACTGGTCAGCAGTTGTTGGAAGAACGGGTCCACGGGTCAGGTTGCGTGGATCCCGGGTCGAATCCGGGTCAACGCACGGATCCTCTTTGACCTAAAACGACGTCGTTTTTCTTGTTAGTGTTTTATATATAATCGAAAAAAAAATTTTTGGTCATTCTGTTTCTATTTTTAAAAAAAATGAGGTTAAGAGCTCTCTCTCGCCATCCGACCGTCGAACCACTACGCCGGCCACCGCCTGGGTTGCCAGTGGTCGCAGTTGGTCAAAAAATTTTAATAACACTTCTAGAAGCACTCTTCATCACGCTCTTCCCGGATTTGACGTCCATTTTATCAGAAACAGCCCCGATCGACGTAGATCGGGGCTCAAAGTTTTTATTTTTCTCTTTTTTTTATTTTGTTGAAGCAAGACTGACATGATTTTTTTGCTTTTGCAGGTAGCTTTGGCGCTGGGTTCCTCCCTGTGGGGAGGACTGTTTGTCTCTTTTTTCTTGTTTCTGTTTTTTTGTTTTTGTTTTCGTGGTTGGTGTGGGTGTTGGGGTTGTTGAAAGTGCTTTGAGGGGTGGTAGCTCGTCTGAGCTTGGTGATTTCTGGTAGGGGTGAAGTGAATAGGCTCCTGGGCGTCCGAGAGAGCTTTTGAGAGGGGGGTTCAAGAGAGTTTTTTGAGAGGAGGTCCGAAAGAGTGTAAGGGAAGAAGTTGAGAGTTTTTAAGGGGTTCAAAAGGGGATCTGGGTAGCTGTAATGTGGTTGTAGGTGTGCTGAACAGAGGGCTGTAGGGTGGTTGGTCGGGGGCTGCAACAGAGGGCTGTAGGGTGGCTAGTTGGGGGCGACAGCAGTGCCAGCCACCCTACTTTTTCTCTTTTTTTATTTTTTTGTTATTTATTTATTTATTATTTATTTATATAATTAATTATTATTTATTTTTTAAAATTATTATTATTATTATTAAAATTATTAATATTATACTGAAATGAAAACAGTAGATCCAGACAAAACCGATGTCTACAATTTCCAATAAGGTTACATACGTACTTAACCTTGACTTGGCCAGTCCCATAAACCACAAGTTCATTTGGTTACTCATGTGGGTGAAGAAGACAGTCAATAAAATATACTAAAAATGTATTTGCAGCAACGTAAGTGTAAGAGAGTCCAACTGCTTCTGCTGCCCTTCTGATCTTCCTTTTGTTAGCTAGTAAAACTTCAAATGGTGGAAGTGCACTTGTTATTCTGTCTACTTCATTTCCATAGTCTGATGGCACAAACCTCTACAATTATTTCACAACTTGTTAGCTACGGATTCATTCAACCTCAATAAACTTGTTACCATAAAATAATAAAGAAATGTTAAAAAAAAAATTGTCCCAAGGAATGTTACCCGTATTTTTTAAACTTCTTTGCATATATGAAAAAAATAATAAAATAACTATACAGTTCATATAAATATAGATACAATCCAAGAGCATAATTTTAAAGAAGCATAATTAATATTAGATAGATATAATCCAAGAGCATGATTAAAAAAAAAGTGTAATATTAATATTAGATATATCCAGGAGCTGAATTATCCCTCTAACATTGAAGCTCCGTTCAATATTTAAAGAAATAGAGTAAAAATATTAAATTCGTTAAATGAATTTAAATATAAAAAAAAAGAATTTTAACATTGATGAGATTGGCTTGGCATGATCTGACAATTATATAATATGTGTATTATATTTATATTTATATTATATAAATGATAAATATATAATATTATAGTGTAAACATTAAAAAATATATTAAGATATCCATATTTTAAAACTTAATAAAAAATAAAAATACTAAGATTAAATAAAAAACGCTATGTTTTTATTTTTTAACGGTATATGGATATATTTAGACAAAATTTAAAATTTAAATTATTGGATAAAATTAAATTTGAATAAACATATAAGACATTAATATCATATTTAAGCCGATATGAACCCAATCTAATTAAACCCATAGACATCTCTAATTAGTATAAAAAATAAATATTTTTTAAACATTGAGTTTCTTTGATTAAGAGTAATAACCTTTATTGTGCCGGCTGTTATTATTTTGAGTTGGTCAAGATGTTGTGGGACTGCTAGAGTAAAAATCACAACCTCAACCATTGAAGCACTGAAACTAACTTTTCATGCTTATCCAACTCCTCCTGTGTTAACATAAAACAAATTAAATCAATGACCAAGAAAAAAAAAGTAATTAAAACACAATTTTATACTTAATTTGGTGAAGAAAAAGAACAAACAAGAGAAAAATAGCTTAAAACAAAAATTAAATACGAAAATAATAAATACTGAGAAGAAAAGCAATGAAGTTACATCGAATATGGTGACACCCATGATTCAAAGTCCTTCAGAAGATCTTAACTTGAAAGAGGAGGAGTTATTGTGAGTGAGTGGGCGGGCGTAGGCATAAGTGGGATGACCCAAGGCCACGCTTGCCTTCACCATGTATTTCCCAACTCCCAAGGTAGCCAGTGGCACCAAATATCAAAATCTTGGTCTTTTCACCGTCCATGGCCATCCTTTCTCACACCTTAATTTCAAGCAACTCAGACTGATCAATCCTTTATGTAGGAAAAAAGCCGTTGAATATTGGCCTAATTGGCCAATTAAAAAGATATATTTGATCGAATATGATGCAATGTCAACATTTTTATTTGTTTGATCATAAAATCTGTATCAATAAAAGAATTATTTGGGAAGACCATTCATGGGAAAATGACCAGTAATTAATTAAAGAATTTTCATGTGAAAACAATGCTATAGTTACCCCTCCGCATTTTAACTCCCCATAATCCAGGTTATCGAAATTGAATATTTTTTTCTTTTTGTCCAAAACTTCCTTCACTCAATTTTTTTTTTTTATCTATAATTGATTATATGGTCAAAGCCTGCGAGAAACATCAATCTCTCTCCTTTTTTTCTTCCTTATTTCTTTGTTTTTAATATGTAATTTTGAATCATAAAAATTATCATATATCTATTTTCAATCTCCTAAATCTTATTTTATTGCAAATTCAAACCCATGACTAAATCTTCCTTTTCATGGTACTTTGTTGTTTTTATAATCTGTTTCTTCTCCAAATATTATCATGGAATGGGTAAGATGAGAAAATATATCAAAGTTGAACTTATGAAAAGAATCTAGAAAAGTAAAAAGAAATTTATGAACTGGATATGCAAATACATGAAAAGGGTGAGAAATATACTTAAAGGGAGGTTTTTTTCTACAAAAAAATTTCCTCTTTAATAGCTTCTCTAAAGTTTTGTTGGCTGGAAAAAGAGCGGAGAACTTAGAACATAACCCTATATTTTTCTATTTGAAAAGTCAAAACACCTCATCGAATCAAGATGCATCCGATGGTTGTTATTATTTTATCTTTTTCTTACAAACTTGGTATCTAAGGCTTGCAATCTATGCCATAAGATCATTGTACCTTAAAATCTAATAGCTCTAAAAAGTTATAACAAACAACTTAATTAGTTTCTAGTGTAGCTGTCTTAGTGAGAAAAAATAATTTTGTCCTTATTAGTGTTTTTAAGTTTTTTTTATGATTTTCCTAAAATCTTCTGATCCAATATTTATTTTGATAATTTTAATGTATCAAAAATTATAAAATAATGTTTAATTATGATATAGATTTTTTCATGAAAAATTTATCCCAAAAAGGCCAAATGGTAATTTCACCCTTTTTGAAGTTCAATCAAGATTTTTAATGCATCAAAATTTATAAATAATGTTTAAACAAGATATGAAGTTTTTCTTTTAAAACAAAAACCAAAAAAAGTCAAATTTCAAAAATGCCCTTAAAGGGGTATTTTTGTAATTTCACCCCTTTTGAGGTTAAACATGATTTCTAAATGTCCAAACCCTAATTTTATTAATCTTAAACCTTAATAATCCTATTCAATTGTGAATTCCAAGGGTTGACCCTAGTTTGATTAAATTTAATTAAATTTGACCAAGTTTGACCATAAGGCATTTTGGTCATTGTAGCTCAAAATTAAAATTTTCCAAGGATTTTCTTTCTAAGCATAAGGATTTGAAAAATATTTGAACAATTTGAAAAAATCTTGAACGATCTAACTTACTTTGACTCGGGGCCTTATTAGGGGTATTTTGATCATGTTGTCCTTTTTTGCTCAAAACTTAAATTTTATTTTAGAGTTTTCAACAATCCAATGTCTTGGTATGATTCTTACAAAATGCCTTGATTTTGACGTTGTTTCGACTTAAATCAACCAATTTCAAACAAGTTTGACTAAGTTGACTTTAGATTTTTTTCCTTAATTGTTATTATTTTTCTTTTATTTCTATAAAAATCAACTTATTCAAAATTTTTTAAATATTCTTAATTCTTAAAACAAATCTTGGACAAGAACTGGGTCTCAATTTTAAAAACATCACGATTGAATAAAATATACCTAGATAAAATTAGATTTTTACAATTATCTCTCTTTGCATATTTTTTAGAATCATGAATAATTCAAAGATAAAAATAACAATTTTGACTGGGATTAAGGGCTTATAGTTATTTTTTTTTAATTTTTTTTTGTTGTTTTGTTTTTTAATATTATTTTATCAGATGTTTTAACACTCTTCTTTAAAAAAAAAGATAAAAAATTTTATCTTTAAAAGGTCATTTCTTAATAGAAAATTTAAAATTTTAAAAATCTCATATTTGAAAGACTTTTTCTAAATAAGAGCTTGAAAACTTTAAATCTCACATTTAAAAAGTTCCTCCTAAACATAAGTTATAAAATTTTAAAAGTCTCATCATTGAAAGACTCTTCTTAAATAGAGATTTTTAAACTTTAAAAAAAAAAATCTTAAAATGTTTGGAAATTATGCCCAAAAGTTTTTCAAATCTCAATACTAAAGCAGATTTAACTCGAAAAACTTATGAATCGTGCCTGGATGTCTTATAAATCTCGACGTTAAAATAGATTATACTTGAAATACTTACTAATATTGCTTAAGGTTTTAATGATTACGATTTTCAGTATTTGGAAGTCTTTGTAACAAATTTTCTCATCATGATGTCCATAGGTCTTTAAAATTTGTTTAAAATTTTTTAACTTGAAAATTTTAAAAATCCTTTATACATTCCTTTTTAAAAAGCACTTCTAACTAATATCATATCTGTTTCTCATTTTTTCAATAATTTTCTCACGATTGAACCAGAAGATCTTATAAATCTCGATATTAAAATGAATTAAATTAAAAAGACTTACAAATCTTACTTAAAGGACTTAAAAATTATATCTGAAGGTTTTTAAATCTCAACACCAAAGCATATTCAACTTGGAAGACTTACGAATCATAACTGGAAGACTTAAAAACTATATCCAAAATCTTAAAAATCATTTACAAAATTTAAAATTCTGTACAAAAAAATCTTAAAAATCATTTACAAAATTTAAAATTATGCTTGAAAGCTTTGAAAATCATTCAAAATTTTAAATTATATATAGAAGTCTTGAAAATTTTCAAAAATTTTTATTTTGCCTCGAGGTTTTAAAAATCATTTAAAAATGTAAAATTTTGCTGAAGGTCTTGGAAATCATTCAAAAAATTTGTTTATTAAATCCAACAAACTCAACCTAATTTGAACTTGAAATAATTCGAATCTAAAAAGATTCAATTTTTTCTTAAACCAAAATGATCTGATTCGAAATAACCCAACTTGAATTTGATCCAATTGACCGATTTTCCACTTCTATTTTCATGTGAGTTTTTCTTTTTGTTTAGGTAAAGAGAGAGAGAGTGAGAGAGAGAGAGAGAGAGAGAGAAAAGGAAAAAAAAAAGGAAAGTAAAAATTGTTAGATAATAGATTGAATAATAATTTTACAGACACAAAATGATAAATTTAATTAAAAAATTATATAAAAAGAATACAATTAATTTAAATAAAAATGAAAATATTTTATTAATATTAATTATTAATGTATTAAATTACATTTTAAATGATTTTAAAACCTAAATTTATTTTATACTATGCTGCAAAAATAATATTTACATACTCATAAATAAATATAAATTATGTGTTCACAACTATGTAATCATCTATGGTGGAAAACTGGCTGGTCATGTTTTTGAGAAAGGAAGAAAAGAAATTCAAGCTAAAGGAAGAGATAAGGAGAGGAAAGGTGGAGTTATAGAGAAATTAAAAGATGAGAAGAAAATAATTAGGAATTAAGTGAGATTTGGAGAATTTTTTAATTTTCTAATCTACACCTAAATCTAAACTTGACGATTCGTGTATTCGTGTCGTATAAAATAATCAAATTTATGTATTCGAGCTATATTTTATGCAAAAATTATGTGTTATAATTCATATTGATACGAAAATATAAAATATATTTTTTTGTTTTGTTAAGTTCATATTAGTTAATATTAATATTTTAAACTATGTTATCTTTGTGTTTTATTTTATATCATTTTCATGTCATATCATTGTATCATATTTTAAATTATCAAGTCTACCTAAATCCCTTACTCGTTATACTTATCCAACTAAAGAAGGGGATGCTACATATATAAACTTGTTCAAACCCATAATATTTAAATGTCAACAAAAACCTCTTGCCAATTGATCCAAACATCAATTGACATTGAAATTTGAAAACTTAAGTGGCTTGATTAAGAGTTTAATTCAAATTCGAATTGCCATTAATTGATTTATTGAGCTAAACTGTGATAGAAAATATAGGTTTTTGAATTTAAATACTTTTTTTCCTTTTTTTTTCCCAAAAGAGAAAGTATTTAGAGGAGAACGTTTACACTCAAAAATATATATAATCTTTTAATTCAAAAGAAGGATTAATATTATGAAAATTATAATAAAATATTTAATATAGTATCTGAATTTTAAAAATTTTTAATATGATACATAAATTATGAATATATTAACTAATATGCATATAGTATTCACTCTTAATATAACTAATTTTAAATGATGAGACGTGATAGATTAATAACCATCCAAATATTACATGTGTTAATAAATTTATTATACAAATATAAAATTAACGATTTTTAAAATTTAGATATAATATTAAATATTTTAATATAATTTAAAAATCATTCATAATATTATGATTAAAAAGCATGTGCTAAGATAAGATGATTTGAGAAAAATAATGACATGGCTTGTTGGTGGACTAATTAACATTGGACAAATGGCAGAATAAGAATAAGTCAGCCACTGAAAATTTGTCAACAGATTTGCCGAATGACATGGCATTATTTGAGGTAAAAGGACTGATGCAGCAGCCAAATCAACTAGCATGGTGATTAGTTGGACAAATGAACAATAAAATCAGCGTATGGGGCATCCTGTTCCTACCAATTAGAGTTTAAAAGTTTGAATTCAAGTGGAATGAGCGAGATTTATCGACAAGGAGGAATTCCTCCCATTGTATAAGTCAAGTCCAATTTATTCTCAACATGTATACCAAAATAAAATAATAAATTTAACTGGTTAAAACTTATTTAATCTATCTTATTTAACTAAAATTTCTCATTTAATTACATATATTATGTTTTGTAGCACAAGAATATTGATAATAGCATCTATTTGCTTTGCATTTATGGTTAATATCAAGTATGACATTATGATTTTAAACGTATATTTTAATTATCATAAATATTTTTATGAGATAAGTATTTTTTTATTTGAAATTATCAAAATTTTAATGTAATCATTAAAATTAAAATTTTAATATTTTATTAATAGATTACACAATTGTTAATATAAATTATATATTTATAATATATTTTAATTATGATACCCAAAAAAATTAGTAAAGATTGAAATTTTAAGAAGATAGTATCATATTTGGTGCATGAGATAATAGATAGAATAGGATGATAATAATTTTATATAATATTTGATTTGTATCTAAAGAAATGAATAGAATTATAAAGAATATTAATCATCTTTTTGATATAGAGAATTTAATTCTTCCGAAATAAAAAATATTATTTTTAATTTATATGATTGAATTTATATTTATTATTATACTTTTAACAATTATATCAATAATCTAAATTATACATTTTGAGTAAGGATGATTTTAATCAATAAATAAATTATTTTATTTTAATTTTTACACATATTAATTATAAAATAAAATAAAATTATTTAATTTAATCTTATTTATAATCTTATTTTATCATAATATTATGTATAAAAAATATTAATTCTGATACACATATTTTTTAATTATTTCAACAGTTAAATGTACAACCGAAGAGCTTCCCGTGGGTGAATAGTATCCCACATTCCACCTCCTGACAAATTAGTGTAGACTACAAAATAATAGAATAAAGTTACTCTCACCACTCAAACGACGTCGCTCATCTTCCTTAGTCGAATTCTACTGCATGTATCTTTCTATGGAACAGGCAAACAGAACTATAATCAGCTATACCTTCTTTCCACGCAATAAGAATTGCTGCTGCCATCGTCATCACCATCTCGTCCTCATCATCAGGGAATCAACGGCCAGGGAACCACGCCCTTCTGATCATGGTCTTGAGTACCAGAGCCCGCCGCCGACGGCTCAAGTCTCTATTTTTAATCTTTTTTTTTTTTATAATCAAGTTTATCTCAAACTTTTTTTATTATTAATATATGTATATATCAGATGTCACATTTGGCAAGTAGAAGAAGTCAAGTTGCATAATTTTTTAATACAAAAAAGAAGTAATTGATACGTATGATTTGGTTAAACTTAAGATTTCTATTCAAACATTACTTATACTTCCAAGCTTCAATACATAGCTAAACCCAAGCAAAATATAATAGTTGAGTTTATATTTTATATACTATCAATATATATCAATGTATAAGTGCTATTCACTGTTACTGAATCACACAGTAACAACTCATAAAAAATTAGTTATAAAATTTTAAAAGTAAGTATATTTAATATATCCTAAAAATTATTTAAAATTAATTTTTTATTAAATATCATTATATGGTTCACTTACAGTATATGAAACATAAATCCATAATCTTTATTACATAAATATAAACATAATATTTATTATTATAATTATAAATGGTAGGAAGAAAGGGTTGCAGACGACTGACGATTACCACTTGCAAACATGAATGTTAAGTTCTTTTTATATGGATCAAGCGAATGCAGCTAATTTGGGGCGAGGAGGGTTAACCACGCACATATCAAGATACTTATCAATGGTGGTGTAACTGTAGTCAGGATATAGCTTAGAGGCCTCCAAATCTTCTTCCATCAATTCATACGTCATTTGATCTCCTTTGATGAATATGTTGTGCAAAACCGCCACCGGAATGTTGTCCGGGAAAGGCAAGGCTATACCAAACAATAATAAGAAACATATTTCAATGTTGCCCAATGTCCAATATATATATATATATATATATATATATATATATATATGAGATCCATAAGGGAATCAGTGCCTTACTCTCAGAGAGCTTTATAATTTCCTCTTCAGGAACATGAACTCTTTTAAAGGTTCGGCCAGTCTTTTCCTCCCATGCAGAAATCAGTTCCAACTGAGTAGTAACATTTGCCGGCGGCCTATAGATGATGACGCGATTGGCTACCCTTGGATCTGTCGCTGCTTTTACCGTAAAGGCTGCAATATCTTCCTCATAGTTGAACACAACTGCATGCATGTTGAATAAAAAATTTACATATTAAAATCTTCAAATAAAACGAAATAGTTTCTATGATTACTTTTACTTTTCTTTTAACTATTCAAAGCAAGAGATGGTTACCAATGTCAAATAACAGCATAATTTATATGGTTACTTGTACATTGCTTTTTTTTTTTTTTTCTTTTAACCCAATCAGCAGGATTCCTAGGTTTGAATAGTTTGTTTTTAGCCTGACAACAATGATGTTGATGTTTCCAATAAGGTTACATACGTACGTACCCTTGGCTTGGCCAGTTCCATAAACCACAAGTTCATTTGGTTTCTCATGTGGGTGAAGAAGATAGTCAATAAAATAGACTAAAAATGTATTTGCAGCAACGTAAGTGTAAGAGAGTCCAGCTGCTTCTGCTGCCCTTCTGATCTTCCTTTTGTTAGCTAGTAAAGCTTCAAATGGTGGAAGTGCACTTGTTATTCTGTCTACTTCATTTCCATATTCTGAAGGCACAAACCTCTACAATTATTTCACAACTTGTTAGCTACGGATTCATTCAACCTCAATAAACTTGTTACCATCAAATAATTAAGAAATATTAAAAAAATGTCGCAAGGGCATATAAACATAGATACAATCCAAGAGCATAACTATACAGTTCCTATAAACATAGATACAACTCAAGAGGATAATTATAAAGAAGTATAAATTAATATTAGATAGATATAATCCAAGAGCATGATTAAAAAGAAGTAAAATAATAATGTTAGATATATTCAAGAGCTGAGTTGTCCATCTAACATTGAAGCTCCTTCTAATATTTAAAGAAATCGAGCAAAAATATTAAGTTCGTTAAACGGATTGAAAAAAAGAACGAAAAAAAATTATGTCAAAAGCGAGTCGAACCTTAATTTTAACATTGATGCGATCGGCTTGGCATGATCCACAATTATATAACATGTGTATTATTTTTCTATTAATATATTATATAATTTATATTATATAAATGATAAACATATAATATTATAGTATAAACATTAAAAAATATATTAAGATATCTATATTTTAAAATTTAATATAAGAATAAAAATATTAAAGATTAAATAAAAAAGGCTAAGTTTTTATTTTTTAACGTTGTATGGATATATTTAGACAAAATTTAAGATTTGAATCACTGGATAAAATTAAATTTGAGCAAACACATAAGACGTTAATATCATATTTAAGTAGATATGAATTCCGTCTAGTTAAACCCATGGACATCTCTAATCAGTGTAGAAAATACATATTTTTAAACTTTGAGTTTCTTTGATTAAGGGTAACGACCTTTATTGTGCCAGCATCTTTCATGGCACTTATTATTTTGAGTTGGTCAAGATGTTGTGGGACTGCTAGTGTGGAAATCACAACCTCAACCTGTTGAAGCACTGAAACTAACTTTTCATGCTCATCCAACTCCCCCTGTGTTAACATAAAACAAATTAAATCAATGATCAAGAAAAACAAGTAATTAAAACACAATTGTATACTCAAATCGGTGAAGAAAAAGAATAAAAGCTAGAGAGAAATACCATAAAACCAAAAGTAAATATGAAACTAATAATTACTGAGAAGAAAAGAAATGGAGTTACATAGAATATGGTGACACCCATGGATTCAAAGTCCTTGAGAAGATCTAACTTGAAAGAGGAGGAGTTGTTGTAAGTGAGCGGGCGAGTGTAGGCATAAGTGGGATGACCCGAGGCCACGCTTGCCTTCACCATGTATTTCCCAAGATAGCCAGTGGCACCAAATATCAAAATCTTGCTTTTTTCACCGCCTATGGCCATCCTTTCTCACGCCTGAAGTTCAAGCAATTCAGACTGATCAATCCTTTATGTAGGAAAAGAGCCTTTCAATATTGACCTATTTGGTCAATTAAAAATATATATATGATGGAATATGTTCATGTGATATGGTCTTTTTTATTTGTTTGATCAAGCACATGGAAAATGAACACTAATTAAAGAATTTTCATTTGAAAACAATGCTATAGTGACCCCACCACAATGTAACTCCCCATAAACCAGGTTATCGAAACTGACTATTTTATTTTTTGTCCAAAATTTCCTTCACTCTCTTTTTTTTTTTTTTTTCCAAAATTGATCATCTCAAAAGCCTGCGAGAAACATCAATCTCCCCCTTTTTTAATTCCTTATTTCTTTTTTTAATATGTAATTTTGAATCATAAAAATTATCATATAACTATTTCCAATCTCATAAATCTTATTTTATTGCAAATTCAAACCCATGATCAAATCTATAACCAAACCTTCCTTTCCATAGTATTTTGTTGTTTTTATAATCTTTTTCTTCTCCAGATGGAACGAGTAACATGAGAAAAATAGATCAAGGATGAACTTATAAAAAGAATCTAGAAAAGTAAAATGAAATACATGAAATGGGTATGCAAATGTATGAAAATGTTGAGAAATATACCTAAAGGGAGGTTTTTTTCTATAAGAAATTTTCCTCTTCGATAGATTCTCTAATAGTGGAGTTTTTTTTTTTATGGAAAAAGAGAGGAGAACCTAAAAAACTCTATATTTTTCTATTTAAAATTTTAAAACACCTAATTAACTATTGGATTAAAATGCATTTAATGATTGTTATTATTTTTTTTTTCTTACAAACTTGGTCCCCAAGGCTTGTAATATAGGCCATAAGATCAGCATACCTTGAAATCTAATGAGCCTAAAAAAATTATAGTACATAACTTAGCAATTAGTACAGATGTCATAATGTGAAAAGATAATTTTACCCTAATTAGCATTTTTAAACTTTTTCTATGATTTTGCTATAACCTTATGATCCAATATTTATTTTCATAATTTTAATGTACCAAAAATTTTAAAATAATATTTAATTATGATCTATAACTTTGTGTGAAAAAATTGACTCCATAAAGGCCAAATTATAAAAATGCCCTTAAAAAGCATTTTGATAATTTCATCCATTTTGAGATTCAATCAAGATTTTTAATGCATCAAAACTAATAAAATAATATTTAAATATGATCTGGAGTTTTTAACAAAAATCAACCCCTAAAAGGTCAAATTATGAAAATACATTTTAAATGACATTTTTGTAATTTCACTTTTTTTAAGTCCAACATGATTTTTAAATGTCCAAATCATAATTTTATTAATCCCAAACCTTAATAATCTTATTCAATCATGAATTCCAAGGGTTGACCCGAGTTTGACAAAATTTGGCTAAATTTTACCAATTTTGATCATGGGGCATTTTGATCATTTTAGTTCAAAATGCAATTTTTCCTAAGATTTTCTTTCTAAACATAAGGATATGAAAAAAATTTGACCCATTCCAAGTAATCTTAATAGATCTTGACCTATTTTAACTCGATGACTGATCATGGGTATTTTGGTCATTTTGCCTTTTTTTACTCAAAACTCAAATTTTGTTTAAGCTTTCAAGAATCCAATATCTTTGTTTGATTCTTACAAATGCCTTGAATTTGACCATGTTTCGATCAAAATTGACTAATTTCGATCAAGTTTGACTAAGTTGACTTTTGACTTTTGACTTTTTTCTTTGACTTTTACTTTTTTTTACATCATTATAAAAATCAACTTATTCAAAAATCTTTAAATATTCATAAATCTTAAAAAACTTTTGGACAAGAACTCAGTCCCTATTTTTAAAGCATCATGATTGACTAAAATAAACTCGGATAAAATTAAGTGCTTATGACTGCCTCTCTTTACATATTTCTTAAAATTAGAAATAATGTAAAAACAAATATGATAATTTTATCTAATTAGGGGCTTAGAGTTATTTTCTTTTGTTTTTTTTGTTTATTTTGTTACTATTTTTTATGTTTTGTTTTCTATATTAACTTATTAGATGTTTTGAAACTTTTTTTATTTTCTTTTTTTTAAGAGATTAAAAAATTTTATCTTTAAAAGGCTCTTTTTTAACAAAGGTTTTAAAATTTTAAAAATCTCACATTTGAAAGGTTCTTTTTAAATAGAAGTTTTGAGATTTTAAAAATCTTAACTTTAAAAGGTTTATCTTGAATAGAGGTTTTGAAACTTTAAAATCTTATCTTTGAAAGGCTTCTCCTAAACAAAAACTTTGAAACTTTGAAAAAAATCTGAAATGCTTAAAAAATATGCCCAAAGATCTTGCAAATCTTGATATTAAAGTATATTTAGTTCAGAAGACTTACGAATTTTACTAAGAGGACTTAGAGACTATACTCAAAAGTTTCATAAATTTCAACAATAAAATAAACTTTGCTCGAAGACTAACAAATTTTGCCTGAAGATCTTAGAAACTATGCCCGAAAATCTTATAAATCTCAATTCTAAAATAGATTTCTCTCGAAAGTCTTACTAATCTTACCTAAAGGTCTTAATTATTATATTTTTTAGTGCCCATAAGTCTTTGTAACAAAGTTTCTCATCTTGATCTTTGTACGTGTTTAAAATTTTTTAACTTGAAAATCTTTAAAATTCTCAACATTTTCCTTTCTAAAAAATGCTTCTAACTAATGCCATATCTATTTTCCATTTTTTTCGATAATTTTCTCAAGATTGATCCAGGAGATCTTATAAATTTCAACATTAAAATGAATTCAACTAGGAAGACTACGAATCTTATCCGAAAGATTTAAAGATTAAACCTAGAGGTCTTATAAATCTCGATACTAAAGTAAATTCAACTCAAAAGATTTATAAATCTTGCTTGGAGAACTCATAAACTATGTTTAAAAATCTTGAAAATCATTTACAAAATTTAAAATTCTAAATGGAGACCTTGAAAATCGTTTAAAAATTAAATATTATGTTTAAAGATTTTGAAAATCTTTAAAAAATTTAAATTTCTACCTGAAAATCTTGAAAATCATTCAAAAATTTAAAATTCTACTTGAAAGTCTTAGAAATCATTCAAAAATTTAAAATTCTATTTAAAGGTTTTAGAAATCATTCAAAAAATTGGTTTATTAAATCCAACAAACCCAACCTAATCTGAACTTAAAATGATCCCAATTCGAAAAGATTTAATTTTTTTTTAAACAAAAATGATCCAATCAAAATAATTGAACCTGAACCTAATTTGATTGACTTATTTGTCACCTTTAATTCCATGGGACTTTTTCTTTTTGTTTTGGTAGAGAAAAGAGAGAGAGAGAAGGAAAAATAGCATGAGAGTAAAAATAGTTAGGTAATCAAATGAATAATAATTCTATTAACACAAAATGATAAATAAAATTAAAAAATTATATAAAAAGAATACAATTAATTTAAATAAAAATGAAAATATTTTATTAATATTAATTACTAATTTATAAATTATATTTTGAATGATTTTAAAACCTAAATTTATTTTATATTATAGTACGAAAATAATGTGTACATACTCATAAATAAATATAAATTAAGCATGTGTTTACACTAAAAAATAATTGATCAATCTACGATGCAGAGCTGTATGTAAGCTCATTAATGGTGGAAAGCTCTTTGGTCATGTTTTTGAAAACGGAAGAAAGAAATTCAAGTTAAAGGAAGAGAAAGGTGGGGTACCTAGAGAGAAATTAAAAGATGGGAAGAAAATTATGAGCTAAGAGAGATTTAAAAAAAAAATTTAATATTCTAATTTATCCCTAAGTTTAGAATTGACAATTCAAATATTTGTGTCGTGTAAAATAATAAAATTTATATATTCGTATTATATTTTATACAAAAATTATGTGTCACAATTCATATTAATATAAAATTATAAAATATATTTTTTTGTTTATTAAACTCATAATAATTATTATTAAAATTTTAAATTATGTCACTTTTTTTTATCGTATTCATATCATATCACTATATATTATCAAATCTACTTAAATCCCTCTCTTGTTATACTTATCTAGCTGAAGAAGAAAATACTACATATATAAACTCATTCGAACTCATAATATTTAAATGTCAATAAAAAATCTTATGCCAATTGACATCAACCGATACTCAAATTTGAAAACTTAAATGGTTTGATTGAAAGTTTAATTCAAACTATAATTGCCATTAATTAATTAATTAAGCTAAACTGTGGCAGGAATGGCAGGTTTTTAAATTTGAGTACCCTTTTCTTTTTTGCGTAAAAGAGAAAGTATTTTGATGAAAAAGTTTATACTAAATATATATATATATATAATCATTCAATTTAAGAGAGTGATTAATATTATAAATAGCTCTTAAATTATAATGAAATATTTAATATATTATTTAAATTTAAAATTTTTAATATAATACTTAAATTATGAATACATTAATTAATATAATATTCATCGTTAACGTAACTAGGCTTCCAAACGATGACACATAATAAATAAATAATTATTTAAATATCACGTATGTTAATAAATATATATTTTAAATATCACGTTAAAAATTTTAAAAATTTTAATATTATATTAAATATTTTAATATAATTTATATGCCATCGATGATATTGACTATTAAGAGAGACACGTGGCAAGATAGGATGATTTGGAAAAAGAATGACATGGCTTGTTTGTGGACTAATTAACATTAGACAAGTGGCAGAATAAGGATGAGTCAGCCATTGAAATTTTGTTTACAAATTTGCTGAGTGACGTGGCATTATTTGAGTGAAAAGGACTGACGCAGAAGCCAAATCAACTAGCATGGCGATGAGTTGTACAAATGACAAAAACATTCAAACATTAAATTCAGCTTATGAGTAAAGGGGCATCCTATTCCTACCGATTACAGTTTAAATCTAAAAGTCTTGAATTCAAGTGAAATAAGTGGATTTATTGACAAAGAGAACTTCCTTCTATTGTATAACTCAACTCCGATTATCAACGTCTGTTAGATTAAGTGACAAAAAATTTAATTTTTTTTAAATAAGATTTTAATTTCAAATTTTGTGAATGAAAAAAATAAATTTAAAAAAATTTACTTTTTTATGAGATTCGACTCAATTCGTTTCCGAATTAATCAGAATCGAAAGTGATTATCGAACATTGAAGATCTTAGACAAAAAAAAAAAAACCTCAACTCCAATTTATTCTCAACACGTATGCCAAAATAAAATAATAAATTTAACTAATTAAAACTTATTTAATCAATTTTATTTAACAAAATTTTCTTATTTTAATTACATGTATTATGTTTTGAAACACAAGAATATTGATAATAGCACCCATTTGTTTTGCATTTGTGGTTAATATCAAGTATGACATTACGATTTTAAACAGTTATTTTAATTATAATACATATTTTATGAGATAAGTATTTTTTTGAAATTATTAAAATTTTAATATAATAATTATAATTAAAATTTTAATATTTTATTAACATTTACACCTGTTGATACAAGATAGATATTTATAATACATATTTTAATTATGATATCAAAAAACATTCCAAAGATTAGAATATTAAGGAGACGGGTGTTATTAATTCTCATATATATAAATATATATTAATTATTTCGACAGTTAAGAGTACAACTGAAAATTTTTTTGAGTAAATTTAATGATTTATATATTTATATTATATAAAATATTAAAATTTTTATATTTATATTGTGTTTTATATAAAATTTATATTTTCAAATTTATATAAATATAAAAATATGAAATATTTTTTTATTAAACTTATATATAATAATTATTAAAATTTTAATTTATATCTTAATTTTTTTTATTTATATCACATTTATATCATATTATTATATTATATTTTAAATTATCAAATTTACACACGAGTAAATATTCCCTCCCATTGAGCCACGCGTTTTCGGCCTTCACACGAATGAATGCTTGACTGCAAAATAATAGAATATAGTTGTTCTGACAACTCAAACGACGTCGCTCACCTTCCTTAATCTAATTACAGTGTACTATGTATCTGTCTCAAACAGACAACTGTAAAGTGCCTTCCCTTCACTCAACAGAGCTATAATCAGCTATGCCTTCTCTCCACACAGTAAGAATTGCTGCTGCCATCACCATCACCATCATCGTCCTCATCATCAGGGTATCAACGGCCAGGGAGCTACGCCCTTCTGATCATGGTCTGGAGTACCAGAGCCAGCCGCCGACTGGGCTCAAGTCACCGGGGATGATGTCCTTCTTCGCACCAACATCGAATTCCTCCTCTTCGACGCCGCCTAAGATGGCGCTGCCGAAGGCTATAAATTCCAATGAGACGTCGTGGTGGGTGGGAGCAGGCCGCAATCGGTGGGGGAGTGATCACGTGAGGCATGTGCTGGTGTTGGGGAGCTTGATTTGTGGCGTCACAGGTGTGGCATTACTGGCTACTTCTGCTTTTATTTACGTTATTAGAATGAGATCATCGCCTAATTCCACAAATAATACCAACAATATTAATAGTTTAGTCCCAATTAGCACCAAGTGATTTTGGAATCATTTATATTTTTTATTATGTCTCCATAAATTTAGTGGTTTGCGTATTTATATTATATAAAATATTAAAATTACATAAATATTATTTATTATAATTTGTGTTATTATGAAAATATAAAATATATTTTTTTAATTTTATTAAATTTATATGTAATTTTTTTAAACTATTAAATCATGTTATATTTATATTATTTCATCGTATTTTAAATTATCAAATTTATTTTTAATTTATTTAGGAGAGATCATATAAAGTGTTTTTCTTGCAGCAGAAGCTTTGTAGCCTCGTTGAATTTGGGAATGACCGGTTTTTAATTTCTTAGAGAGAATTCCTGAAAATGAGATTAGAAAAAAAAAAAAAAAGAAAGAAAGATTACTAGCTGATCTTGTCTTGAACATGCACCTCTAAAGTATATTAAAAAAATAAAAATTAATATATAAAAAAAAAATACACAAAGCAGTTAAGCTTGACCGACAATGTATAAAACGTGAATTTATCAATATATTATTTCTTTAAAAAAAATTATCTGATATAATAGAGTTTTTTAATTTCAGAGGCTCTAAGTCCTAACAATAAGTGTGTAACATGCCCATCCACAGCATGGACACACTGCATGTCTTTCTGTCTGATTTACCATGTTCTTCTGCAACATCTTTTTCTTGGTTTGAGAGAAAGGATCTAAAATTTCCCTTTTTTTTTTTTTTATGCATCTAATACAAGATCCCCTTCATCTATGGGTTCTTTTCCTTCTTGATTTTGATTCTCTAATCCACATGGGGTTTAAGTGCTGTCATAACAGTAGCCGCTGTGCCTTGCCAGAGAAATATGAGAGCCAAAACGCAGAGAAGGGTTGGCTAGGCTGTTATAAAGGCCATCATTCATTTTCCTCACCTAATTTTGATATAACAACAACAAAGCCTTAAATCCTATAAGCCTGAGATCGGCTATACGAAAAACTAAAAAAAAAAATTTATGTTAGGTCGCAGTTTTAAATCTTCTTATCCCACTCATTTTTATAAAAAATAACATTTCATCTATTTCCTTAACCTTCATATCATCTTTTATTACTTACACTTACTTTCTTCGTGGTCAAGTTTTAATCTCTCATAAATCCAGAAACTCATTTTTCCTAACCGGTGCACAATAGGCCAATGGTTGAGATGGATCTATGTGTAAATTCAAAACCAAGAATAGAGAGTAAATGCTAGAGGGCATTGGCTAGAGAAGAAGTGAGCTAGTTCTGGAAGAGATGGAAGCTTGCACCAACCAAAAATAAGTTAGGGCATATAACTCAGGCTGCATATATCTTTAAGCTCATCAAATCCATATCCTAATTTTTCAAAAAACTGTTAATATCACAGTATTAATGTGATACCATACCCATATCTCATGTCTGTGTCCATGCTTCCTACCTTATGATAATTGAAACTCATCTTCTAACAGCAATGAAATGACATTTAATGGTGGAATTGAAGATTAAAAAAACCAGTAATTTATGAACTATGATGATATGAAATCAAGTTTTGGTGAACTCCTTGAGAAAGTACTAGATGCAACATTTTTGCATAAACAAAAAATAAATGAAATGATACCACCAGGAAGCCTTTTCTCAAGACATTCTTTTAATCGTTACATTGATGTTGTGCCACCAGGAAGTTGCATTATAAGGGAGAATAGAAGCAACAATATCAACTAATGATAAAGAACAAGGGAATTGAAAGTTAATACATGTTTAGCCATTAGCTTTTTAATAAATAGATTATTCAACCACTCACCATACACGAATGAATTAGTGATTTTCGAATAAAGTAATACTCAAAGGAGATGAGTAGAGAAATGATCAAAGGCATTATAGTAAAAGCATGCTTGATTATGTGTGATTGAGTTTACCAGTACACATCAAAACAATTCTTTCCCAAAGTCCATGTCATATCTATTAATGCTTCCTATAACCTGCAAAAGATAAAGAAATGCATAGAAGTAAACACGACTTAACAGGCCCTTTCTGAACAATGAACATCTAAACAATGATGGAAAATTTTTGGGAAAATTGTTTGTACCAGAAATTTTCTAAAAACAAATGGTAATGCACAAACTGATATCAACATACAAGTTGACAATCTAATTATTATAGGAATAATCCAGCTTATGTATGCAAAACAATTTAAGCAACTACAGAATACCCCAACAGTTTGATCACCCAGTATTTATGCTACTGTTGAAAATTGCATTGTAACCAATTGACAAGGGGATGGAGAATGGAAAGCAGACCTTTAAACTCTTCTGAGCCTTGATACCAAATTGTTGTAGACTATAATACCCACGCTCAGGCATAGATGCTTTTATCTTCAACAGTTTTCAAGTCTCTCCCCATCGTCTGTACATGTAGTTATTTCCTTCAAGCTAGATTTCAGATGATGTTTGTAAATTCCCTCTAGATACAGTGACCATCTTCTTTCTTTTGATGGAAGAGTTTGACCTTCCCCCCAATTTTGATGCACTGCATGTGGGAAGATCACTAAACCGAATTCCACTTCAGGAATATCCCCAAATACAGGGGATATCAGTCCGAGTAAAATGTTAAAATCAATAAAGATTCAAACCAATTCCATTTCAGGAATATCCCTCAAATACAGGGGATATCTATCATCTTTTAATTGCAAAGCTAAATAATCCAACAACGCATATATAAGCACACCTTCAGGGTGACTTCTATCTTCAACAGTAAATCTATGTGTTTTTCCATTAACTTGAACAAGGCTTTGCCCGGGAGACTTGCTCACGTTATTATGTTTCATCAACAATCTTATCATTGCAACTTCATCCCAATTTCCAGTTGATGCATATATGTTTGCCATCTCCACATATGGAGCAGCAACTTGAGGCTCCATCTCAAATAGGCGACTTGCCACATGCTTACCAATCTCTACGTTGTGGTGAACCTTGCAAGCACTAAGCAATGCACTCCATATGCCAGCATCTGGTTTAATTGGCATATTTAAAATAAACTCCAATGCTACTATTAGCTTACCTTTACGTCCAAGAAGATCCGCCATACATGAATAATGATCTAACCCAGGATAGATATCATATTCTGTGGTCATCATATTGAAGAATTCCCATCCTTTATCAAGAAAGCCTGCATGAGTGCAAGCTTGCAGGACAGCAAGGAATGTTATTTGGTTAGGTTTGAAGCCCAAACCCCTCATCTGATGGAAAAGGTCCAAAGCTACTTCAAATTCTCCGTTCACGGCACAACCAGAGATCATGGTAGTCCAAGAAACAATAGTTCTCTCGGGCATGGTACGAAAGACCTCTCGAGCCTCACATATACTACCACATTTTGAGTACATATCTATTAGTGCATTACAGACCATTGCATCCTCTTTAAACCCTTTAGATTTGGCATAACTGTCAATACATTTTCCAAGCTCAAGGGATCCTGTCTTGCCACAACCTGAAACCAAAGAAAGTACAGTAACCAAATCAGCTGTCTCACCAGCTTTTTCCATTGAATAAAACAAGGTCATTGCCTCATCCATATTCCCTTTCTCAGCATACCCGCTAATCATGACAGTCCATGAAACACATGTCCTATTAGACATGAAATCAAATAAGAATCTTGCAGAATTAAGATCTCCACACTTGGAATACATGGATATAAGAGTATTGGTTACAGATAAGTTCAAGTCACAACCTAATTGGATTCCATGAGAATGAATTTGCATTCCTTGAAATAGTGCTTCAGGTTGCACACATGACGAAATCAAACTAACAATAGAGCTTGCATCTGGCTTAATTCCATCCACCAACATCCTTCGATATAAATCAAAAGCATTAGCAAAATTTTCGAAGTGGGCATATCCAGCAATCATGGAATTCCAAGAGATGACAGTCCTCACAGCATCAATCTCATCAAAAACCTTCTTTGCTGATGCTAAGTCACCACATTTGGCATATACTGCAATCCAAGTGTTAGCTACTGTAACATCAACAGCAACCCCAATTTGAATCCCAAACGAATGAATTCCCTTCACTAATTCCAAATTCCTTGTACTCAAAACTCCCAGACTAAGTCCCACAACAGTGACCGAATCAGGGTGAATCCCAGCAAACGTCATCCCACCAAAAAGACTTAACAACTTATCAAGAAAACCCAACTTAGCAAAACCAATAAGCATTGCATTCCAAGCAGCCAAATCTCTTTCAGGCATTCTTTCAAACGTTTTGCATGCATAATCCACTTGATCACATTTTATGTACATATCAACTAATGCTGTTTGTACGAAAATATCGCTTCCAAACGGGGATTTCAAGATTTGGTTGTGGAGGGTTTGGGAATATTTGAGATTGGAAATCTTGGCACAAGCTTTTGCAATGAAAGGAAAGGTTAAGTTGTTTGGTTCCAACCCTTTTTGCTTCATTTGGCGAAAGAGAAGAAGCGCTTTGTGGGCACTGTTTTGGTTTACAGCCTCCTTTATACGTGAGTTCCATAGTTTAACAGTTAAAAGTTTTGAATAAACGTTGAGACTTTGAGTAACAGAATTTGCTGCCATTTCTCATTGCTTTCCTGAAAATAATTTTTTTATTAGAAGAAAAAGAGAAAACCTTTCATAGGCAAATTCAATGACGAACAGGAAAAAAAAAATGGAGATACCAACAGAAAACAGAAGCCAAAAGCACCAGCGTCCGGAAGCGACTTGTAAGAGTACGTTTCATGTTTGGTTGGTCTGGCGGCCTTAGCTTTTATAGCAACAACTTTAGTGCAAAGTTGTTTTAAAAGCTTAGGAAAGATAAAATTAGCATTTTATAAATTTAATAGAAAAATATCTTTAAATATTGAAAAAAACTTTTATTATATAAAATATTTTATTAATATTTTTATAATGAGATAAATAATATACTAAATTTACATTTAATGTACTGTGCATAATTATACACCTTCAATGTATCATAAGTTGTCATTTCATTAATTTTATAAATTAAAAAAATTAAATTAAATAAAATTTTTATTTAATTAAATAAAAATAATTATTGAATTTTTTCAACTTTATCTTTAAGGAGTTTTAGTTTTTTAATTTCTAAATTAATAAGATGACACATATGATGCATTAACAATATATAAAATTTAACACATCAAATATAAATTCAATATATTAAACTGTATAATATAAATTATATACTAAATAAATTTTTTATATTATATTACATATTTTATTTTAATTTGGAGCAGAGAGGCCTTTCAGCAAAATTGGACAAGAAGCCAAGGAGCCAGAAATTAATTCTTGAAAGTTTAAGTCTAAATGAAAAAATAAAATAAACAAGACAAGCATGTGTTTCCATATCCATCCATATCAAACAACAAACAATGTTACAGAATTTATTTGGAGGAACAATGAATGATTACATTATTTATGCTCAGTCTACTGATCAAGTGGCAGCCACTCTATTTCTAGATAAATTTCTCCAGATTCAACGTTTTGGAGCTTCAGTGACACATCTTGTTTCACCTTCCCATCGACAATGTTGATGATGCTGTCCTCTAATAGGGCGTTATCATGGGACTTGAGCCATTTTCCAATCTGCATATTTCCAAACATTTCTGGGTCCCCATATGCCATTGCAGATGTTATCAATGGCTGGATATCGATCTCTGCTTCTCCCATTATGTCATCAGACGAGAACGTGTCATGATCATATACTTGCTACAATGTCCAAGTTTTGAACAGATTAGAGGAACCCCATCATAATCATGCTTGAGATGACAGCAAATCTAATATGAATGAATAATAATGCATACATCAGCAGTTCAACCACACTTCTTGTCATTCTAAACAACAAACAATGACAGAAAGTATAATTACGTAAAGCATTAAAATGCATGTCTAGCTTTATTGATAACTAAGGGAAAACATAAAATAATATCATCCGTTGGTTACACTGTTGGACGGGAGCATTTTCACCTAAAATTCTTTTTACTACAATATTACAATTGTCTAATCACAACAAAGAATTACGTAGGGATCCACCACCTATAAATGTGGGCTTCTTGATTAGACCCTACATGACAAACCAATTTCCAGATTCTAATAAATCAATCATGACAAACAATCCCGCATTTCTCATTCCATCCTTTTTCATCAGATATAGTGACAAAAGGAGGTCTGCTCCATGATCCCAGTATACATTTCCCTTTATTTCCTCTTCAATACACATCATTTTTATCAAAGGAACAGGAAGAGTGGCCAGAAAATAAAAATATACGTCAAGTACACATTAAGCTTTTAGAGCTGAAAAGTGCTGGGCGGTAATCATGAAAATGTGCAATTCATCAAAGTTCCCAGGTAAAACTATAAAGTGGTCCAGAAGCAAACTAAGCGGCAAAACATCTGGAAGTCAGGTAATATTTCAGGATTTAAAGTAAGATGGAAAATTTTCCATTTCTAATACTAGAGTTGGCACAAATGAATCTGACTAGTTGAAAACCAGACTTATTCAGCCCAAATTGACTCAAAATTTATTAACTTGAAAATGCAACCCAAATCTGAATTGACTCAGATGAATGGCCAGATACCTCAAATGAAGTTAAATTGAAATAACCTGACCTCACCACTGTCCTACCTTATTACTGCTTTAATGCACCTAGAGGCAACAAAAGTTGGTATGAAGTAATCCACCGAAAAACTGTTCTCATAGAGGTCAAATTGATTTAAAACTTCAAGAACCAGAATCTACGCAAAATGAACTGGAACAACCCAAAACCTGAATGACACAAACCCAGCCAACACGAAACCAGACCAACTTGAGCCTAACAATCCTTAAAACAGAGCCAAATACATGAAATTCATATAACTTGAACCAAATCCAACCCAATCAGCCTCACCACCATTACAGAAATTCATAAATAGGTAGAACCACGATTCTAAAATATTGCACACATACAAAGCGTAATAGTTCTTTAAAAAATAGTAAACTTTTTTGCAACTAAAAACTTTCTTTTTTTTCTCTTTTTTGAGGAAACAACTATAAAGTTTCTTAATAACATGGATTGAGAAGAAAACTACACTTACCAACTTCACAGCCCCATACTTTTGAGGAACGGACAGCATGAGTTCCTCATTCCAAACTGGATTCAAGTTGCTTTTTATTACAGTCGTCTGAACAGTCTAATAAGATCAAAGACCCAATGTTGTCATTAGTAAAAGAAATAGTACCACTAAAAGCAATTAGACCTTATTCTCATTTTGATAGGAAAACAAACACATAAGAAAACATGTAAAGCATATCCAGGAGGTATATGTTTGTAGCACAAATTTGAAAGGAAAAATATATGAAATATAACAAAGGCTTTAATAGAGGTCTGAAGTCTGAACCACCATCCAACCGACTGAATGGTACTAACAGTTTGATCCACATGCAGAACTGATACTGATGTAATCTACAAGCATAAATGCCCACAAATCCATGTATGCAAATGCACATAGAGAGAAAGAGTGCATAATTCATAAAGGTCTACAACTTGAGATCATCAAGAGGTAGCAACAACATAGTTTATAGCCTTGACAGAAATTTTCTGTTTCAGTAATGAGAATAAAAGCCTAAGACATGGAGCAACTAACCTGCTGCCCAAGAGTCAAGACAACATAAGGATCACTTGTCATCATATCCCGGATGGCTAAATCTGTGCCTTTTACCACTTTGACCTTCAGTAACCCAACAAATTCTACCATGCCTACCTGTTACAACTTTCACGCCAAACGGATTGAAGTTATTAAACACAGCACCATATAGCCAGTTAAATCCATCTAGAGGTATTTTAATTGTTAATGTTAATACTGACTTGACTTTTGTAAGGAAGAATACAGTCACAACTTGCAACAGTTAACATGGGGCTTTGCTAGGTTTTACTAGTAGACTTACTTTTCCAAAATAGTAAACACGAACCAACTCACATCATGTAAACAAGCAGCACATAAAATATATACCCTCACTAATTATGGATTTAGACAAATAAAACTGAATGCAAAATGGACCTATGGACAGAATGCAACAGAAGGATCCCATCCACATGTTCAGGTCACGCTATTCGACAAGTGACCATATTATCTCTTTACATCATTAGCAGCACGATCTTCCTAAAGGTTCCTGAGACAATGAAGCAGATTGGAAGAAACAAAGTGCAAATGAATTTACCGATTCTTGTGATGACATTAACTGGAAACTATCCAAAATCTTTCCAGATAAGCTTGATCGATGAGAAGCAGAAGAACTTTTCCCTGATGTTATCCGCAAGCTAGGTTTCAAAAATTCTTGAAGTTCATACTTGGACCTGCAGGAAGATTTGAAATAAGTAATTATTATGACATCTAAGCTATGATCTGTCAAATCTGCTATATGCTTCCAGAACAAACACAGAAAGAGCAATTATAAAATAGGTTGAATGGTAGGTCATGATAGGTTACTGTAGTTAAGCATTGCCTTTCTATCTAAACCCAAAAAAGATGTGCCAAGAAAAGGAATAGTATAAATGGGAAAATAGGTTTAGATCACATATAGTATCCAAGAGAAGTGACAAAGAAAAGCTCAACATGAGAGATTCTACATTTGTCTGAACTCTAACCTGATAAATCTCCTCCGCTCATCATGACTAGCATCAGGACCAGGCTTTGAATAACCTTCAGGTATATAGGCCTCGTAGATTGCATTAGCAGAGGAATTTCCTCCAACTTCAATCATGGCATCAATTTCATCATCAGACCATTCATCCAATGCCACAGATAAAACCTGATATCATCAGAAAATAAAAAAAAAAAATAAAAGAAGGGACAAGGATAGAACAAAAAGACAAGAAAATGAAGTTTCAAAGTATCATATAATATTATGTAAGAGGAATTGCAAGAATGATATAGACATCAATTTGGTCAAAATAATGATAATATAACTATAAAAGTAAAAAGAAAAACATAATACTGTAAAGTTAAGCCTTTAAAAGGGCGAATACATCACAACAATCCACAGTTAAAAGATTCTACAAAGATAACATAAACAAGTGAATGACTTCAGTTATACATATGAAAGATTCAACTGGAATTATGTTCGTAACAACCAACTGATACCATTCCAGTTGACAGATAAATGCTTTTATGCCATGTATCAGTTCTGCATGACAATTTGATCGCATCCCACAAGCTTATAAGGAAACACAATAAAAAGAAACAAGATTTATTTAACAGCTGAAATGAAATTGATCCTCAAGATAATTATATTTTCATCTTGATCCAAGAATGTTCTTCCCAGCTTCGACCAGGTTAAGACCAGGGATGCTTTTAAGATACACAAGTATGCAAATGAACACAGACATTCATTCTGAATCAGTCAGTGGTTATCTTAAATAGGGTAGCAGTTAGACTCATTAGTTCGCATAGTAATTGATTAAATTTGTTTTTCTTCTCATTTATATCATGAAACATTTCATATATCAATTGTGTAAAATTCACAGCTATGCCGCTGGTTCTATTATCAAAGTTCACACCTATCGCCCGATACTTGGATCTTCTAATCGTACTGATTTATCTAATTATATTAAGATTCCCATGCTAAAGCTCAGATAACAAATTGCCTATGATAAATTATATAACCATGCATGTCATAAACAGCCGACGGAA
Organism: Durio zibethinus; assembly: GCF_002303985.1. The sequence goes on along the minus strand of NW_019168037.1, from coordinate 13,176,930 downwards.
AACCCCTCATACATTTCCCCAATGATGGGTCAAGATTCCATGAAGAAAAATATTAAACTAGATGCAACATACGGTACTCACCTTGGAGATGTGCGTACCAAGGCTTCTGTGCACACCGCAACATTTCATGCATATAAAGACACCAATATTTGCTGATCTGAAAATACATTTCTCAAGTGATTTTCTTAATCCTTCCTTATGTTACAATCAAACATAAATACACATGCTTGATGTGGTTAGGTTCTAAGCTTTGCATTGAATTCATACTTCAAAGATAACAAAGAGACATGTATTCATCACTGTATCTCCTATTCATATGAATAGAAATGAATAGGAAAATCTAAATATGCTGTAACGGTAATACTTACGCCCACTTTGGATCTGGAGCACCACAATCAGCACAAATGCGATTATCAGTTTGTTTCAATAAGTCCTTCAATCTTCTATTAGCTGCAAAGGAAAGACACATTTTCCACAAAATTCAGCAAAAAAATGCATTAAAAAATCAACATATTAAGGAAGAGGACAGAGATGTTGTCCAGAAAAACAAATGTAATTATGCCTATTAAGGTTCAATTCACCAAATTGGGGAATCCCTAGCCTCTTATACTCAATGCAAAACCAAAAAATTAACTATTAGGCTTTTTAGTGTTTGATCACAGTGCAAAACCAGATTATAAGTGTTTGTATTTTGTGGCAAATCCAATTTCGTCAAGAATGACCGAAACGAGAAGAAGAACAAAAAAGAAATGAGTGGCAGTAAGGATATGAATTTCTCCCTTCATTCTCAACCACCATTCTAAATCTTAGGCCTTTATGTACACAAGTTTTAACACTTCGTAGTGAAGAAAAGAAGTTGACAACTGAACTTTACAAAGACAAATCTAAAAGATTAGCTCTCTTAAAGAAAACCATTACATTTTTCACCTTATTTTACAGGCCAACCACAAAATAATGCTAAGACCTAATGCAATTACTTTGAGACCACGTGTGCAAATGTCCCACGCATGATGCATACCTAATAATTAAAAATTTGGCAAACTTGTCATTTGGCAAATTATTGAAGGGAACTTAACCAAAATTTAGTCAAAAAACTCCCAACCTATGTTCTTCCTTATAAATTTACAGGATTATCTATCTATCTATCTATAATTCATTTTGAAACCATTCTATTGAACTGATTGATGTAATATTAGCATACCAACCTGAGGTAGATTTCCTGACTCCACTCATTGCTCTGCTACCAACCCACAATCATCCAACAAGCAAGCTTTCAAGACTAACAAAAACACAAACACAAACCAATCTAAATCAGCTAAATGTAATTTACTTAAAATTAAGACTTTTCTCTGTTCCTTTTGTCTTTTGACTGCATATTCTAAAGAGAAATGAAATACCAGAATAATAATAATAATAACAATAAAATCAATTATTGACAAATAAATCAAGGTAAAACGTCAAATGAAATAATTGTAACAATATTCTAAAACAGAAAGTACGTGTTTGAGATGAAATCGTTTATAATAGAAATATGGAAATACCTTTTATAAAAAAAAAAAAAAAAAAAACCCCAAAAAGATTTAGAAAAATTGTAATTTATTTTCGTTTCCTATCATTTTTCCATCAACAAACAGAGAAGAGCAAATCATTCATATTCACGAAATCAGCTAAAAGTTGTAAACATTTGAAAGTGAATTAAATATCAAAATTCAAAAGTTTGTTGATCATTAACGGAAAGGATTACATGAACAAATAAATAACCGAAGCCAAGCAATAATCAAAATTTCATTAGAGAAAAAAAAAAGAAAACAAAGTCAAAATCAATTTGAAAATGAAACGAAAGATCTGAAAGAGGTGTTTGAGAATTTACCACTGAATTGAAATTGAAAATTCAAGGATATCCAGAGAGAGTTTTGGGTAAGAAAGAGAGAGAAAATGAAAAGGTATGCTTTTCAAAAGCCAAAAGGTGATGAAAACTATGGAAGAAATGCAACCTTTATTTTTCTATTTAATAAAGCGGTATTTGTTGTCATTATATGGTACTAATTAATAAAGAAAATTTTTTGTCAAAGTGTTTATTTTTTAATTTTACAAAAACCTGCCTAAAACCGAAATAAATTTGGAAGTATTCAACTTCTAATGAATACTTCCACTAATTGGAATAATAATGTAATTTTCCATGAAAAAGTTTGAAGGAATATATTGACGTTAACAATTTTTTTTTTTTAAATATGTTTTCAATTGCAACATCAAGGATTTTGATTTCTTCAAGTTAAATGAGTTAAAATTATTGATTTTTTTTTATCAAATCGAGTTGAATAACATTCAACTAGAATTCAAGTCAGCTTTGAATTCTCTTAAATTAAACAAATTTTATGGATTAAAGTCAGCTTTGCCAACTCTAAAGAACATGAATCACCTGGTTGTATTTTTTTCCAAGTTGAACCCAAAGTTCAAAACTTAAAGAGGAAAATAATTCTGGTTGGATGGCATTGAACAATGATAATAATGAAAGAAGAAACAAAGGAGATGTTTAATAGTTTTATATTAATCAAGAAACTAGCTCAATTATTTAATCATACAAATGTATGCTGACAGCTAAATCAAGGTTTTCGTGTGAAGCCCATAAAAAAATGAAAATGCCAAATTGTCTACCATGGCTACATTGCTGCATCTCTTAGAGGCAGGGCATGAATAAATTAATAGACTTCTACATGCCATTGTTTGTTCTTCTTGAGCTGTGAAAGCTTCTCATCCCAGCTCTCTCCTCTCTGCTCCGCAACTCTCTTCAGTGTTTCTTGGATCCCAGGCATCATTCCCTTAAGACCACAGAAATATATATGTGCTCCATCATCCAAGAGCTTGAAAATTTCATCACTGTATTCCTCAATCTTATCCTGAACATACATCTTGCCCCCACTCTTGTTCTTCTGCTCTCTACTAAGAGCTCGATCATATCGGAAGTGATCTGGGTAGTCCTGAACGTATTTGGTAAACTCATCATCGTAAAGGAGACTGTCATTATTGGCTACTCCAAGGAAAAGCCATGCAAGTCCGCGGAACTTGAATGTAACATCTTCCATAAACATGCGACGCAGGTAGCCTCTGAATGGAGCAACACCAGTGCCAGTAGCTATCATTATGTGGTTGGCATTTGGGTTATCTTCAGGCAAAAGCATTATCTTGCCAGAGGGGCCTGCAAAAATATTCTACTGGAGTTAACAGGAGATATTTAGTCAGTTCTGATCACCAATTTTCCTGTAAAGTCTATAATTTAACGAACAGCAATAAGCGGGGAAAAAACGAAAAAAAGAACATAATTCGACAAACTTTACCAAGAAAAATATTAAAATACGAATTAGTATTTGATAACATAATGCCAAGACAAGCTTAGTGGAAAACAACCAAAACAATAATGCACAATTGGTTGGAATGCAAGCAATTCAGTAACCATCTGATTGGAACATCCAAAAGAACATTCCTTTAGACATTAATTAGACCTAATAAAGCTATCAGGACAGTAGAAGTTAGTAACAGAGAAACACTGTCCTCTGTTTTCTGAACCACCAAACCCTAGGTTTTTGTAATGCAATTTTCAATTGATTACTACCGTCAATAGCTGTATGCTAGGTGATTCCAGCCATGGCCCTATGGTAATATCAAGATATGTTGAAGGCCAGTGCTTTATTATGAATGTTCCACTTTATTAAAGAATCTTACCAGTGATCTGAACTTTATCTCCAGGCTTGGTGTTGCATAGGAAATTGCTACATACACCTCTTTTTGAAGGATCCTCCTTTCCGGTCTCAGGGTCATAATAGACAGCACGTCGAACACACAAACTGGCTGTCTTGCCATCAAAAGAATCTCCATACCTGGATGACGCAATGGAATACAGACGAACATTGTGGGAAGAACCTGGTTTCTTTGGATTTTCACCCTATAATAAAAGAAAAAAGGAAAATCCAATCAGAGAATAAATGGGAAATTTTAGAAAGGAAATCTATAAAGTAGAAACTAAAACAAGAAGTTCAAAGAATACATATGACTTCAATCTATGAGATCGAAAGCCACTAATGGATATGACAGGAGAATGACAATGAACTAGAATTAGCCATAATAAACATTGCGATCCTGATATTCAAAAGTAAAAAAACCATCTGATTCCTACATTCCAAGCATGATATATCATCAATGCAACTTTAATATAAGCATTGAAGTTAAAATATTCTAAGCATAAGAGTTAGAGATTAACTGCACTAAACTATCTGAAAACAGTTAAAAAAAAAAAAAAAAGTATTACATTAGAGGGACTTACAGGAGGGATAACACCGTAGCTCTGCCCTTCCCAGTATGGTACATTGCTACCATGATCAATCACAATATGGCAAGTCTCACCTGGTGCTTTTGGACCAACCAGTCTCTCAACAGAAACAATGGTAGCTGTGTAAGGTTCCTTGGGCTTGAATAAATTTAGTGGAGGCTCTTTTGCAGTTTCCATCTCTAAAGGTGAAACTGTAACCTTGGATTTGCTGGTTTGTTGCAATGACATGCATACCACGTACTGATTGATCTTCTGTGCATTTCGCGATTTCAAATCCAAAGATAAGATGGAAGCCCATGACTTGTCACTAAAGCTTATACTGTTCCTCTGCAACAAAGTCAAGTGCTTCTTTATTACGAATAATTTACCATACACACCATGTGGAAGGTTAACTTAGAGGATAAAGAGAAGTGGGCCTGACATGCCATCTTGGTAAATAGTGCAACTCTATTTCAGTTCTTGCACCAACAATATTTATAAAAGAAACAGCTTCAGAAGCAAATCACTTAATACTATTCTCTATGGCAAAGCTTAGTCACTCAACACATGCCGCATGTGACGAACATACTCACTTTGGCAATTGTAAATGTGTTCAAAGATGCATATGCATGAGAAAAGTACATTATTATAACAGACAAACACCATATAAAATTAATGAAGCAAGAGAAAACTTGAGCTGCCAAATGAAGTTCAACACCCTTGTATCCATAACCTACTCCCCTATTCCAGAGGCATAAACCAGATAGCATCTCACTAGAACAATGATCTGTTTAGCTATTTAATTACCATCAGCAACTTCGATTATAGAGGATTTTGAACTTGTTCAAGAGTGGCAAAAGTACGAGCAATATTTTAAAAGAAGAACGAAGAAATGAAAGAGCTATATGATTCTATGAAAGAGCTATATGATTCTTTTGCAGTCAGCAGCTTTGACATATTAAAAGAAAAAAGCAAGGAGAAGAAGTGATGATCATTTGGCTTTATCATTTCAATGTAAAGGCAAAATGCAGCATGATGGACACTTCTTCAGCCTTGAGGCATGGCAGAAGTTGGAAATTGAAGCTTGCCACGAAAGAAGAAATCACAAGCAAGGCATTATATTTGTATAGTTGGTTTTGACAATTAACACGGTAATATAATACAGCAAAGATGGCCATGTTATTCTTCTTTTTCCAATCATGGCCACTCTCAGTCTCAGATAACACCAATACTTAAAACATTAACTGCATTTCAATATCATACATAAATTCTAACTCCAATAGTGCATTAGAGTAGTTAAGATCAATAAAATTTCAGTTGACAAATTCAAACACGTAACAGATCATATGCTCTAACTTAAACCTGGCAATTCATATATTCATGTAGTGTAAAATACTGATAATATATATATTCGTATCATAATTCGCGTCGACACAAAAACATAAAATACTTTTTTTTTTAAACCGACATATGATTTTTGCTAAAATTTTAAACTCCGTCACCTTCGTCTCTCTTTTTCGTGTTTCCAATGATCTAACCATCCATTACTGCAACTAAACCAAACTGCACTGACCTTATTGCTAATTAACCAGTACCTTTTTAAATACAGATCTCCTTAGAGAAACGTCGCTTCCAACGGGAACAGCTACAGAAATCTGAAAAACAAAAAACAAAATCCCAGTCTTGCAAGGAAACCCATTTCGATAAATTCAAGAGCAGCAAAAGATATCATAAGATTAAAAAAATGAGAGAGAGAGAGAGAAAAAAAAAAAAAACCTGGGATACAGCAGAATGAGCCATTATTTTCTTTTGCTTTTCGAGGAAGATGAGAAGTGGGGGTTTTAAAAATGATGAAAGAGTCCTTTGGGACTGCCAATAGACGCCTTTTGCCTCCCTGCGATTGCCTTGGCCTTTGCCTGTGTTATAGGTTAAATTTGTAAATTATTATTTTAATTTTAATTATCACAACCAATATATATTATTTTAATTATTACAATCAACATATTACAAAATTTGTTAAAATTTGTAATTTAATTACTAACAAACAAATAAGTTTTTAAATTTTATAAAAAATTAAGAATAATTATTTGATATTTGTATTACATAAAATTATATTATAAATTATTTATTTCATTATAATCATACAATTTAAATTAAAATAAATAAATAAATATTATCTACTTAAAAAATTTATTAAAATAATGTTACTTTAAATTTTTATCATTCGGTTCAATCAAATAAACTCGAGTAGGTATTTCATATTTTATTACGTCAAGATTTAATTTTAATTTCATGTAATAAAATATTAAAAAAAATATAAATAATTGCCTAAGTAGACCCTTACTTAACATTAAATCCTAAGCCAAGCATTGGGCATCCGAGACCCACATAAAGAAAAGATTTGTATTTTATAAACTCAATTATACTTTGATAGAGAGGCTCAAAGGGAGAGTGACAAGCAAAATGTGGAGAAGGAAAAATGGACTGTAAAGGGATTTTTTTTTTCCAAACTTTTCACTAGGATAATTTCCTTTTGCTTTACTTTGGGACAATATTATTTTGTTAATAGAAAGTTTCATAAAATTTTATATATGATGCAATAATTTAATTCTCTAAGAATCTTGAAAAATTAAAAGCTCTTAAAAAATATTAGAGTTTTTAATAATACAATTCCATTAACAATTTTGAAAAATTATAAAAAAATATTTATTATTGTATAATTACCAAAATTACTCACTTAAATTTGATAATTATTGAATATTAATAACTTTCTTAAAAATTAAAAGTTTTTAGTAATATTAAGAGTTTTTAATAATTCAATCCCATTTACAATTTAAAAATTATCAAAAAAACAATCTACTCTTATCGATATATCAAAATTGTTCAATTAAATTTAATAATTATTTAATTTTATTTAAAAAATTTATAGAAGTTAATATTATTGCAATAGTTCAATTACATTAACAATCTTAAAAAATAATTTCATCTAATAATATCTAAAAAATTACAAAAAAAATTTATTTACTCTTGTAAAAATATTAAATTGTCCACAAACCCATATGTATCTCAAGATACTTGTCAACAAAATGAAAGTTATAATTAAGATTCATTTATAAGATAAATATACATATTCAAATGTTTAGTATTCTAAAATTTTCAAAATTTCTCTAATTTTATTTTTATATTGCATTAATTACATGTTTATTTTTATTAAATTTTTTAATTCAATTCCTAATAAGCCAAATCCTTTAACACCCTTCACAATCAAAAGAAATTTTTTCTTTATTCAAAAGGATACATGTCAAGTGAAATTTTTTTTGGGATTCTTTTAATAGTATGTTATTATGTAATATGGGAAATGATCATTTTTATTATTTTAAAATAAGTAAAAATTTCATTATTTTATTTAAAGGTGATAAATTCAATTTCAATTAAATTTATAATTAATATTTGTTCAAGTTATTTTTACATTTTTAATTAAATTTTATTTACTTTATATCTAATTTAAAATTATTAAATATCAATAATAAATTTATTTAGAAGTACATTATTCACCTTTAATGAAAACTTTCACTAATTTTGAAATAGTGAAAAAGATCTTTTCCTATGTTATAAATTCAAATCCTAATTCGCAATACCCTCCACGATCATTTTATCCAAAAAGACATGTGTCAAATGATGAATTTATCGGAATATTCTTTTAATAATGTGTTATAAATGTTGTAATTTATAAATCATTGATGTTATAGATTCTATGATAAAATACCTAAATAATTACTGAATTTTAAAATTTTTTTAAAATGATCATTTAAATATTAATTTTTTCAATTTAATCACTTAAGTTTAAATTAGTATTTTTTGACACTTAACTATTAATAACTAACAATATGCTGATATGATATTACTGAATCAGTTGTCAAGTGCCACGTAGCACTACCATGTCATATCACAAGCCGAGTGGCATTGTTAATGTAACATTATAAAATTTAAAAATAAATAAAATTTAGTCATTTAACTTTTTAAAAATTTTTATTTTGATCACTCAATTTTAAAATTTTATAATTTGACCATAAACAAATAAAATTTTAATTTTATAAAATATTAAAAATAAATTTTTATTACATAAAATTAGATTTTAATTTTTATTTATTGTAATTATATCATTTAAATTAAAAAAAATAAAAGAATATTATCCGCTTTAAAAATTACTAAAATAATATTACTTCAAAATTTTGTCATTCAATTCAGCCAAATAAACTCAAGTAAGTATTTCATATTTCATAATGTTAAAGTTTTAATTTCATGTAATAAAATATTAAAGGAAATATCCATAACAACATAAAATAAAATAATTATTATATTAAATTTCATAAACTGCTAGTGATTAAATCATTGTAAAGTTACGTTGAGGTTGACATTCAAATATTAAAAATTTCACAAACACTACAACAAAAATATAAAAAGTTAAAATAGTTACTTAAATTTATTTGAAATAATTGATTAATATTTTTTTATTTTTCTATTGATAAATATTTAAAATAATAATATTTTAATAATTTTAACAATTGATTAAAATTCTTTTAGTTTTCAAATTTAAATAATATAATTATAATAAAATAAAAATTCATAGTTTACTCTTATGTAATAAAAATATTGAATGTTTATTACTACTTTTTATAAAATTTAATAACTTATTTAAGTATTATCCTAATATATTTTAGCAAGTAACATAAATAATAAAATATTTATTATATTAAATTTTATAAATATTAGTAATCAACTCATTATAAATTCACAGTGACAATGACCACATTGACACCAAAAATCAAAATAGTAATAAAATTTTTAATGACCAAAATATTAATCAATTTCATATTTCATAATGACAAAGTTATAATTACAATAATTTTATGTGATCTATGCTTTTTTATATTTTATTATATGAAATTAAAATTATAAACTTTTCTTGTAATTAGAATTTTGACATTAAGAAATATAAAAATACATACTTGAATTTATTTGGATGGATTGAATTACAAAGATTTGAAGAAATGTTATTTTAGTGATTTTGGCATTTAGATAATATTCACCCATTTTTCAAATTTAAATGATATAATTATGATAAAATAAAATTTTAATAATTTAATTTTATGTAATAAAAATATCAAATTCTTATTTATTTTTTTATAAAAATTAAGGATTTACTTGTTAGTAATCAAATTATAAATTTTTAAAGTTAAATGATCAAAATAAAAATTTTTAAAAATTAAGTGATGTTACATTCAGGTTCAAAATTTATAATGTCACATGACTTGTTAATTGACATGACAATGTCTTGTGATATTTGACAATTAACGTGACAATGTTACATCAATACATTGTTAGACACTAACAACAAAGTGAAAAATGCACTTATTTAAATTTAAGTAATTAAATTTAAAAAATTAATGCTTAAATTATCATTTTAAAAAATCCTTAAAATTAAAGAGTTAGTATTTAATATAATGTCAGTATAAAATTTTAATTACACAAATAAGATTAAGATAGTAATACATATTTTAATTTTTTTAATTAAATTTTTGTTTATTTAAATATATCTTAAAGAACATATGTCATCCTCTTAATCTCATATATATATATATATATATATATATAATCAAAATTTTACACTAATAATATTTCAAATATTAATTCAAAATTAAATGATTATTTATATATTTTACCATAGAGTCTAACAAGAAGCCTAAAATATCATCAATGAGATTCCATGAACCCGAATGTAACATGACTTTCTTTCCACATCCCATGTGTAAATGAAAGTCATGATATAAAATTACAAAATAAAAAAAAATGCAATTTCATAAGAATTATGTTCTAGTAATTTCTTTTCTTTACTTTTTTTTAATATTGTTTAATTTTCCTTTTCTTTCAATAAAACAGACAACAGTTTATTATCATCTCACTTTCATTCAATAGAACGAACGTAAGACAAACAACCTTTTGCAACTCAAAATTTTAGTCACCTTCTCTATTGAAGATAAATTTTGATTCTCGGTAAACCCTAGTTTCTTTTCCCTCTTTTTAAATTAAAAACTTTCTGCTGTTTCCTTTTGGTTTCAGAGAAAGATAATTTCTCCATAAACTAACGCATCCGAATCCTTTTCTTTTCTACTCTTTTGAAATTCGAGCAATAAGAGTACTATTCACAAATGTTTTACCTCAATTTCTTATTTTGTTTGGATTTTGAGAAAGTGTGAGAAAAAAACTTGTCAAATTTGGGCATTTTCAACTACTTCTAGATTTTCCAGATTTTCAATTTTTTGTAAAGAATATTTAATTGAATTAATAATTACATTTTAAATTTCCTCAATTTTAAGCTTTTTTTTTTTAATTTTTAGAATTCACGTTTGTTGTTTAAAATTTTCTATGTGTTTAATAATACCTATGAAATTTATGTTTTAGAAAAAAATATAGTTTATATTTATAAACTATGTAAACTATATTATGAAGTTCTCTCGAGAATTTCAAAATATAAAATAGGTGTTCATTGGTTTTGATATGCAAAAATTGAGAAATGTTGGGAACTTGAACAAGTTCTATTATTGATTATAGTGAAGGTTGTAGGGAAAAAAATATGTTTGAGGAGAATAAAGATATCTTGAACTAAGATAAGAGATTTGTGGTCTACAAAGAGTAGGATACGATAATCCTAAATTAGAATTTTGAGAAGAAATCTTTTATTTATATTGTTTCTTTGGAATGGTGATTCATTGTCTTTATTGCTAAAAGGTTTCTCTTGAACTAAGAAGGGGAAGGAAGAAAGCGAGTCAGTGTGATAATTCCTCATCCTCAAATTAATCCTTCCCATGGATTATTGTCCCAACAAATAAGTAATTGTAGGGGTGAAATCTTGATATAATTCGAAAAAGCGAGGAGTAAGTCCCAAGCCATAAAATAAGAAAAAAAAAATACACAATTCTCATGTTTATAGGATTAAACAAAGGGATTCGCAAATAAAAGTGCCAATGCTACAACCAGCCCATAAATTGTTAAAGCTTCCATAAAAGCCAAACTAAGCAATAAAGTACCTCGTATTTTTCCCTCTGCCTCGGGTTGTCTCGCGATACCTTCTACAGCAGTACCTTGACCAACTCCAGGTCCAATAGAAGCAAGCCCGACAGCAAGAGGTTTTTTGCCTTATCTATTTGGTTTGCTAAAAAAATCAACATGAACATTATTAGATCCTTTAATAAATTCAATAGAAAAATTATATTAGCATAAAAAAATTGTACATCTAATTAGTTTCTAACTTCTTATTTGTTAAGTAGTCTTTAACTACTTGATTATCGATTCTAATAACAAAATTTTTGAGTGCTAAATAAATATGAAATCTTATTACTGTATTTTTTATTACTAATAACTCTTTTTCAAAAACAATATATTTTATCTCATTAGGTTTAAATTTTCTTGAATTATAACCACAAATTAATTCTTAATTATGTACCTTTGATTTAAGTACACATCCCTAATGTTAGTCTAAAGCATATGTTTCAAGAATAAGTAATTCTCTTAGGTTAGAAAGATATACTTTAGGTATAAATTTAAGATTTGATTTTATTTGTTTAATAATATCATAATTGTCTTTTGTCCAAGAAAAAGGTAATCCTTTTTCATTTTTTCTTGTAAAAATTTTTTTTAGAGAAATTTTTAATAAATTGTTTTTCATAATTAAGAAGACCTAAAAAACTTTGAAGTTGTTTTTTTATCTTCCAATTATTTTGGAAATTCTTTAATTTTTACTATAATATGATCTTGTAAAATAAGACCATCTGAAGATAAATTTAGTCCTAAGAATTCTATATTAGTTTTTTCAAGTTCTAATTTTTTAGAGCTTAATGTTATGCCATGTTTTATAAATTTTTGAGCTATAAGATTTAGGTGTTTCCTATGCTCATTTAATGTTTTAGAAAATATAAATATATCATTAATATATACCATACAAAAATCATTATATTTCTAAAAAATGTTGTCCATCCATCTTTGAAAAATTTGTTGAGCATTACAAAGTCCAAAAGGCATGACTTTTCACTGATAATGGCCTTTAGGTGCACTAAAGGTTGTTAATGATTTTGACTCTTCGGTTAACATTATTTACCAAAATCCTGATTTACAATCAAATTTATTAAAATGTTTAGCATTTTTTGCTAAGTTTAATAACACATCTTTTCTAGGAATAAAATGTCCATCAAATATTAAATTTTGATTAAGCCATTTATAGTTGATTATCATTCTAGCTTTTCCTCTTTTTTTTTAGCATGATTTTTTATCATAAATGCTGGACTTGAATGTAGACTAGTAGTGGGTTCTATAAGACCTTTTTGTAAAAGTTCATTGATTTGTATATCAAATTTATCTATATCTTGTTTAGTATAAATCATTGGTTTTACCCTAATTATTTTCTTTTAATCAAGAATTTTTAAAATACAAAAACGAGGACTTCTACGCCATAATTTTAATGGCTCTTCACTAAAATTTTCTTTAAAGATTTTATATAACCAATATGTTTCACTGATTGATTTAATTTTCATTTTTTTGGTTTCAGGTCAGAAATTAGAATCAGATATATGTTTATAATTTTTTATTAAATATATTTCTATAGATTTTTTGTCTATAGTAAAAACAATATTATTGTTATTCAGACAAAAACATAAATAATTGTATAAAAATTTATTTTCTAATAACATATCACCAAACATAAAAAGAAAATATAAAATTTTTGAAATTATGAATTTTTTATTCATAAAATAAATAGAAACATTTTGTGCTTTATATCCTCTTATAGTTTCTTTTCCATTGATTCCTATTACTGCAATAGGGTGTTTCATTGGCTCTCATTTTTCTAATGGTAAAGTATTACTTTTACAACTACATATAGTTGCCCAATGTCTATAAAAATATTTAAAAAGTATGGTTTATGCTTTTTAAATCTAAATTCTTCTTCAACATAACTATAATACCTTTTTGGTTGATTTTTTAAAAATGTAATTACTTCATTATTACAATTTTATATTAGTTGATTATAGCAAAACTTCAAATATCATCTCTTTTAGTATTTTTGGAAAATATTGAGTTTAAAATCAAGTTTACTAAGTTGTAAACTGAATTTTCTTGATTTTAATCATAAAAAAATAGAAAATTTTATGGTTTTTATATCTTTTAATTAAGGTTGAGAATGAAAAGATTGCCTATGTGAAACAAATGATTGTTTAGTAGCAATACTTTCATTGACTTCATCATCTCTATTTGATAATGAAGGTATAGAAAGGGTGGTGGAAGAACTATATTTTTACTAGAACTACTTTCACCATAATTTTTAAAATACAAGTTATTTTCTAAAGCAAAAAATTCTATAAGTTTTATTTTTCTCTTAGAAGGAACATGTTCTGTAATACCTTCTAATAACCATCCAATTAGTATTGATAGATCTCTAAAATTCATTAATTTTGTTTTGATTTTTGAATCAAAAAGTTTGGGTTCAAATATTTCTATAATATTGGAATCTATTTCTTTAATAGATATAAAAGTATGATTAATAAATTCATTGATAACCATCCAGTTTATAGATAAATCATGAGCTACATTTTTAATTTCTGAATTTTTTGTCATTATTCTTAATTTAAGATAGTCTTCTATTAATGGGTCATTAATATAAATAAAATAATTTGATTTTACTTTAAACCAAACAGTTTCTGAAACAATATTTAATTGGATTCCTCCTATTAGTGCTTTAATAGGATTTTCAAATCTTTTATCTACTAATACTATTATTATCGGTATATCATTACCAATTTTGAATAAAACTTTTATAGTTATCATTGAATTAAGATTTCTGAATATTCTCCAATTGAAATTATTTAACTTTCTAACTCTTTTTCTTAACAATTTTTTTATGTTGGTAATTGAACTATTTTTATTCAAAAATAGAATTTAGAATTAGTATAAATTCATAGGCGATTATCATTATGTTATTCAACATAATAACTGATTAGTGGACAGTGGGCAGACTATGTGGATGGGTTGAAAATAGACTTAGGCTTGGTTTGGAATCATCTGGACCTCTAGTAAGAGGCCAATTGCTATAAAAATTCGTGTCAACTGAGCCTTGCACATGTTTGGATGTCCAACATCTAATGCATTTTGTAACTTTTAGCCACTAATGAGTAAACCTCCAATGGCCAACTAGTCATTTTTTTTTAAATTCCATTTTTACCTTGTACATAATATTATAATTACTAAAATATCTTTTCTTAATAATTTTTCTGTTTTCATTGTTTTTCCAATTTCATTTTTTATTTAGAAATAATAAATAATTTTATTATTGTAATATAATAAAAATATTATTTGATATATTATTTTATTAATTTTTAATTATTTATTAATTTTATAAATGTTAAATCATATAAGATTTTTATTTTAATGTCTTTAATAGTCATTTTCCATTTTTACTACTGTTCACCTCACCATAACAGGTGCTTTTGTATCCAAATACATATTTTACCACTGATTTTAATTTTATCGCTACAATAACTAATCTCACATTCACCAATGTTTTCGATCTCACCAAAGTTAATCTTACCGTCCATCTAAATGAACCTTTATTCTAGGTTTGGGATATTGGCAAACAAAAAATTAAAATCCGATAAATAGATTTGTGTACAATTTTTAGGTCGTTTAAATTTTGAGCCTGTGCTTGGCTTGGCTAGATCCGAATAAAATATATAATTAAAATATTACAATTATATGAATATATATGTGAATTTTTATTTTTATATTATATATATTTTAAAATTTTTTATTATATAAATTAGGTTTAATGGATGTATTTAAGATTTTTTTTTTAATTTGGATTGAATTTGAAAAAATTTTGAAAATCTAAACATCGGATTGAATCAAACTTAAATAAGCATATAAATTATTAATATAAAGTATGGACTCAATTCAAACCCAACCTGAGCTGACCATGAACAAAAGGAATGATAGAGGGAGAAAATTTCCTAAGCCATTTTTTATTCAATTTATTGAGAGTTAAAAAAATGAAGTTGATATTTTTCTAAAACAAATGAATCTCTAGCTTGTGGCAAAGCAACAAGAAAACAAAAAGAATCTTTGTCATAATTTTATGGCTCATTTTCAACTTGTAAACTCATTTGGCATGAAGCTTACTATTTTGTGTTAATGTTCTAGACACAAAGGTACAGTTGTAGAGCTGCTGAATTAATAATCATAATGAAATTTGAATGACTTATTCTAGAAATTTAGTTTATTTTGACTTGTAGGTATGGCTCTTTTGTTTTTATAAACAATTAGCAATTTTCTAAGGTACTGTTTGGTTGTTCTTCTTGCAATTTTTTTTTCTTTGGGATGTAAAATGTAGAAAGTGTGTTTGGATGCTAAGGACATAAATCATTTTGAAGAATTTAGACATAAAAATGTAAGTTTTGGGAGAATAAATACATTATTTTACTTTAATGGAGAATGAAAATGTTAGAATCCATGTTTCATTTTAGTGATTATTTTCGTTTTTAGTCAATTATGAATTTCTTTTTCTTTTCAATAATTTTTGAAGATGCAAAAGGTAACTAATAAAAGTAATAGGCAAACAAAGCCTAATTAACTATTTATTTTTATTTAAAGTACAACTATTGGATTTTCATGTCATGCTTGTAGTACGTAAAAACTTTGACTGCCCAAATTTTATGAAAATTGTTTTGAATCTAAAAAATGTCAAGAGAAGTTGCCAAAAATATATATCAATATCGATTTTGATTTAAATCTAAATTTAATTTAAACTCTAGCTCTCCTGGTTGATAATGGTGCTTTAATTCTTTATGTTGTCCTGACCTTGATTCTGTTGGTTGTGGTGCCAGATTTGAGTTTGCAAATCCTCTATTCACAACAGCCTTATGACTTCCTCTATGCTTGATCTTTCTAGTATTTCTTGTCAAATGCTTTGTCAACTTCATGTTTTAGGTACCCATGTAATCAAGTTCTTATGAACTCTACGAACGGGTAAATTTTGAATACGCTTGTGGCCTTTTTTTTTTTGAGTTTTTATTTTCTTAAATTCTGGTGTTGAATTGAGGTTTAATACATAAATAAAGAGATTGAAAGGACATTTCTAGTTACAGTTAGTTGAATTCTTGTGTATTTTCTCATTATTATTTCACTTATTGTGGCATCTTATTATGTGGATTTTCCCACATTTAGCGGGTATTTTTTAGGCTGCATGATTTAATTTGGTTGTCATATTTGTTCCTAGACACTATCTATCTTAACTGTCTCTGTACTTTTATTTTATTGACCTTAATTTAACTGCTTTCTATTTCATCATTGTTATTTCATTTACTAGGATGGCTCATTCTACCATAATCTTATATGCATGCAATACTGGCCCATTTGATGGGTATTGAGGTAGCATTATGCCTGCACTGCTTTTTATCTTAGTGGTCTGATTACTTTCATTTTATTGACATTGTTTGGTGGCTGCTCTCTTAGTATGGTATTGATTTTAGCTAATTTACTCTCTGCCAGATAATAATGAAGTTGATGAGCAGAAAAAACATTTAGAGCCCTAAGACCAGTCTTTATCTTCTGCAACATGATTTTTTCCCTCTGCCATTACAATCCCAAACATCCCATACATGACACCTCAACATGCTGGGTACCATCTTCAGAGTAAGATTTTTTTCAACATTAACATTTACATTCATTTTTACTTTCTCTTTGAAACAAGTTTGCACTGGTCATTATATTGAAACTAGGTAAGGTCTGAACACTAACTATTGTTCTAAAGTAGTTGTGTTCAATTGGTAATCATCAAAGTGACATTAAAATTTTTTGGCCTTGCATACCTTTTGCAATTTGCCCAACCACTTCAATAATCTTTTCTGAAAATAATTCCACAATGTTATTAATTTGTTTACTTTTTATTTTAGCCAATTGTTTAATTTAGGAGAAACTTCTTGCAACCCCCTCTTTTCTTTTATGTCTTCCCCCTCAAAACAATGCTTTCACCAAGATATTTTTGATCTTAGAGTTGTTTTCTACATACGTGTGAGAAAAGTAGTCTAAATTTATTCTGCCAGAGAATGTTATTCCTTTTTCTTTTTACTCCATGATTCACAGTTACCATTTACATCCAGGGCAGAGTGGATCTAGGATTGAAATACCTAGTTATAACATGTTAATGTCTAACCTAGCCATATATGTATATGTGTTTAAACCAAAACATAAAATATTATATGAAAATTGTTTATTATTTCTTTTGTTCCAACTACTCACAAAATCTCTTTTTTTAATGCCTAAATTGAATTTTTTTATCTAGTTCCATTCACTTTCTCTTAAAATGATATAATTGGATCCTTATACTCAACAACAAAAAAACGTTATTTATGAGGTTTGTGAGAAAATATTTCAAAAAGAAATGAGTAAAATTAGATTGATCGTTGGACTAATGAAGTTGTTTGGATGGTAACATTGTGGATGCACAAGTTTTCTCTCCTATTAAGTAACTAGATTTTTCCTATGGATTCTTGCAGTGGAGATATAAGGAAAAAAAACATAAATTAGGTCAAAATGGTTTGTGAATAATCTTCATCAAGTTTAAAATGATAATGGTGGATTTATAGAATGGCAAGTGCTGCCTGATATTTTATATTTACTTGAAAGGAAAATTGTTAAATATAAAGATATGCACACTTTATTTCCCACTGTTTGGACAAGTAATTAAATGTTTTTAAGTTCTTGACCTTTTGGGTTTAATGAGCTGGTTGTGGAAGTTGATTGTGAGAATGCAATATGTCCATGATCATGTTAGTATATGGTTATATAGAGTTAAGATTAGGTGAAGTTTGGGAGTATCGTTTTGCAATGGTAACAATGTAATGTATGAGGGTGTTATAGCAGTTCGAATGATCCCAACACCTTCCAGTTCCTCTACCAAACCAATGTAAAAGGGAAAAGAGGGGGAGAGAGCATTTGGGAGTTCTTTGGTTTTATTGAGTCTTATTGCATTTTTTAAAACTTTTTCAGTGGTCTTCTATAGTTGGTTCAAATTATTCAATGGCTTCGATAGATGATTTCTTTGTCAGGAATTAGGAGATTAAAATGCTGGTCATTCTGCTCTACTAAATTAATTGGGTCTCATCTACTTGTTTCGTGGTGGGGTCTGATTGGAATTTTTTTTATTTATTTTGTTTAGCAATATATATCAAAACTATTTGGTTGTTAGAGGCATCAATGGGAGCAATTTTTCTTCCTAGGATTGATGAGTTCTATTCACAACCAATGTCTTTGTGATAGAAAAAAGTAAGCATCTGTGTGTTGAATAAATTTTATTTTGCAGTTCTATGAAAATTTTTGAAATACAGTAACACTTTTGATATGCATGTATTCTGCCTGTTGAGGCTGATTGTAATACCAGTTATTCACTTGTAGATTGTTAATTTAGGAGAGTTGATTTTTGGAGAACAAGTTTTTATTAAGTTTTTCCTTTTAAAAAATATTTTTCAATAAAAAAATTCTGATTATGCATTTCTGTGTTATCAATCAACTATTTAATTTGATACTATGTTACTCATGTTGTTGCTTTGCACTTAATGATGGCATACTCATCTCTAGCTTTTTGCATCCCGCTATATAAGGGTTTGGCTAGTTCCAATACAGTGCATATACACAATCTTTGATTGGAGTGGAAGATCTTAATACAAGAACGAAAATACTTTGCTTAGTTATAGTTAATAAGGTTAATAGACTTGGTTAAACTTCTATTGTAAGTCTCTTTTTTTGTGAAATGTTGTGTTTATTTCTTACCAGCTAATGCAATTTAGACTTTTGATAGAAAACATCTCTAGTGAAAGAAACAAGTAAGATGTCCAAACAAAATTACTTAATAGAACTTGTTGTGCTAATTTTTAAGCTTGTGGTACTATTTTATGCTTCTCATGATCTTCTTTTGTTTTGCTCTTATTCTTGTTTCTATAAAAGCATTTTTAGTTTGATGCTCATGTTAGGTTATGTTTATTTTAAAAGGCTTAAGTGTCATCCTAAACGATATTTCTTGCTGAAAGTTGTACAACTGGACCAGTTGCTAACCTTTAACATAGAAAGGTATTAAAAATTTATCAAGGATCTTTGACACATATATTTGCTTCCTTGGCATATGAAACTGAAGGTACGAACTACTTATCCCTATCCAGATCCCTATCATAAAAGCATCTTTGCACTTTATGATGCTCAACCATATCTTCTATTGCCCTATGGTGGTCAACATATTGTGTAGTACTTTTTTTTATGTTGTGTGTTGGGTTTATTTTTTATCATGCAACTGCAATTATGGTTTTAAGATTGAAGTTGTCTTATTTTTGCTTTCCTTTAAGGTTATATATCTTTAGTTGATGGGTATTCTGCAAGCTGGAGTTGCTATTCCATCATATGCAATTGAGAAGCCTGTGTTTGTTAATGCGAAACAACATCATGGCATCTTGCGACGTCAACAATCTCGTGCGAAAGCTGAATCAAAGAATAAACTTGTCTAGGAAAGTATGTTTACTCTTCGGTTTTATGGTTCTTTTTGAATTCAAATATTTGCATTTTAATGTTCCTATATAGACCCATTAGTTAACAGTGCAATAATTTTTGCAATCATACTTGAATGAATCCCATCATTTACATGCACTAAGACGAGCCAGGATATGGTGGTTGGTTTCTCAATTCAAAAAAAATTGAAAACAAATAGAATGATACAACATTAGGTGATAAATCATAGTCCAATATTACAAATAAAGTTCTTTTAACAATCAAAGCCTTTTAAAAATAGTAAAAATTAAAGGTAGCCTAAAACCCTGCAAAGAAAGAACAAAAATAATTACACAAAACTTAACTAAAATATATACCACATGTCATAACGTTTAGATCCATAGACCTATCGTTAGATATTAACTTAAAGAGTCGCCACTAATTTTTTTTATTTAGGTGCGATTGACCACCTAATCAAATATGTCTTCTTTTAAAGAAAAATCTTAAATTTGGCTTAAGTATCTTTAAAAGGTAGATTCAATGTCTACGAAATTAGAATTAGGTCCGAGAGTACGGTTACATGTGAGAAAGATTATAGCACTTTCACAACGCCTATCGAAAGACGGTACCAGCTCAATTTCGTGTTATTCATTAAGCCTTAAAAATTTTACTCAATGATTAATTATTGGAAATTATTCTTAATTGACTCAAATACTTTTGGCAAAAAATTAAAAAAATTTCATCACCTCAAGAGTATACAAGAAAATTACAGTTTCTCTTGCAAAGGTTTCGTCATCAGATTATTTAACATTAAAAATTTTTCAAGAAAAGAAAAAAAAAACAAAAGAGAAAGGAATAATGATTCGCTTTTTGATATATATCTATTTTTTTTTGTTTTATAAGAAAAAAAATCATGCTTTTATACAAAAAATTGATATTTTTAACTTTTCTAAGGAAAATTGATACTTTTAACTTTTCCTCAGAAATATTTTTTTTTAATTTTATTTTCAAGAAAAATTGATACTTTCAACTTTTCCTCAAAAATACTTTTTTTGAAAATTTTTATTTTAAAGAAAAATTGATACTTTCAACTTTTCTTCAAAAATGCTTTTTTGAAAATTTTTATTTTTAAGAAAAATTGATACTTTCAACTTTGCCTCAAAATGATTTTTTAAAAAATTTTTATTTTCAAGAAAAATTAATACTTTCAATTTTTCCTTAAAAATGATTTTTTTTTGAAAATTTTATTTTAGAAAAATCATTGAAAAATTAAAGAATGCTTACTTAAATAAATAATTCTAATTTAATCAATAAATAAATAAGCAATAATAATAATAATAAATATAAATAAATAAATAAAAAATCTTGACTCGGCTCGACTCAACGATTGGAAAGGGTGCGGCTTCAGAGACAGACACAACTAAATCGGCTCGGTGTGCGGCTTGGCTTAGCGACTCGCCAGAGGCTGAGGGAATCGGGTAAATGGGTTGTGCGCTACAGGTCGGGTCACCCAGTTGTAACACGTGCGGATCCTAAAAAGTTACTCAATTCCAAAACGACGTCATTTCAGGGTCCTATATAAGGCCAAATTCGATCTTTTTCAACAAATTTCTCCTCCCCCTTCTTTCTTTTCCCCTTCTTTTCTCTTTCTCTCTCTCTCTAGGATTTAAGAACACTGGCTGAATCATTTACCAGATTTTGGGATTATCACCGGAATCTGGATAGGATCATCAAAAGTTCAACGATTTTTAGAGTGTGACACCAAAAATTGAGAAACTGGTTGAAAACTGGAAAGTTCACCAGAATCTCGTCAAAAAATTTAAACGACGTCAAAAAATTGATCGAAATCTGAAAAAATTTCTAGAAAATTTCTGAAAAAAACCCAAAATTTTGAAAAAAAAAATCTTTAAAATTCTAGAATTGCCTTTACTCTTTTAAACACTTTTTTTTTACTTTTATTTTCTGTCTCTCTTTTTTCTATGTCTTCTTTGCTTCTAATCAATAGGTATTTATAGGATCAATCACAGAGTTTCTGATTAATCCAGATTCTTTCTTTGATTAGGTTTCTAAATTATCAAATTAATCATTAGGCTTATCCTATAATGATTAAGTCCAACTATGATTCTATCTAGCCCCATTCATGGCAAGATTCATTTTTCATTATTTTATTATTTTTAATTATTCTAATCTTTATCCTTATCTCTTAATAACCTAAAATTCATCAAAAAAAGATAAAATCTAAAAGAAAAAAAATCAGTAAATAAATAACATAATAAATAAATAAATAATTAATTAATTAAGCCAAATCTTTGGGCTTAACTGACCCTATTGGACCAAGCCCAATTAATCTGAGCCTGGACTAAATTGGGTGTCTACAACTACCTCTTTTTACGTATTTCTTGTGCAATAAGAATTGCGCAAAGATGTAGACACCCTGCTTAT
The DNA here is from genome assembly GCF_002303985.1 of Durio zibethinus. Next base: position 13,154,609 of record NW_019168037.1, on the reverse strand, counting down.
GATCATGCCAACCCATTTACTTTTTTTTCTTTTTTAAAAAAAAAAAACAGACACCCAAATTTGCTAAATGACTCGAAACTCTTCTAAGCAGAGATTTACAATTTCTGGAGAATAAACAAAACTCCTCTAAACAGAGGCTTAATGACTTTGGAAAAATAAACAAGGTTCCTTTAAACAAATGCTCAACCACTTTGAAAAATAAATAAGGTTCTTCTAATCAGAGACTCAACGACTTTGAAAAATAAACAAGGCTCCTCTAAACAGAGGTTTAACTACTTTTGAAAAATAAACAAAGCTCATCTAAATAGAGGCTTAACCACTTTGAAACATAAATAAGGCTCCTCTAAACAAAGACTCAACCACTTTGAAAAATAAATAAAGCTCCTCTAAACAAAGGCTCATCGACTTTTGAAAAATAAACAAAACTCTTCTAAACAGAAGCTCAACAACTTTTAAAAAATAAATAAAGCTCCTCTAAACAGAGGTTCAACCACTTTGAAAAATAAATAAGGCTCCTCTATAATCATGTCTAGAGGAGTCAAAGATTGTGTTTGAAGGAATTTTAAGAGATTATGCCTGAAAGTCTTACAAATCATTCATAATACTGAGAAAAATCATTTTCCAAGGATTAAAATCTTACGTCATAAACTTATTCTCAAACAAGAATTTGAAACTTTCACATCGAAAAGTCTTTAAATCTATCTTCTCCATGTGGGATCCTAGAATACCCTTACTTCTTAAACTTATGCACTAGATCTTTTCACATGCAGCATATGTTATGTGTTAGACATTTAAAAATGCAATGCATGCTATGCCAATGTTGATTAATTCCCATTTAATTATGGTACTCAAGTTTTTCAAGCTCTTTTTTTAAGCCCCGAACCCTTTAATCTTCAAAGACTAGGTCAACGTAACTCTCAATCATCTCTTTCATTTAATTCTCATATTCTTTTTACAAGAAATCTCTTTCCAAATTTAATGTTCTTATCAGGAACTGAACATTTCAATTTTGCCCTTATCACTCGCGACTTTTCCAATGTAATGTAGAAATCTTTCATGTTATTGTTCATTTATCAATCATTATTTCAACCTCAAAAAGTAAGAATGCATTCACACATTTCTTTCATTGTAAGGTATTAAAGTGAAAATAATAAGAATTGTTAGGAAATAACCAACAAAAAGAGAAACACAAAGAATGAAATGGAATATCTTTTATTAGCAAAAATGCTGGTAAACTTTGGCCAAGAAAGAATTATAAAGATAAGTATGGGGAGACAATGCCCAAAACTAAATAATTGGACAATCATGATAACACATCTCGAAGTTTTTTTTGACAAACTCAACTACCTAATGTTCTTAACAACTTAGAGCTCCTCAGAATATGCTAGCCTTCATGCCAATGAATTTTCAGATTTGATGCTGTATTCTCTTTATCTAAGCTGCCTTTTCAGGTTTTCAACTTAGATAAATCTCATTTAACTCAAACTACCCTTTTAAGGTTTTCTACTTGAGTTTTCCTTTTATTTTTTCATTTTTCATTTATTTTTTCTTTTTTTAAAATTTTTTTTAGGCATACAACATCAAAATTTATAGGATGAGGCAAATCACTTCCATCCATATCAGCTAATATCAATGCTCCACCTGAAAAAGCTCGTTTCATGACATATAGCCCTTCCCAATTCAGGGTCTATTTTTCTTTATTATCATACTGATTTGAAAGAATTCTTTTCAAGACTAACTCATTTTCTCAAAAATAATGAAGTCGAAACCTTTTTATCTTGAGCCATCATCATTCTTCTTTGATATAGTTGATCATGGTATAATGCTGTCAATCTTTTTTTCTCAATGAAATTTAACTATTCATAGTACTATCAAATTCATTCAACCTCTTTCAGTTCAATTTTCCTTAGAACCCTTAAGGACGAGACTTTCACTTCTACTGGTAATACAGCCTCCATCCCCTAAGAGAATGGGTTTGCCCCAATAGAGGTACGTACCGATATTCAATAAGCATATAGTGCAAATGATAACTTCTTATGCCAATCTTTATAGGTCTCGATCATCTTCTTAAGGATTCTTTTTATATTTTTGTTTGATGCATCAATTGTCCCATTCACTTTCGAATGGTATGGTATCGAATTATAATGCTTGATCTTGTATTAGGCACATATTTATTACATCATCTTGTTATTCAAGTTCTTAACATTGTCTGAAATGATTATTTCTGAAAGTTTGTATCTGTAAATGATTTTTCCTTTTATGAACTTGTAGATCACAAATCGTATTACATTTCCAAATAATGTTACCTCTACCCATTTCATGAAATAGTCTATCATCACGAAAATGAACCTATGCCCATTAAAAGCTTTTGGGGTAATAGGACCAATGATATCCGTGTTCTACATCGAGAATGGCCAAGGTGATGCCAAAACATGTAAAACAGATAACGGAACATAGATCTTGTTAGCATAGATATGGCATTTATGATATTTTTTAGTATAGTCAATACAATCACTCTCCATTATCAACCAATAATACCCCATTCTTATGATTTGTCTTGCCATCATATGTCTATTGGCATGTGCCCCACATATTTCATCATGCACTTCTTCAATGATTTTTTTTACCTCAGCCTTATTTACACATCTCAATAATACTTGATACTGGCTTCTTTTGTACAGAACATCCCCATATAAGAAGAAGCTCATAGCTAATCTTCGAATTACCCTTTTATCATTTTTTTGCTTGGATGAGGTATTGTTGGTTCTTAATATACTATAAGATATCATAATACCAAAGTTTCCCTTTCTCCTCTTTTTTTACATTGAAACGGTGAGCTGGTATATCCTTGACATCTAGCTTAATAGGTTAAATGTCAATATTATCACTAATTTGGATCATTATGGTCAAAATAGCCAAATCATCAACAATCAAATTTTTCTCTCGAGGTAAATGATCAAACTGAACATCTTCAAACTACTTGATCAACTTCATAATATACTTATGATATAGAATGAGTTTCGAATCTCTTGTCTCCCATTCTCTTTTCAATTGATATATAATTAGAGCTGAGTCTTCAAACACTTTTAATGCTTTAACTTTTTTATCTATAGCAGCTTATAAACCCATGACACATGCTTCAAATTTAGTGATATTAATTATGCAATTAAAATTCAGCCTCGCTATTATAGGATAGTATTATTCTCTTGGAGAAATTAGAATTGTCCCAATTTCATGTCCTAAAGCATTAGCAGCTCTATCAAAATACATCTTCCAACACTTTTCTTCATACTCCTCTTTTTTTAATTGGAAAAAAATTATCAGATTTTTATTATGAAACTCCAATCTCATTGGTTCATATTTTTGGGTAGCACGATCTGTGAGAAACTCGATTATAGCACTCATTTTTACTGTCTTTTGGCTTACATATATGATATCATATTTCAAGAGCATTACTAGCAATTCTGTCAAACAATGAAGGCTTTTCGAAGATGTATTTAATTGGATCCAATTTAGCTATAAGCTAAATGGTGTGATAGAGCATGTATTGTCTGAATCTTTTTGGCAGTCCAAGCCTAATGCATAATACATTTTTTCTAAAAAAGAATACTTTGACTCATATTCTATGAATTTTTTACTCAGATAATAAATAGCTCTCTCTTTTCAATCATATTCATCTCATTGCTTAAGCATACATTCCATTGAATTCTCGTATACTGTCAGGTATAAAATTAAAGATCTTTCTAGAACAGATGGCACCGACACTAAAGGATCTAACAAGTATTGCTTAATTTTATCAAAAGCTATTTGCCATTCCTCATTCCATTCCCAAGGGTTATTCTTATGGAGAAGTTTAAAAATGGGATCACATTTATAGGTAAGCTAAGATATGGACTGTGAAATGTAGTTTAATCTCCGTAAAAAATCTTGAACTTTTTTTGGTGTACTCGGAGGTGATAAATTTTGAATGACCTGTATTTTATTTGGATCAACTTCAATCTTTCTTTCACTGACTACAAAGCCTAGCAACTTTTCTGATTTTGCCCCAAAGGTGCACTTAGCTGGGTTTAATTTGAGTTAAAATTTTTTTAACCTTTCAAATAGCTTTTTGAGGTTGGTGACATAATCTTCATTTTCACGAGATTTCACAATCATGTCATCCACATATACCTCAATTTCTTTATGTATCATGTCATGGAAGAGCATCACTATGGCTCTTTGATAAATTGTCCCAGCATTTTTTAACCCAAAGGGCATGATCTCGTAGTAAAAGATTCCCTACATGGTCATGAAATTGTTTTTTTTCATGTCATCTTCAGCCATCTTTATTTGGTTATACCTTGAAAACCCATCCATAAAGAAGAACATTGAATGTTTAGTCGTGTTGTCCACCAGTGTGTCAATATAAGGTAAAGAAAAGTTATCCTTTAGGCTAACCCTATTCAAATCATGATAATTGATTCACATTTACACCTTTTCATCTTTCTTGAAGACTGGTACTATGTTAGTTACCCATTATAGATACTTAGCCACTTGTAAAAAACCTACATCAAACTGCATTTTCACTTTTTTTTTATCTTTAGCAATATTTCAAGCTTCAATCATCTTAATTTATGCTAGATTGGCTTACATTCTGGCTTCAGGGGCAGTATGTGCTCTACTATCTCTGTGCTAAGCCCTGACATATCTTGGTAAGATCAGGCAAACACATCTACGAATTCCTAAAGTAGGTTTTCCAAACATTGCTTATCTTCTGATGAAAGTGAGGTGCCAATTTTAACTTCTTTTTTATTCTCCTCATCTCTTAGATTCACCAAGTTAGTTATCTCTTGATGAGGCTCAATTAGCTTACTTTCTTGTTCAATCAATCTCATTAGGTTCGAAGGAATAACATATTCTTCATAATCATCTTCATTGTCAAGTTCATCAGTGTTAATTGAATTCTCAAAATTAACCTATTTATCATTATTATAATTATCTTCTTGTTTATTTAAAGACCTGAAATTGAATGAAATGGGATATGTTGGTAAGATGTGTTTAGAAAAATGAAAAAATGACAATAATAAGGGCACAAGAAGAAATGAATGAAAATGCATCCTTCTCAATCTTTATTAAAATAATAAAAGATATATGACTAAGTTGTCATAACGTTTAGATCCGTAGACCTATCGCTAGACATGGACTTAAGAAGTCACCACCAATCTTTTTTATATAGGTGCAATTGGCTACCAACCGAATATGCCTCCTTTTAAAGAAAAATATTAAATTTGGCTTAGGTATCTTAAAAGGTAGATTCAATGTCTGTGAAACCAAAACTAGGTTCGAGAGTACGATTATGTGTGAGAAATATTATAGCACCCTCACAATACCTATCAAAAGATTGTACCAGCTCAATTTTGTGTTATCCATTAAGCCTTAAAAATTTTACTCAACGATTAATTTTTGAAAAACTATTGTTTCTCTTGCAGAGGCTCAGTTGTCGAATTATTTAACATTAAAAATTTTTCAAGAAAAAAAAAACAAAAAGAGAAAGGAATGATGATTCAATTTTTATATAGATATCTTTTTTTTTTGTTGTTTTATAAGAAAAAAACCTCATGCTTTTATATAAGGAAAATTGATATTTTCAACTTTTCCTTAAAGCATTTTAAGGTTTTTATTTTCAAAGAAAATTGATATTTTTAACTTTTCCTCAGAAATATTTTTTTAATTTTATTTTCAAGAAAAATTGATACTTTCAACTTTTTCTCAAAAATGCTTTTTTGAAAATTTTTATTTTCAAGAAAAATTGATACTTTTAACTTTTCTTCAAAAATATTTTTTTTAAAAGTTTTTATTTTCAAAAAAAAAATTGATACTTTCAACTTTTCTTCAAAAATGCTTTTTTGAAAATTTTTATTTTCAAGAAAAATTAATACTCTTAACTTTTTCTTTAAATTAATTTTTTTTGAAAATTTTATTTTAGGAAAATCATTGAAAAATTAAGGAATGCTTACTTAAATATATAATTCAAATTTAATCAATAAATAAATAAGTAGAAATAATAATAAATAAATAAATAAATAAACATTGACTTGGCTTGGCTCAGCAGCTGGAAAAGATACGGCTCCAAAGACAGACATGACTAAACCGGCTCAGTATGCAGCTCAACTTAACGGCTTGTCAGAGGCTGATGGAAATGTGCAATAGTTTGTGCGCTGTGGGTCAAATCGCCCAGTTGTAAAACGTGCGAATCCTGTGAAGTTACTCAACTCCAAAATGATGTCATTTCAGGATCCTATATAAGGCCAAATTGATCTTTTTTCAATAGATTTCTTCTCCCCCTTCTCTTTCTTCCCCTTCTTTTCTCTCATTTTCTCTTTAAGATTCAAGAAGAACATCGATTGAATCCTTCATCTGATTCTGGATTTCATCGGAAATTGGTATAGCGGCCTAAAAGTCACCAAAAAGTAACAGTTTTTGGAATGGGAGTCGAAAAACTGGAGAATTGGTCGAAAACTGAAAAGTTTGTCGAATCTCGTCGAAAAATTTAAACAGCACCAAAAAATTGATCGGAATCTGAAAAATTTTCCAAAAAAAAACCCAAAAATTTGAAAAAAAATCTTAAAAATTCTAGAACTGCCTCTGCTCTTCTAAACGTTTTTTTTCCTCTATTTTTTTTCTTTCTTCTTTCTATGTCCTCTTTACTTTTGATCAATAAGTATTTATAAGATCAATCACAGAGTTTTTGATTAATCCAGATTCCTTCTTTGATTAGGTTTTTTAATTATCAGATTAATCATTAGACTTATCCTATAAGGATTAAGTCCAACTATGATTTTATCTAGCCCTATTCATGGCAAGATTTATTTTCCATTATTTTATTATTTTTAATTATTCTAATATTTATCCTCATCACCTAAAAACCGAAAATTCATCAAAAAAAGATAAAATCTAGAAGGAAATAAATAAATAAATAAATAATATAATAATTAATTAATTAAGCCAAATCTTTAGGCTTAACTGAGTCTATTGGATCAGCCTAATTGATTTGGGTCTGGATCAAATTGGGTATCTACACCATAAATAAAGCTTTTATAATAATCAAAGTAAATGATATATCTAATAATTACAGAAATATCAACATCAATCCATTTTTAATATTTACCATAATAATAATTAAAACAGTTTAGAAAACTTAGTTTTTGTAGTTATTCATCGAATAATAAACATCACGCTAAACAAAACCAAATCCAAAATAATATCAAATCAAAAGTAAAAAAAAGTTTAAAGAAAAGATGATCAAACCTCAACTTTAATCTCCACTTATAAAATTCTAAAACCACCTTAAGATTAACAGATTTCTACAAACTACAAAAACATAAACAAAATTAAGGAAAAAAAACTATGATTGCAAAAACAAATCTCAAACTTAAATGATAATGATAGGAATTTGATTAATTATATAAAATAAAATAATCACTAACAGTAACAATAAATGACTTAATCTAATACATACAATTAACCAAACATATACTACACAAAAAAATAGCATAAAACAAAAAACAATACAATTGATTACACAAATTTGTTAGAACAATACAAAAAAAGATCATATCCAAAACACAAAGTCTATTAAAAATACCATAAAAAATACAAATCCTATGAACCATCAAACATTAAAAAATTTGAAATAAAATGTTATGTTATGAAAGCATTAGCACAATATCACAAACTATACCTTTCAACAAAAAACCTCAAATAAAATATATTTGATTGTGACTTTTGCAAAAGAAAACAATTTAAAAACAAATAATTATACCAATAATTCAAGCATATATAATAATCAAGCATATATAATAATTATACCAACTAATTGTACTAATATCAAACTTCTAATAGCAACAACAACATGAAAATGCAAAACAAAATCATATTCACCTTAGTTAAAAAATGGAAACTCTAACATGATTATATTAAAACAACCACATCATGTCAAATTTCAACTTGACTGTTCATTAGCTATAGTAATTAATCAATGTAAATACTATTAAAACAAATACCCAAAACATGCAAACTAATAACAATAAATCTAAAATAACATAATCTATTACATGAAAAAATTCTAATAAAATCAATTAAATTATGCAAAAAAAATATAAACCATTTAAAAAAAACCTACCTCAGAATTACAAACAAAGTATCCTATTAGTATAACAACATTTATCACAATCTATACAACTATATAACCTTGCATCAACCACTAAAAGTACAATAAAAATAAAAACAAAATAACATGCATTCAAAACTAACATAACTACAATCTACTCAACCACCATCAGTTTGATCAAGTTTCTATTACAGCAAAAAAAAACCAAAATAAGGAATTTAGAAGTAAATATGAAAACAAATACAAAAATTTTAGATATGTAAAATATTTCTTAGACATGCACATACAATCATATAGAACAAACAAATTGAATGTATAATGATCTTACAATTTGTAGACACCAATCAAAATAACATAATCTAATAACCATTATAACAATAATTTAAACACAAAAAAAATGCAAACAAAAAACACAACAAATTTAAAATAACATAATCCAACACAAAAAAACCCAGCACAAATCAATTAAATCATATAAAAAAATATAAACTACTTATAAAAAAGATTACCTCAAAATTACAAATAAAGCATTCACTATCGAACAACATTCATCATAGTTTATACAACTACGTAACACATCAACTACTAAAATCACAATAAAAATAAAAACAAAATAACATGCATTTCAAAAACAAAAATCAATTCAAAAACTAAATACCAACATCATAAACAAACCTTGATTGTTCACAGGAAGAATGCTTGAATAACTGCAAAATCAACAAATTCTTACAAACCATAAAATCATTATTAAAATCAAAACAAAACTATAAAAATAAAAAAAAAAAAAACTCAGTAAAAGCAAAGTAAAAATCACATATACTCCATCAATCACAAATTCAAGTACAAACTTAAATAACAAACAAAACAATAATATATAACAATTATAGAATTTTCTATACTATAATCAAATAAAAAATAACCATTTAATGCCCAATTTTAAATCAACAACTTTTGAATTTTTAAACCTTCCCCTAAATTTTAATTAATAACAACTTGCATAAACTAAATTCAACAAATCTAATAAATAAATTAAATAATAGTATTACTTAGAATAAAAACATTCAACACATGACCAATACCTTCAAAAAAAATTCATTTACTAAAATACAAATCATAAAGTACAACTACCTGCAAGTTCACTTTTATATTCAAAAATAAACTTCAAAGGTTGCAATAGAAAAATATCAATATTTAATAATCAAACATAGTTTCAAAGCAGATATTAATAGCTCAGATCATATATGATCATTTAGCTACAACCAAAACACTTAAATATTTAAAATTCAAAACTATTGCATAGCAATAAAATAATATAAGATATCCACACTTACCTAATATAGTAGACAAATTTTCAAATTTCACAATTTTTTTTTTTCCTTTTGCATATCAACCACTCTATGCTATATAATCACAATCTATTCAACCATCATCAATTTGAGTAAATTTCAACAGTAATAAAAATAAACTAGAATTAGGAAATTAAAAGTAAATATCAAAAAATACACCAAACTTTTAGATATTATAGTATTCCTCAAATATATACAAATAATAAAAAAAACTTTCACTACAAATAAAACCAATGCTACAACCATTATAACAACAACCCAAAACCAAACCAAACACAAAATCAAAACCCTAAAACAACAAAAATGGCAACCTATACAATACATGTAAAATAGAAATAACAAAATAAATAATACACATGCATATAAAAAATAATAGAAAAAAGACTCAAATAAACGATTAAAATATGACGTATTTCTTCATACAAAAAAAAACAAACAAAACATAAAATAAAACAAAAACACTCATCTTCTAACATATAAATACCTCCAATTACTAATCCAAAAAAAAAAAAAAACGTCACAACTGAACCAAAAAAATTATCATGCATAAAAAAAACACAATGCATGGGAAAAAATCAAAACACAAAAACAAAACCCACAAACTATAAAAACAACAATCTATACAATACATGAAAAAAAAATAATAAATCGTAAAATACCCATACCCACAAAGAAAAGCGTCAAAACTATTTGAATTCTAAGTTAACTCACCTAGAATTACTCTGTTGATGAAAAAAATGAACAGATGAAACATGAGACCAAATGAAGAAATTAACCTGAAAAAAGAAAATGAAAAAAACAAAGCAAATTTGATACAATGAGAAAGAAAAGAAAAGCACGAAGTGCACTACACACCAGGCTTAAAAATAACATCAACTCAAAATCTCAAAATAACTTGACAATCTAGTTAGTTTTACATAATTGACATGACAAGAAGAAACATAAAAAGGGGATAGTTTTTATATATTCTTATAGATATTGTTGCATGTCATTTGATGACACCTTGTGAAAGATAAACTGAAGAAATTGAAAATAGGACATTTTTAAAAAATAATATGGTTGCAAGTAGGACAAAAAAAGAATGAAATTATAATATGTATTTATAAAAAGTAGCACAATTTGTGCAAGACAATAAAATAATATGAAACCAGCCATATTAATTAATATATTTATATTTTAAATATTAAATCAAAGATTTTTAAAGTTAAAATATTATATTAAATATTTCATTATAACTTAAGAGTTATTAATAATATTAATCATGACTTTTATTGTACAATCTAATAATAAGTAATGGTATCAATTGCTATTACTAAACTTATATGTTATTCAACATTTTTGAATAATGGTGTACAATATCTAATTACTTTTGATTGAGTTGGTGTTACTTGACATATCAAACCGAATTAAAAGTTATATATAAATTTTTACGCTAAAGCATTAGGTTAAAATTTTCCTAAAAAATAAATAAACAAACTTGGAGTTTTGTATTCTATAATCTCAATTCTACTTGATAGAGAGGCTCAAAGGGAAAGTGCAAAGAAAATTGTAGAGAAGGAAATATGGACTGCAAATGAGATTTTTTTTTTTTTTTCACTAGGATAATTTCTTGCGCTTTAGTTCAGGACTAAATTATTTTGTTAATAGAAAGTTTGATAAAAGTTTATTATGATGCAATAGTTCAATCCACTAACAATCCTGAAAAATAAAAAACTATCAAATACTAAAAGCTTTTAATGATACAATCTCATTAATAATTTTGAAAAGTTACAAAAAAATTATTTACTATTGTATAAATACTAAAATTATTCACTTAAATTTGATAATTATTGAATATTAAATAACTTTAATAAAAATTTATATATGGTGCAATAGTTTAGTCCGACTAACAATCTTGAAAAATTAAAAGCTTTTATTAATATTAAGAATTTTTAATAATTCAATCCCCTTAACAATTTAAAACTTACCAAACAATAATATCTACTCTTATCAAAATATTATAATTGCTCAGTTAAATTTAATAATTATTTAATATTAATTAAGAAATTTTATATAAGTTATTACCAATGCAATAGTTCAATCACATTAATAATCTTAAAAAAAGCTGAGATTTTAATAACTTAATCTAATAATCTCAAAAAAATTACTAAAACAAAGAATTATTTATCTTGTCAAAATACTAAATTGTTCACAAACCCATATATATATATATATATATATATATATATATATATGTCAAGATACTTGTCAACAAATGAAAGTTGTAATTAAGTTTCATTTATAAGATAAATATACATATTTAACGTCTAGTATTCCAAAATTTTCAAATTTTTTCCAACTTTATTTTTATATTGCATTAATTACATGTCTATTTTTATTAACATTTTTTAATTCAATTCCTAATAAGTAAAATCCTTTAATACTCTCTAAAATCAAAAGATTTCTTTCTTTATCCAAAAGGACATGTGTCAAGTGAAAAATCCTTTAGATTCCTTTAATAGTATGTTGTAAGGTAAAAGATCGCTTCCACTATTTTAAAATTAGTAAAAAATTTTATTTTTTTATTTAAGGGTGATAAATATAATTTTAATTAAATTTATGGTTAATATTTTTTTCAAGTAATTTTTACATTTTTAATTAAATTTTATTTATTTTATATTAAATTTAAAATCATTAAATGTCAACAATAGATTTATTTAAAAGTATTTTATTCACCTTTAGATAAAGTTGTGGACACTTCCACTGGTTTTAAAGTAACGAAAAGGATCTTTTCCCTTGTTATAGATGTTAAAAATTAAATTCCTCATAAGACAAACCCTTTAATAACTTCCATGGTGAAATAATTTTTTTCTTTATCAAAAGGAAATGTGTCAAGTGAAGAATTCATCAGAATTCTTTTAATAGTATGTTACAAATGTTATAGATTATAAATTATAGATATTATAGATTCTATGGTAAAATACACAAATAGTCACTCAACTTTATAGGTCATTTTAAAATGATACTTAAATATTATTTTTTTCAATTTAATTATTTAAATTTGATTAAATGCTTTTTTTTTCATAACCATTAGTGATTAACGACATGCTAATGTAATAATGCCGCGTCAGCTGCCACATGGCATTGCCATGTCGTATGACAAGCCACATGGTATTATTAAAGTGGCATTATAAATTTTTAAAAAATAAATAAATTTTACTCACTTAACTTTTTAAGAATTTTTACCATGATCACTTAATTTTAAAATTCACAATTTGGCCACTAACAAATTAGTCATTAAATTTTATAAAAATTAGAAATAAGTATTTGATATTTTATTGCATAGAATTAGACTATATTTTTATTTTATTGTAATTATACAATTTAAATTTTAAAAATGAAAGAATATTGTCCACTTGTAAAAATTATTTAAATAATATTACTTCAAATTTTTATTATGCAACTCATTCAAATAACTAAGTAAGTATTTCATATTTCATAATATCAAGATTTAGTTTTAATTTCATATAATAAAATATTAAAAGAAATATAGATTAAAAATAAAATAAAATAATTATTATATTAAATTTCACAAATTATTGGTCATTAAATCATTATAAAGTTATGTTGAGGATAACATTCAAATATTAATAATTTCAAAAACATTGGGACCAAAATATAAAAATTTAAAATAGTTACTTGAATTTATTTAAAATAATTGATTAATATTCTTCTATTCTTCAATCAACAAGTATTTAAAATAATAATATTTTAGTAATTTTGACAATTGATTAATATTATTTTATTTTTCAAATTTAAATGGATAATCTTATATAAAAATATAAAAGTTAAAACTTTTGCTAAAAAAAGAAAATGTTCATTGTGGATGGCTTATAATATTGATATATGGACAACATTTATCAATCATCACATTTCTTGTATTAAAATATTTATTCATATTTATTTCTCTTCAAATTGATATGAATTGATTTGATTTCATAAAAATTTTAAAATATTTCAATGCATTAATTATATTTATTTTCTTTTAAAATTTTAATTGAGTTACCTTTTATTTCTAATAAAATATTCTAAATCTTACATTTTATATAAATATATAAAAGCCAAAACTTTTAGCAAAAAAATAAAATATCCAATATGGATGGTCTATAATATTGATATGTGGATAATCTTTATCAATTATCACCTGTCCTTTATTAATTATATTTATTCATATTTATTTTTCTTTAAATTGATATGAATTGATTTGATTTCATAAAAATTTTAAAATATTTCAATGTATTTATTATATTTATTTTCTTTTAAAATTTCAATTGACTTACCTTTTATTTCTAATAAAATATCCTAAATTATAAGTCAATGCTAAATCAATGATACATTATAATTAAAAATTTTCTTAATAATTCACATAATTAATAATATTATAATTATGGTCATTAAACATTTTTTTATGATTTAAAGAACTTCTATTAAAATCTAATCAATAATATTATAAAAATTTAATAACCACTAAAATTACGGCAAAGAGTTGATTTCTTAATAAATTATTTGATACATTGATATTTAATTAAATATGATATCCAACTAAGTAATAGATATTTTTCATGTATAAATATATATAATATAATTTAATGATTTTATATATTTATATAAGATTAATAATACATTTTAATGTTAGATTTTTTTTTTTTTGGCGAAATGTTTTGTTTATTTCTCACCCAGCTAATACAATCTTAGACTTTTGATAGAAAACATCTCTGGTGAAAAAAACAAGTAAGATGTCGGTGCGTTTGCTTATTCACTTTCAAAAAGGAGTTGATTCCAAACGAAATCACTTAATAGAACTTGCTGTGCTTTATGCTTTTTGAAGCTTGTGGTACTGTTTTTTGCTTCTCATGATCATCTTTTATTTTGCTCTTGTTCCTGTTTCTATAAAAGCATTATAGTTTGATGCTGTTGTGAGCTTGTGTTTGTTTTAAAAGGTTTAAGTGTCATCCTAAACGATATTTCTTGCTGAAAGTTGTATAACTGGGTTTGACATAAAGAGGTATAAAATTTTATTAAGGATCTCTGACACATTTATTTGCTTCCTTGGCATATGAAACTGAAGGCACGAGCTGCTTAGCCCAATCCAGATCCCTATCATAGAAGCATCTTTGCACCTTATGATGCTCAACCATATCCTCCACAGCCCTATGGTGGTCAACATATGGTGTAGAACTCCTTTTTGTGCTATGTGTTGAGCCTCACTTCTATCATACAATTGCAATTATGGTTTTAAGACTGAAGTTGGCTTATTTTTGCTTTCCTTTTAGGTCCATCTTCAGTTGATGAATATTCAGCAAGCTGGAGTTTCTATTCCATCAGATGCAGTTGAGGAGCCTGTGTTTGTTAATGCGAAACAATATCTGGCATCTTGCGACGTCGACAATCTCTTGCGAAAGCTGAATCAGAGAATAAAGTTGTCAAGTCTAGATTTTATGGTTCTTTTCCAATTCAAATGTTTCCATTTTTGTGTTGCTGCATTGACTCATTAGTCACCAATGCAATAATTTTGCAGCCATACTTGCATGAATCCCTTCATTTGCATGCATTGAGACGAGCCAGAGGATCGGGGTTCGGTTTCTCAATTCAAAGAAAAATGAAAACAAACAGAAAGACACAGCATCAGGTGATGCATCATAGTCCAACATCAATCTGAACCCTGATAAAAATGAGGTAGCTTCTGCAGAAGGCACATCTTGAAATTCTGGAAGCAATTACTTGTACATACAGTGGCCTCATTTCGAGCAGCCAGATAGCATAGGTTCGACACCAGCCACAATCTCGGTCAGTATTGCTTCATTCTAGATCTGTACTTACAACTCAGTAGCGTGTATAGATTTTCAAGTAATAGGCATAGTTTTGATGCACATTTTTTCCTGAGGGACTTGTAGTTAAGTTTGCAGACGTTGCTTTGCACTTAAATGGTATGATAGGACAGAACGCTGGAGTCATGTTGATTGGTCAGGTTGATTTGTGTTTCAATAGTTTTTAGCCAGAGTTAGATCTTGTTGAAGTCTAGTATTAGCCCTTTTCATTGTCTATTCTTATCAACTTGGATGATAATAATTTGAAATGGTTTTGTAAATTGTTTTACGTGTTATATTTTGGTGCATGGTTGGCATGGCTTAGGCCCGACCAAGCCCCTAGAGCCAACGCTGGTCCAAATTGGTCCGCTGAGGGTAGGTTGAAATGAGTTGGTAGTTGGTTGGTAGGCTGGTCACTGGTCAGTAGCAGGCAGGCATACAAATGGGCCAACAGTGTAATAAAGGACGTTGCTGTTTGACATTTATTTTTTTGATGACTGATTCTAAACTGCTCCAAAGTCGTTGATGCGACAGCTGATTCAGACCAGGCAGCTTGGTATCATCTAACAATAGCCCATAACTCATAGCAGGTGATGCTGTTTGACATGTTCCTGTCAAGAAACGATAGATAATTCTCCTATAATTGGTAAGTACAAAATTTATTTCGCTTTATTAGAGGTGATCATGGTTGTAATAGAATTTGGATTTGATTTGATATTAATAATTTATATATTTATTTAAATTTAATTTAGTAAAAAAAAATTAATTTTAAAATTTTTAAATTCAATCAAAATTAAAAAAGTTTAAATTTAAATTTATTCATTAAATTTAATTCATATAATAAAATTTTTTAAAATATAATTAAATTTAATTTAATAAGATTATATTTAATTCATATATGTATCAAAATTAAAAATAAAAATTATATATATAAAAATTAAAAATAAAATTTAAATTTAATAAAATATATATAATTTTTAGTTTTAATTTGCATATATATATGAATTAATTTATATAAAATTCATATATATAAAATAAAAATTTTATATATATATATGAATTTAGATTGAACTAAGTTTGAGTTTTAAATTTTTTATTTAAAATTCGATTCAAAATTTAAATTAATCTAAAAATTATATTCAAACTCATTAAATGAATTTTAAATTTTTATTTAACTTCTCTCAAAACTTAAGCAAATCTTTAAACTTAAATGGATAATCCAATTCTTGAATAAGTTCATCTTAGACGGACCAATATATTCTCAATCGCCAAGTATTTGCTTGCTTTTTATTTGTAATTTAATTCGAGAGTCAATTTTATGTTTACTTTCCTTTTTTTTTATTTTTGGCCACAAAATTTTATGATTACATTAGTTCGTGATTCTTACGTAAAATTTTATTTTCATTGATTACTTAAAAGTTTTAAATTTTTATTTGCGTTTTTTTAATTTGTTTCATATTCATTAATTCATTAAAATAATATTAAATTTTGAACAAAAATTTTCTTGTGAATCTTCATCAATTCATTTTGTGACAAATTTTATTTATATTTAATCCGAATTTTGAAGAATCATTAATGAATTGATGAATTTGAAATAAACTTAGAAAGTCGTGGAGAAAATTTTTATTTTTTTATGTAAATTTTTTATGCTTTCCCTTTTTTTTTTCAAAAAAAAAAAAGATCAGTCCTGTTTTAAAAGTTTGCCCAAGATCGTGCTCAGCCTATCCATTAAAGATTATTTACGCCCTGTCTATATTAAAATATTTTAAAATATATTTTTTATATTAATTAATACTAAATTTAAATATAAAATATAATAATAAAATAATAGTTGAGGTCGAGTTGGGCTAAATGTACATGCATGCTCATCAACCAAAATGGATTGATTGGTGCGAAGAGATAAAGTTGAAGGCCTTGAATTTGATTAGGTGATGAATTAGATTAATTAAATAAAGAAGTCTATGCTAGAGGTGATAATGGTTTCAATTAGATTTGATTTAATTTATTTTTTTTAGATATTACATAATATTATAAAAATTTTTATTCGATTCGAATTGAATTAAATCGAATTTGATTAGTTTAGTATGATTTGATTTATCGATTTTTAATTTTTAATTTTATATATTTATTTTAATATAAAATTTTAATATATTTAAATAAATTTTTATATAAAATTATTATTTTTATTTTATAAAAATTTAAAAATATCTAAAAATTAAAAAATATATATAATTTGGTTCGATTCATTTTTTTTTATTTTTCACCTCCTAATCTGAAATCTGATTCGAATCTAATATATATATATATATATATATATATATTTAATATTTGAATTTAATCCGAACTGAATAAAAAAATCGATTTAAATTAAACAAAATATTACAATTTTGAATCAGATTTCATATTTTTCAATTTTTTTCTCACTCTTAATTTATGCATATTTTACAAGGAAATAAAAACAAGAAAATGTTATGTTAATGGGAAAGGAAAGGCAACGTGCATTTGAATTGAACTTAAAAATTGAGTCTTGAGTGGGACAAACCATTGCTGATAACGTTAGCTACTTTTATTATTGCCCAAATCCAACTTTAGAATGTTATTTCTCTTTTCCCATGGATTTGGTCTATTTACTTTAGACAGTGCACGTTTCTTTTAATCATTACGTTGTGCTGAAGATTAATCAAGTGATCCTTAAACTTGTGCTTCATTTTATTCGGGATCAAGTTGTCGTTTTCCCTCTAATGTTGGTTTCAAGTAGAGCTCTCAAAATCTATCAGAATTTAAAAAAAAAAAAAAAATTTAATCTGTCTAAAACTTTATCTCAATTTGTTTTAATCTTAAAATTAATTCGAATCTGATTTGATTAACAAATGACTTTTAATTTGGTTTTTTTTTTTTTCATAAAATCCGATTTTTGAGAAAAAAAATTATGATATTAAAAATCAAAATTAGAGATTTTTGAATAATTCATCCCAATTCAATCGATTTGATTTTAGAAAATAAGCAAATTGAACTCAAAATGATCAAATTTAACCCCGAAGTGACAAAAATCCGAAATGATTCGTACAGGAAGTGACCCATCCCTAATGATATTGCTTTATTTAAAAGTAAAAGAAATTGAACAATACAAACGTATTATTTGGAAAATATTGGGGCTTTAAAAAATGTGCAAATGGAATTTATTATTTTTTCTAATAAATTTGATGATAAATTGGATTTACTTCAATTACTTTCAACTAAAGTTGTAATCTAGCCAAATTAGTGTTTTTTGTTTTTTATTTTTCAATCTTCATTTATTATATAGAAAATCAACTATAATTAATAAGAAAGACATATAACTAAATAAAAATTTTGTAAGTATTAATCAAAATGGATAATATATCTTTTTTTTAAGATAACATTTATTGGAAATATTTAAATCAAAATTTTTAAGTGAAGTTCGTGAAGTTTCTTATTAAAAATAATTAAAAAAAATTAAAATAACAAATTTGAATTATAAATAATATTTTTAATAATTTTTTTACATATTATTTAATTCACATTGAACTCTATTATTCTATTAATTTTAATTTTTATTAAATTTTTTATTACATTATTTAAAAAAAAAACTTCTCAAACTTCAATTAAAAATTTTCATATAAAATTTATCCAACATTTATATCTATTTTTTATTTTATATTTTTTTTCATTTTTTCTGGTAATCCCTACTTTTTCTCTGTCCCAATTATTTTGAAATATCTATTATTTTGAAAAAAAAAATTGAGGTCAAGAAAGTGGTCTTTCCTGTTGAAATTGACAATGATTTTGATTTTGATTATTCAAACAATATGACAAGTCCCAATTATATATAAGATCTCCTCACCAAAGGGTATATGGAATATGCTAAAATTCAACCTTGCTTTGTTTAAAAAAACGTTTTTTTAATTTTTTCCAGCAGCAGAATCATTTCAGTTTTGCCATAAAATCAAAAAGGTTTTCTGAATTTGTCTTTTTTTTTTTTTTTGGGAAGTAAAAGCCAAAACTAAAGGACATTTTGAACTTCAACACGTTGTTTCTTATCTTCATTTTCTCCTCCTTAATCATTCCATTAATATTGTTTCAGACCTCATCAGTCATCACCAAATTTTATCAACTCCCAACAATTTGCATTCGCAGACAAGACAAGAGAGAAAGAATTAGGAAGAGAATAATGGAGGAGCTTTCCACTGAAACCCAAAGCATGTCCAATTCTTATTTGGTGTCTTTATCTGATTGCAGAATATATATATATATATATATATTTGATATAAGCGAATTTAAAGTTCGATATGATAAGAAATTAAGTTTAATTTATTTAATTTATATAATTACGTTTAAAAAAAGATATTTAATAATTTTAAATTTTAAATTTTAATATCTATAAACTTTTTTTATTGTCAAATTGTGGCCTCTCTTGGATTAAAAAAAAATGATCGATGAGTATTGTTTATCTTCCCTTAATTAAAACCCTAATATTTATAAGTATGGAAAAATTCTTTACTACCTCAAAAGTGTAGCAGAATTGCTGAAAATACAAGAGCATTTGCTATATTTGGCTTTTGCTTTACTTCCTGCAGCTGATTAATTTGAATGTTCATTAATAGATAAAAATGCTATGTGACAAGAAAAAAGAAGAAAAGAAATATATATGTGCTATGTGCATGATTCCCATGTTGGCAAGCTATATATATATATATTATGTATATATCCTTCCTGCTTGTTTGCTACTGATTTGATATAGTACTTACCATGATTAGGAGTGGTATTAAAGTATTTATATGTCAAAACCCCCATGAAATCCTACCCTCCTTTTTCCTGTCCTTTCCGAAGGTTTTGACATATAAATACTTTAATACCACTCCTAATCATGGTAAGTACTATATCAAATCAGTAGCAAACAAGCAGGAAGGATATATACATAATATATATATATATATATATATATGCCCTCGCCTCTCCTCTCACATGATGAAGCAGCCCATCTGTCAATTATCCATTCCATGGCACAATCCAGGCAGGGCCAGCATCATCAGGGGGCACCTTTACACCTTTTATCATGCATATCATGTGGGCCCCCAACACCACCTCACACGTATAATATAATACCACATAAACAAGGAGTGAGAAATGTGAAATGGAAGCAAAGCGAAGGCACACAATTCTAGGGTGAGAAATGTGCATGGTGGGTGGGGTCAATTTTATGGAGGAAGGCTGATTGCTAGCTAAACATTCTCTCTTTTGGTGCATGACATGAAATGGGGTCACCCCCCTCTCCTTTCCTTCCACCCAAACTCTCCCTTGGTGCAGCACAGCAGCAGCAGGAGGACCCTTCTCTTCTGGTCTAGATGCAGGGTGCTGGGTCCCTCAGAGGGGGCTGGAAAGAGACTCCCACTCCCATATATATGCTTGTATATTTTGCTATGTCACGCAATGTGGAAGTGGAGGTGCCCCACAAAGAAAAGAGCTTCATGATCATATGGGTGAGGGGGAGGCAAGCAGACACCAAGTGAGTTTGTGTAGCTAACCATTGACTCCTTCAATACTCATCATAACCCATTATTTATACAACTAGTACTATCCATACGTTTAAAAAAAAAAAAATTGACTTTTAGATTTCATAAGGTTGACATTTTCCATAAAGTGTTTTTCCATCTTTAAAGCATCCAAAGTGGAAAAAAAAAAACACTTTCAAATTTTTACTCTCTTGGATTCTTCTGACTCAAGGTATGGATCTGGTGGGAAACACTTTCATTTGTTACCAAAAGCTTGGTTGGTGATGGTCGATCTTAGCAACAAAAGTTTCATACTAGGCTTTTCATGTGTAGCTTCATTCACGGCAATTAAGATTTATTTCTAGAAAATACCCTTTTCTTTTACATTTATATTTTCATACTCACTTATAGGTCTATTATAAGTTTCATTATAATGCAACAGTGAGATTAATTTTGACAATGTTAAAAATCGTAATAATGGTAAGATTGATAACAATATTTGCAAGATTAATAGTGAGATTAAAAATGTAAGATAACATTATAGGGGTTTAGGTTTTTAGTGACATTTTTTTTAATATTTAGCGGCATTTATAAACACCACTAAAAGATTTGTGACGTTTGAGAAAAATGTCACTCAGAGTACCGACTATACACACGTGAAAAATAGCGGCTTTTTCAAAAAAATATCTCAATATTAGCGACGTTTATATTTAAAACTCTATCATTTTAGTAGCGTTTTTATCTTTGGAATGTCGCTAAATTAATGACGTTTTTATGAAAAAAATAACATTGCTTTGGTGGCTTTTGTATAAAATGCCACTTAACTAACGATATTTGTTGGTAAGAATGCAGCTACTTTTAGTGACGTTTTATGATACAAACACCGCTAAATTATTCATTTAATGATATTGTTGAATGCAAACACCGCCATTATGTAAAAATGTATTTTTTTTAATTTTCGTTAATAAATTTTATTTTCATTAAAGAGCTTAAATTCAAAATTTGAAATTAATATAAACGTAATTCACATTTAAATATGCATCTAATTAATACAAAGTATAATAATTAGTATAATAACATTCAAATATTTTTAATAAATTAACAAAATAAAAATTAAAATATATGAAATGGATGATTGCATACATTTTGTTGGCTGTCAATTAATAAAAAATTTTTTCACTTTGGTCACTAGCATGCTCAAGAACCTAATGAATAATAACATACAATTTTTAACATTTCATTGTAAGCTTTTTTTATATTTAAATATTTACTAAATATAATACCTGAGTTGGTGGAGCACCAAGATCATTTCCTGGAAATTGTTGTTGCACAAAATTCATAAGATGATCGAATCGATCATGCAATTGCTGAAATTTTGCATACTCTTGTTCCATTCTAGCACGTTCTTCCTCAATTTTGGCACGCTCATGTTCTCTTTCTGCTTTCATTTGTTGAAAATGTTATTGCATAATTTGCAACTCCCCTCTCAATATTGAAATGTCTCACGAAAACTGACTTGTTGAGAATGTAAATTGCTGAGAGCTATGTCCATAGTAGGCAGATGGTGTTGGATCCAATCCAAGGCCTCGGACCCATCCATGCCTTTTTTTTCCAGCAACTTCTATGAATATCCAATTTTTCATTTCTTGCATGTTGAGAGAATCATCAAGATGCTACTTCAATCTCAGTAGCCATTTTTTCTTTCGCTTTTTCCTATGAATTTATCATATACAACTATCAAGTTTAATTATTAATTAATAATATGTTAAAAAGAATAAATATTTACTTTCTATTAAAATAAATTATACAAATTACCATAATTTTTTGTGTTTCGATATTCGATGTAAGATCCATTTTTTTGGGTGTTATACGAAAAAGTTTCACACGTCCAATTGTATCGCCCATCCATTCTCTTATACAAAAATATGTTATTTTATATGATATATATCAGTCATAACTTATTCATACATATCAAGCCTGTCAATCAAGTATTAACATTTCAAATAATTTTAATCTCATGTATTTATATTTTGGCCCTGTAACAACTAATAGTCTTAAATATACGCAAACAATTAAAACATTTTGGGCTTTCACACATATCGATCATGAAAATCAAATTCAATTATTTTCTCTCGATTTAATATCAAGGATTGAAGCCATTCAATATGTTGAAAGCCATCCAAAAGTTTAATTTGTATATTTACCTTTTATATGTAAAAATAGTCCCAAATAGACATAAATGATAACTTTTTCTCCCATATCAATTGTAGAAATCAAATTCAATCAATTGGACAAGTTTAATATCAAGTATTGAAGCTATCCAAACTGTTAATATACAATAATAAGAACAAATTTGTATTTTTACCTAAATATACATAAACAATAACTTTTTCATACATATCATCCATGTCAACTAAGTTTAAAACTTTCGATAAGTTTAATATCATGTATTAAAACTATCAAAACTATTAAAACAAAACAATAATTGTTAATTTGCATATTTACCTTTTAATGACAGAAAAAGTTCATTCATTGGAATAAGTTTATTATCATAAACTTACTTTTTTTTTTTTGCTTTTTTACAAAACTTTTTGATCCACTTGTGTGGCTATATTTCTATTGCTTTCTGTTACCAATTCCAATATATTTCCTTTCTTGTCATAAAAAATAATTACGTATATGATAGAAATACAAATATTACCAACTTAAACCATAAAACACTTTCATTATTTCATTATACTATACAAAGTTATAAACTAGTACCTCTCATTTTTTTTAGAACCAAAATCTAACTAATTATTCATATTGCCACCTAATCACATTATGGGGTAGATTTTCCATCATTGCCTCTATAGTAGTATTTCGATCGAAATATTTATTCTTCAAACTATGCTTATAATATTTTCATTTCTTTTCCAATGACTTAAGCACAAACAAAGTTTGTTTTTCAAGTACAAATCTTGACTGTAATAATACAATAAGAAAAGTTTGAATAAGTAAACAAAATGTAAAATAAAAATTTTTTTATATCTAATTAATTATACTAATACCTCAATAAAGTTTAAAGTATCGATCTTAACTTCTTTTGGAACTTTATACTATGTTTCATAATGAATAGTAATTTCATTCCATTACGGGCTAGCATGCCTAGAAATCCAACCAATAGTTGAGCCTCTTCACCAATTGGTTGCCTATCAAAATTTGCAGACACTACAATACACTCATTAGGAGATAGTACAAATAGTTCTAAAGTTGTTCGGCTTTTGGTCTTCCGTTGACCATTGTTATTAATTGCAACAAATAAAAAATAAATTTATAAAATTATAATACTTTTATCATTATACTCGAATTCGAAAATTGAAGTATATCATACATACATTCAAATTTAAAGCATAATCAATTGATGGGGTACTATCTAAATTTGGACCTTCCGTATTTTTAGATCCAATATCAGTTGAATGGTTAAAAGTGATAGAGTTAAATCTGATAGTACGTTCATTTTTCTCTAAATGATTCAGTCTATAGCCAATATCTACAGGTGTCATAAACGGTTCTAAACTAATATCTCTGATATGTTTTCCTTTCAACATACTCTTCTGCATCATAGCTACCCTACATCATAAAAGCGAATATAGAAAAATATTAGTTTAAAACATATATAAAGACATTGAGAAGTTAAGAAATCAAAACCTATAATATATAAAAAACATATCAATTTAATTAAATCAAAAGATAATGTATGATTTAGAATACAATAATTATACAATAACGAATGTAACATTAATTACATACAATCATTTACTATATTATGTCTTAAACACTCAACTTACAAATTATAGATGCACCATTTCATGGTTCATAAATGTCTTCAGTAACATCTTCGTAGACCCATTGATCGTACGTACTGCAGATATTTTTCATCCAAGTTTGTTCAGTAAAAGAATAACATTCAGTTCTATGTTCAACATCATCTTTAGTATCTAACCTCATATCAAATAAGTCTCTAGGTATGTTTCGAAGAACAACAAACTAACCTAACTTTTTGGGATCTTTAAAGTAAAATACTTGTTTGACTTAAGATGAAGAAACATAAAGTTCATCGATGAGTTGTTGTCCAATGTGAATTAATCGAGAAAAATGCATAAGTGTAAATTCATACTTATTTTTCTTAATATCCCTCGTACTATTCACATCAGTCCAATCACACTGAAATAAGATAACTTTTCACTTGTCATAATAACCAACTCAATGATGTCATTAATCATGCCATAATAGTCAACATTTCCCTCTAAAGGGTTTGTATCCCTAGCACTAGCATAGCTAATAGCTGATAAAGTCACAATAACTTTTGAATTTTGTGTACTTCTAAATTTCTCACGAGATTTAGTGTAAAATCTAAATCCATTGATGATGAAACCTTTGTATTGTTTCACAATTTGATTTGGACCGTGTGAATGATACTTCACTTTTTTACTAACAAACCTTTCACTCTAAACTCATAAAAGTGAAATAAATATATATGTTATTAATGTTATTTATATCGTAAGCATTCTATGTAGATTTCTCATAATGGGAAGTATGACATTACTTACAGTTGCTCCTAACCATTCATGAAAATTTTCAACAAACAACTTATCAAGCTCTCGAGGGTTTGATCATCAATAATGTGCATGATCTCTCAAATTATTTTTATACTCATTGTAAAATATCATGATAAAGTATTAACAAAAAATAAAAAATAAAATACAATAAATTATGCTTAATGTAATGAATAATTTTCTTGTTAAAAAACTTACATGCGAAATGATTCAATTGAGTCATGATAAAAAAGAACATATCGATGTGCTTGTGTCAAAGATTTATCATCTAACTCCACTAATTCAGCTTTGCCTATTAGTTGTCCAAAACTTTGAAAAAGATAATTGTAGGCAGAGTCTATTTTGCTGCATACCAACATTTCTCAATGATCTATTAAATCTCATTTTAATATCTTTCAAATAATGAGAAAAAAATGTCATACACTGTTTTGCTAAATATCTTTCAGTAATAGAACATTTCGAATAGTGTTTGTTACGACAATAAGACTTTAACCTTCCTAAAAATCTATAGCATAAAACATTAGTCATATGTTATTTTAAGTAGAGTGGCTTGATCATCAATAAAAATGTAATCAATCTATTAACAAATAATATCTTTCAATATGATACATCCATCGATAATAAACTGGCCCACCAACTTTTGCTTTATATGGAAGGTGAATAACCAAATGCATCATAATAGTGAAAAAATTTGGAGGAAAGATCTTTTCTAAATGGCATAAAGTAATCGCAACTCGATCTCGAAGTTTTTCTAGCTCTTCCACATTCATACATTTCTGATATAGTGATTTAAATATGTTACTCAATTAAATTACCACAAAAATGACTTGGTTTAACATTGATGAATGTAAAAGAATCGAAAGTAAATCTTGCATCAAAATGTGATAATCATGTGACTTTAATGAATAAAGTTTTCACTCCTTTAGATTCACACATCTTGATATATTTGACGCATAGCCATCCAAAACTTTGACATTTTTCAAAACCTTGTAAAACATATCTTTTTTAGCTTTAGAAATCTTAAAGCAAGTAGCAAATAATTGATATTTACCGTTAGAAAGCAACTTAAGATGAAGGTCTGAGCGAATCTCCATATCAACTAGGTCAAGCTGACTCTTTAAGTCATCTTTGGATCTTCTATTCATATTGAGAATTATCTCAATAAAATTTTTGCAAACATTATTCTCTATGTGCATCAAATCAAAGTTATGGCATAATAAATTATATTTTCAATAAGGCAACTAAAAAAATACTTTTTTTCATAACTCAGACTTATTGGGGTCATCTGTTTCATCATCTTCTTCATCACTTTGAACATCAAGGTCATCAACTTGAGTATGAGTATCACCAACTTGCGTAATACAAGACCAGACACATTCAAAGATGTCTCTCACTCTTTTCTTTGATGAAATTATTTTTTCATAAGTAAAATTGATATCTTTTAACTTTGAGAAGATATTAGATCCACTAATGGGTAAAGGTGATCTCTTCAACTCTTTAATTTCATCAAAATTAATTCCATCAAAAAGATGTTTTTGAAATCTAAATCTATGATTATCATCTAACCATCGATGATGTCTCATATAATAAAACTTTTTACCTTTAGATAATCATGTTGAACATGTCTGTGTAGCACAACATGGACAAGCATAATGACATTTTATACTCCAACTAGATAAATTCGCATAAGCAAAAAAATCATTGATAGTCCATAGTAAATCAACATGCATATTGAAGTTCTCTTCTTTTGATGCATCATAAATCTCAACTCTTTTTCATAATTATTTTAACTTTTTAATAAGAGGTTATAAGTAGATGTCTATATCATTATCCAAACTTTTTTCCTTGAAAATTATCATAGACAATATAAATGATTGTTGCTTTATAGCAATCTACGGTGACAAATTATAAGAAATCAATACAACCGGTCAAGTACTATAAGAAATACTCATCATTTTGAATGGGTTAAATCCAATGATGCTAGTCCAAGTATAACATTTCAAGGATCAGATGCAAAGTCTGAAAACTTAGAATGAAATGACTTTTATGCCAAAAAATTTACAAGATGCCTCAATGATCTGTCATCCGTTCACTTCTCATGATGCCACCTCATTGAATCTATAGTTTTGAAAGACATGAAAAGTCATTAAAGTCTTAGTATTAATAAAAAATAATGTAAAATCTTAATAGGCTTTTTTTTTACACATACCTCATCACCATCCTCATTCAACCTTTCATTGAAGTTTTTGTCCGCCCAACGAGAAATACCACACAAATGATAAAATTCTTAATTTTTTCTATCCCCTCAATACAACGTGCAATTATTGGGACAACTATGAATTTTTTCAGATCCGAGACCTAAATCCTTGATCATTTTCTTTGATTCCTTATAAGATTCAGAGATTTTTACAAAATGAAATATTTCTTTCATAAACTCTAATAATAAAGTCAAATAGTTTTTCATCCATTCACATAAGCATTTCAAGTGAAAAAGATAAACACAAAAAGATAACCTTGAATGCTTCAATCCCTTAAAAAGTTTTTCATTCATATCCTTAAGCAACTTATAAAACTTATATGCTTCTCCTTTAGGTTGTTGGTCATGTACACCTATCTCAGGTTCATCAAATTCATGTATTTCAATATTGGACTGATTAAATCCTTCATTTTGGAAAAGAAAGATTATGAAAATATTAGTTATGAATGTTAAAAGCATCTTGCAATATGCTTTCAATGTCATCTACTATAAAAGGATCATATTAGTGTTGAGGAGCCTTTGAAGTTGAAGAAACTCCAATGAAAGATCTTGACGATACTGACTCTCCATGACAATACCAATTAACATATCCCCGAAAGAAATCCAATATAAATTAAATGTTCAAAAATAACTTGACGCTTTTGCCACTCGATATTAGCACACTTTACATATGGGCATAATATCATATTATCTTCACTTGTATTCTTAAATGCAAAATTAAAAAAATTTTTTACTCTATCTCTGTACTCTTGACTTAATCTTAACTTTTGCATCCAACTCTTATCTATTTAGTACTTGCTACATTATTAGACCAAATGTATATAAATAATTTATATGAAAACGAACATGTACAATACTTAAGTTTACTATGTTTTAAACAAAAGATAATAACAAGACCAGTACTTACACAAAACAAGAATTCCTTATTGTGAAGTAATTTATCAGCTATCAGATATTATGAATGTAAAAACTCTGCTGCTAATGTTGATAGTACCCAAGAGTATTTGTAGTTGGGATCGAAATAAGGTGAAATAATGTGGGTTTTGGAGAAAATTATTTATACCAGAAAGAAAATTATGAATTGTAAAAGTTGAAGGAATAGTTGAATGAAGTAAAAACTAAAGTAAATAAGTAATGAATAGTCAAAATAGGGTTCTAAAAAATAATGCTTGAATACTAAAAGCTGAAGGAAAAGGAAAGTAAATTGTACTTAGTCTGGAAAGAGAAATAGTGTAATAATAAAAATAAACTTGAAGTTGGTGATTAGATGCGCTAAGTTTGGAAAGATTTTTATTGGACTGGATTATGGAAGGCGTTTACTAAGAAAAATGCGTACAATAATTTCTTCCTAAATATTTTTTAAATATATTATAGGCGCCTTCAACAGAGTCGTAGTAGAATTGTTTGGGATTATTAAAGGCGTTTACGCCACAAAAAATGCCGTCACTAATTTTATCTAAATTTTTTGTGTATTTATTGAAGGTGTTTTTTTTACATAATATGCCTTCAATAACTCTCTCATTTTTATCTTACAATATCAATGAAGACGGTTTTCTACAAAAAATACCTTTAATAATTTCCTTTTAAAAATTATTTAGGATTATTAAATGTATCTTCTAGTGCAAAACGCCTTCAATATTTTACTACTCAAATTTTAAAATGGATAGTGAAAGCGTTTATTGTAGAAAAATGCCATTACTAAATGCTTTTATTTTATTTTAAGTACAAATACATTGAATAATTTCCAATTAAAATTATTGGTATTATTAATGGTGTATTCTAGTGAAAAATGCCTTCAATAATTGAGAACTTAAAATTTTTAACGGTTAGTGAAGGCGTTTATTCCAGAAAAATGCCTTCACTAAGTATATTTCATTATGTACATAATTATTAAAGGTGCTTTTTTATAACAACTGCCTTCAATAATATTTGTTTAAAAATTTTGGGATTATTAAAAGTGTCTTCTACTAAAAAACGCATTCAATATACCATTACGGTTATAAAAGGTATTTATTCCATAAAAATGCCTTTAATAATTTCCCTCTAAAAAATTTTGGGATTAATAAAAGCGTCTTCTACTAACAAAGGCCATCAATAATTCCTTTTAAATTATCTACATAAATATTGAAGGTGTTTCTTGATAATAAATGCCTTCTAAAATTTGTTGAGATTATTAAAAGAGTCTTTTACTGTAAAATGCCTTCAACATACAACTATACAAATTTTAACATGGTAATTGAAGGCGTATATTCAAGAAAAATACCTTTAATAATTCCTTTTAAATTTTGTAGATAATTAGTAAAGGTGTTTGCAGATAACAACCGCCGTCAATAATTTTTTTTAAAAAATTTTTAAGATTATTAAATGCGTCTTCTATTGAAAAATACATTCAATATACCACTATGGTTATAGAAGACATTTATTTCAAAAAAACACATTTATAATTCCTTTAAACTTAGTACATAATTACTGAAGGCGTTTGTTAATAACAAACGCCTTCAATAATTTTTCTCTAAAAACTTTTGAAATTATTAAAGGCATATTCTACTGACAAACACCTTCAATAATTTCTTTTAAATTATCTTCATAAAATTAAAGGTGTTTCTTGATAATAAACACCTTCAATAATTTTCTTCTAGAATTTGTTAGGATTATTAAAGGCGTATTCTACTATAAAACACCTTCAATATACCGTCACATAAATTTTAACACGGTTATTGAAGGCGTATATTTAAGAAAAATACCTTTAATAATTCTTTTTAAATTTTGTAGATAATTAGTGAAGGCGTTTATAAATAACAACTGCTTTTAATAATTTTTTTCAAAAAATTTATGGGGTTATTAAAGGCGTCTTTTATTATAAAATGCCTTCAATAATTTGTTATAAACTTTTGAAGTCTATAATTATTGAAGGCATTTTCTATACAATACGCCATCAATAATTCCCTCCATCCTTATCATGGGGATATCAGTGAAGGCGATTTTCTACTCAAAACGCCTTAAATAATTTTTAAGAATTATCAAAGGTACTTTTTGAGGGTAAATGACTTTAATAATTTCGTTGAAAAATTATTTTTTGGATTACTAAAGGCTTTTTTGTAAAAAATACCTTCAATAATCTTCAATAAAATGTTAAGGGGATTATTGAAGGCGTTGTTTCCAGAAAAATACCGTTAATAATAATTTTTATATTCATTCCCCACTTTGAACATCGGAATCACAAACTGCTAGTACACAAAATGATTAAAAGCTACGTTATTCAACCAAACCAAACCCTTAAACACATTTCTATCAGACCATTTGTTTCTTTATCCCTATTATCGCCACCGACCTTCAACAAATCAACGGTACGCATCTCTCTTTTTATAGGTAAGTTTTTTTTTTTAGTTTACCTTATTATTGATAATATTCGATAAAGATTTTTTTTTTAGTTCTTAATATTTACATATGTATTTATATATTTTCATTAACTTCACCGTAAGCATAGTTGTCCAAGCACCTTTTATTACATGTATGATGTTTCTATGTAGTACACCTTAAATATTGTGGTTTGCTAAATCTTGTTATTTGATATTGTTTTGCTTAATGGTATTATATGATATTGGGGGGTTGAATCATATGCTGACTGGTTTACTAAACCTTGTTGCCTAATATTGTATTGCCAAATGGTATTGTATGATATTGAAGGGCTAAATTATATGATGAATGCTTGCTGAACCTTATTGTTTGATATTATTTTGTTAAATGGTTTTGTATGATATTGAGGGGTTGAATCGTATGCTGAATGGTTTGCTGAATGATGTTTCTGAGTGGTTTGCTGAAGGGTGTATTTGAGCACATTGCTAATTGGTATGCTGAATGGTGTTTTTGTACATAGTATGGTATTGGTTGTATTTAATTACGTACAATATTAAATTTAGATGGTCATATTATGTAATTCGTATAATTATGATTAAGATTGCAGGTATTATGGACTCCGAACAACATCATTCTCCTTCTAATGAACATACACAAGATACAGCTATAGGTCAAAAAAGAAAGGAAATGGGCCCAAATAAATAAATTAAAGTGCGTGACACAAAAATTCATGTTAACTTTAATCAAAGTGGGCAGCATGTGTCTGAAGAAACTACCAAGATGGCTATTCATATTGGTGTCATCGTCCGTCGTAAGATTTCCATTACGTACATTGATTAGTGATGAGTTTTTTATGACATAAATGATGATATATGAGAGTCGGTTGTGGTATATTTATTCAACTATTTCGTAAAATTTGTTAAATGATCATTTAATTGAAATTCATTGTGTTCATACAAATTATGTTAACTTATTTAGGAACAGTTCGATGTTTCAATTGACTGTAAAAAGATTGTGTTATAATTTACTAGGAAAGTATTTAGAGACTTTAAAAGTATATTGATAACTCAATATATTTTACCATTGGCTGGTGAATGTGATGTATTCACTATTTCACCTGTGGCATATACAGATGTTATAAGTATTGAATATTGGATAAATTTTATTCAATATCGATTTTCAAAAGATTTTTCAGTACATAAACCCATTACTAAAAAAATTATTTATAAGTCTTTATGCAATATAGCCTTTGATCTTCATATGTGATTGATGTAATTTTTTGATTTTGTAGAAAATTAAATAACACCAACAGGACATTCGAGCCAAACAATAATATCACCATCAGACAACGAGAAAGGGATATGCAAATGTGAAGTATGAGCTTATATGTATTCACACACATGTTTTATACTCATTGATGAATATTTATGAACATTCATTTCATACATTTTGATTCTTTTATTACAGGTAATTTAATAGGAATAAGTGAGCTCTGGCATAGAAATTTCTAGATTGGATGTCTGAAAATAAGGACATCTATAAAATAATGGATCATTTACATATAAAGCAATCGAGAAAATAAAAAAAAGACTATATGTATAACTGCTTTTTTAATATAATGTATGATTGGCATTATGGTTATATGCATAAGTATATACTAGCTTGTATAGATTTATTGTTACAACTCATCTTATTATTATCTTTCAGAATGATTATACTACCAAAGTTAAATCTGATGAACTGGCAATCCAGTATGGCAAAGATCTTTTATCTTTAGCATTAGGCACTAAAGAAAGGCTTGGTCGGGTTTATGGGGTTGGTAAATTTATCTTGCCATCAAAGTTTTTTGGTAATCAATAAAAAATCTCGTGAATGAGAAATGCACAATATGAAGCAATCATTGAGTAACAACAACAATGTATTGATGACCAGGAGTAACTCTTTAATGAGTAACAGCAAAGACTCGTTGCTTTGGAGTTCATGTTGGCAGTAGTGTAGCTTAATATGCCAGTACACCGATTTAACAGCATTATCCCGATAGGAAAAGCTTTCATTGCAAGTAAGAAAGCGAACCCATCTTTGGTTACCACCTAAAAAGTATGATATTGTTTATAATTTTAATATTAATTTATTTATTATATTGATTGGTTTGATTTTAATACTTATATTTCATTAAATATTGTAGCAAGATGTTCAAACTCACAGTATGACCCTTGCTCAGGCTTCTATAGATGGGTTATCCAAATATTCGCTAAAACATTTATTTGGAGAAAACTTTATAACCATTAAGTCTGAGGAAGGGTTATTTGATAAGCCATCATTTTTTTTCATTGGTGTGGAAGAGGTTAAAGAATTTTGTGAACTGGATGAATTATCAGCTGTTGATATCGTTGCTTATATAAGGTTAGTTTATAAATACAAATATGCACATTCAATATGTAGTAATCTATATTAGGGTATAATACTAACTAGCAGTATTGATTGTTATTGTGCAGCTTCCTATATAAAGAGTTCAATAGGAGATAGTTGATTAATAGATTTAGATCTATTGGCCCCAACTTCATTAGTGAACAGAGTGGCACAGCCACTTATTGTGCTAATCATGTGATCTTATGCATGAAAAGATTGGTTGATTATTATTTGCTCCTGTATAATGCACAGTAAGCTATATTCCAACCTTACCCAAATCTGATCTGATATGTAATCTGATTATATTATTATTATTATTTTACAATCGTCATTGGGTGACACCAAATCCTTAACGCCATACTTATTTAATTCAATCAATCCAACGACGATGCCTAACCCTAATATTTAAACTTTTATAAAGATGTATTACACTTTATTATATTATATATCTTCTGTTTCTTCATAAGTAATTTTATTTATATATTAAGTAATTTTTTTCTTTTCAATTTAGGGTAATATCTACATTCAATAAGAAGATAAAAAAATTGAAATGGGTGATATTATCAATAAATGTGAAATATATTCTTTTATACTGAGTTTGTGTAGATAAATATTTCATAAACCCACTCAATTTAATTTTTAGGTACCTCGTCAACCTGGTAATACTGAATGTAGATATTATGTCCTTCGTTTTATATGAGAGATAATGTTACATGATTTTATAACCATACCATTCAAGGTTAGTATAAATTTCATAAACTTGTTATATCTTTAAAAAAATAGAAAAGTACATTATGTTTTCATTTCTTAGCATTTACATCTGATTTTTTTTTAGTGGGGGAGTAAAGAAAGCTTCACGAGAGAAGAACTGGATGAAGTTCGCAAAAATGATGTGATTATGTATTATCATTTATCAATGTTGATAAACCTTCAGGTTAGACATTGTTGGTTGAATGTAAATATATAAGGAACAAATTGTTGTAATGTTTTGAACATGTCATGTTGAATGGAAACTTTAAGTTTGTACATTAGGGTATTGGTTTAATATTATTGTTATATTTAATATGAATACACTATGTGTACTTAATAAATTGTTGAGTACGATTATTTAGAAAAGTATATTAATATGACAACGTTATTAGTTTTAATTTTGGATGTGTCGTCAAGTTATTAAAATACAATAATGTTTATTATGTAAATTTCAAAATATAATTTGTAGTATCACATATATAAACCAAATGTTTTCTAGGCATAAATATATAACTGACAGTAAATATTTTTTTGGCATAAACCTATAACTTACTTGACATTACAATATTAAATATGTTTTTTCTATGGGATTAATGAAGGCATTTTTTAGCAAGAAAATGCCTTGAATCATCCCTAACAGAAAAAATTGAAGGTGTTTTTTTACTAAAATCTCCTTCAATAATCACCCCAAAAATTTATTATATGAATATTAAAGGCGTTTTGGGCAAAAAACGCATTTAAGAATCCGTCTTATCTTTTTTATATGGATTATTGAAGGCATTTTAAAAAAATACCTTCAATAATACCAACTAAAAATTAATCGAATGGATTATGAAGGGCATTTTTCTATGGGTAATGCCTTGAATAATCCATAACAAAATATTATTGAAGACATTTCTGGATATAATCGCCTTCAATAATTTGATCATTAAAATTTATCGTCTGAAATATTAAAGGTATTTTTTTTATCAAAATCGCATTCAATAATCCCCCTTAAAATTTATTGTGTTGAATATTAAAGGCATTTTGGACAAAAAATACCTTCAAGAATCTGTTTTGTCTTTTTTGTATAAATTATTGAAGGCATTTTAAAAAATACCTTCAATAATACAAACTAAAAATTAATCGAATGGATTATGAATGGCATTTTTCTACGGGTAATGCCTTGAATAATTCCTAACAAAATGTTATTGAATGCATTTTTAGATATAACCGCCTTCAATAATTCAACCATTAAAATTTATTATCTGGAATATTAAAGGCGTTTTGAGCCAAAATCATCTTCAAGCATCCATTTAAAATTTTGTCTATGGATTATTGATGGCATTTTTGACAAAAATCGTCTTTAATAATCACAACAAAAATTTATTGATTAGATTATATAAGGCGAGTTCGGCCAAAAATACCTTCAAGAATTGGCTCCATATTTTTTTCTATGGATTACTAAGAGCGTTTCTCTGTGAAAAATGCCTTCAATATTTTTTGTAAAATTTTTTAAAGCAATTAGTGAATGCGTTTTTGCCAAGAAAATGCATAGAATAATCAATCATAAATAATCTCTGTAAAAACCCAAAAAAGCTAAAGGGAAGGATCGAACCTACAATCTTATGGTTAACATACGTACGATCCAAACATTTTGATATGATATCTATTAAAAGTGTTTTTGGACAAAAATGACTTCAATAAGCTTGTGAAATTTTTTGGTCCAATTATTGTAGAAAACGCTTTCAATAATCTCATACAATTTTTTATTAGGTGATTATTAAAGGTGTTGTCTGCCAAAAACACACCTTTAGTATTTACTGAAAAATTTATGGTAGGATTATTCAAGGCATTTTAGTTGAGAAATGTCGTTGATATCAAGTCTTGGGTGGCGTTTATAAGTAACAACGCCGCTATTTGAATATTTAGTGACGTTTTGATAATAAACGCTTTAAGTTTTATAAAAACATGGAAGCTAGTGGTATTTGTAAGTGAAAAGCCACTACAAAACTGTCACTAATACGTCATTTTCTTGTAATGTAAGATTGTAATTAATGGTTAAGACTTAATTCAATAAAATGATGAGATTTATTATTGTGAGTTAATTAATTCATTTGACAACACAACAAGAGTTTGCTTCTCATTGTACTCAAGTTTTGTTTTTCAATGTCAAAACAATATTTCAACACATTTGAAAAGAATTCCTCAGATTTTAAAAATAATGGTAGAGGTGAAATTGTAATTGTAATAATGAGATTAGGGGTTTGTAATAGTGAGATAAAAACTAGTGGTTAAATAATGTTTGATTGGTAGAAACAATGGTGACAATAAGGTGAGAAAAAGAAAATTATCATTAAAAATATTAAATTAAAATTATTTTTCACTTAAAATATTATAATTATATTATAAATTTTGTTTAATATATTTCTCTTGAGCATCTAGTTCACTTGGAGCTTAGAGCTTGAAGTTTTCTCTATATTAAATTTATATTTATTAATGTATTTATTTTAATTTTCAACTTCTAAGTCATAGAAATGTATCTAATGTGAAACATATTTTAGAAATATTCAAAATGATATTCAAAATTTAATTTCACGTATCAATATACTTTAATGTTTAACATAATTAAAAAGTATGATTATGTGCTAATGAATCAATCAAAAAGTGTCATTTTATTAAAAAATATCACATCATTTTTTTTATCAATGACTAAGATAAACATGTGGCACAATCTTAAATTTTATTTTTTAAAATTAATTTTAAAATAGTTTTTATATATGTGTTTATTTATTACATTAAGTAGATCAAAAATGAAAAATATTAAACCACAAATTGAATCCTAAAAAGAAATTTATTATAAAAAAAGCCAAAATGCAAAGGAAAAAAAAATAAGGGCAAAATGGACAATTGATAGCTATAGTGAGGACATAATTTTGGTTAAACAATATGCTTAGTCACTAAACTTTAGGTATTTTTTACTTTGATCACCAAATTTTGAAAAGTTACTATTGATCACTAACATATATGATATTATTTTTTTTGTCATCCTTATAACTACATATTGACATAACAATATCACATCATTTATCAGACACTATATGGTACTATTGCACATCATTTTAACATGTGAAATGATATTATTAATGTGGTATTATAAATTTCAAAAAAATAAAAAATTATTTTTTTGTCACTTAATTTTTAAGAATTTCTGTTTTGATTACTTAACTTGCATAAAGTTTCATCAGACTTAAACTCTTTAAGCTTTCTTGTATTGGGTTCAATTAAAGATGGCAAACGAGCAACTTAGATAAGCTTTGGGTTTAGTTATTGTAGACACCTTGAAAATAAATAAAAAGATAAAATAATTTAAGAAAAACAGAAAAGATATAACATGTGATAAGATTTGGTTTAAAATTCAATTGCTTTTTGAAATTAAAATGCAAATTGAAAAGGATAAGATGCTCAATTTAAACAAAGTTCCTATCTTCAACGTCATTATTTAATCCATTGGCAGACCACCAAATGGGGGCAACCATTTCCAGCAGTAACCAAAACCAATTCTAACCTAACCATAATTCCAGATTCATCAATAGAACCTAAACAGCCGATAGCTAGCACTCAGCATTCCATCATCGCTTGTAAACAACCTATCGAGAGTCCTTCTTGTCAATTCCATTCAACCTTTCAAAAACTTAAGTTCACCATTGCAATTTTGATCCACTACTTCTGGTAGTCCTCGATTCCCATCCTCGTCAACCCGTAAAACATCAACCGAAGTCCCAACATATCCCTATAAACCATTAGCCCCAATACTTTACCTCAGTGATTCCATTGAACCTAAAAGCATTCACTTATACCCAAAAATTACTCATACTCAGTAAGCGCACTTGATTCATGATCCTCACACACAACATAGTTGAAAGCTAATAAGATGCAATAATCATACACAAATTTGGCAGCAATAATAGAAACAAAGGCTATAATGTTGGATTTGTAGAGATTTTCAATCTAAAAAAGGCAACAAGAAAGAAGAGTTCTAAGGCTGGTAGGGTAAGCTAATTTTAGATTTCCCTTTCAGGTTCTAAGTCAGTTTGAAGAATAAGGAAATACCAGTAGTGACGATGGCAGGTTGCAGCTACAAAAAAGGATATCTGGCAACTGTTTATTGGGTTGTGAATTTTTTATCCTTGGTCAGTGCCTTGAAGAAATAAATGCAAAAATAAATAGCAAGTACAAGTGGTCGAATGACCATTTATGGAGGCAACGACAACCTTGTTTGATGGCTGAAATTTTGGTTTGGTAAGAAGGATGACATAGCTGGTTTCATAGAAATAGGGGAAAAAATAAAAAAAAAAAGATAGGGTTTCATTTATGAAAATAGAAAATGATACAGTGATTCAACCCGGCTTTGAAGACCAGGATTTTGATCCATTTCTAGTCCAACCTAATCGTTCCAACCTACGGGCTACTACAAGGGCAATCTGACCCAGTTACAACCTATTTTTTTTAACCTATTTTCCAACAGCCTTATTGAGCCACCAAGATGAGTGATGATTCTTTTTTGGTAATTTTATGTTATTTTGCTTATTAATTATTTATTCATCTTTTGAGTGAAAGTTTTTAGGAATAAATAAATAAAAATGTTTTCAAAGAATGATCATAATTCTATAATACCAAAAATAAAAATTTCAAAAGAAAAATATTTTAAGGAAAAGTTAAAAGTATCAATTTTTCTTAAAAATAAAAATTTCAAAAGATATTTTTGAGAAAAAGTTGAAAGTATCAATTTTCCTTAAAGGTAAAAATTTCGTAAAAAGGTATTTTTGAAAAAAAGTTGAAAGTATCAATTTTTCTTGAAAATAAAAATTTCAAAAAAAGGTATTTTTGAGAAAAGGTTGAAAGTATCAACTTTCTTTGAAAATAAAAATTTTAAAAAAGTATTTTTGAGAAAAAGTTGAAAATATCAATTTTTCTTAAAAATAACAATTTCGAAAAAGTATTTTTGAAGAAAAGTTGAAAATATCAATTTTTTTGT
This sequence comes from Durio zibethinus, assembly GCF_002303985.1. The sequence continues at coordinate 13,115,370 of NW_019168037.1, read as the reverse complement.
GTAAATGCATGAATTTTTTTAAATAAAATAAAATAAAATAATGAAAAAGATCCCTATAAAAGGTTGAAGCATTATTCTTTTTTGTTTTTCTCTTTTTCTTTTTTGAAATTTTTTTAATTTTAAATAATCCGACGATAGAGCCTCTACTAGAGAAACAGTAGTTTGCTTGTATACTTTTGAGGTGAGAGAATTTTTTTAATTTTTTGTCAAAAGTATTGGAGTAAATTAAGAATAATTTTCAATAATTAATTAATTGGTAAAATTTTTAAAGCTTAATGGATATCGTAAAATCGAGCTGGTACCATCTTTCGATGAGCATTGTGGGGGTGCTATAATCTTTCTCACATGTAACCATATTCTCAAACCTAGTTATGTTTTTGCAGATATTGAATCTACCTTTTAAAGGTACCTAAGTCAAACTTATAATTTTTCTTTAAAAAAAGACAGATTTAGTTAGATGGTCAATTATACCTAAAAAAAAATTAGTGACGACTTCTAAATCAATGTCTAGCGATAGGTCCGTGAACCTAGAGGTTATGACAATTATTTTGGATTAAATTATTTAAAGTTAAGAAAAAATCAGATCATTTCGATTTTAGGAAAAGTTTGGGCAAAAAAAATCAAGTTATTTTGAATTCAGGCTAATTCAAGTCAAGTTAATTTAGATTGGGATAATTTTAGGTTTGGGTAATTTTGATTTTTGATTTTTTGGGTTTAATACTTTAGTTATTTATATTTAATTTGTTAACTTTTAAAATAGTATAAATATAATTAATTTACATAAAAATTAACTTGTCAAAATTAATGATTTAAAAGTAATTTGCTAATGATGTGAAATTATGTTACATTAAATATAAAATTAACTTTGTTCATGTTAATAATTTATTAATATTTTTATTAACCAATATTTAATATTTATTTAAAGTATTTTATGCATTAACTATTAATTTATTATTGGTGATTCATATTAATATTACATTCAATCGTGTTCATCAACATTACTTATTAGTATCGAATTGAAAATGAGCAAAGATAATTTTAAGAAGACATACTATAAAAGACATCACTAAAAAGTATGCTAATATGAAAAAGAGTATTATTAGTATTGATTACTTAATTGGTATAATGCTTTTATATTTAAACTTTTTTTAAAAAAATTTACTTAGATGTAGTATTAATCTATTATATAATTGACCTTTTAAAATAGTATAAATGCAAAAATAAAATGACAAAATTACCTATTGTTTTTTACTTAGCTTTTTACCATTAGCATCACATGACTTCACATAGTTGGCTTGTTTTTAATTTTTAAGTTATAACATTTGATTTTGAATGTTAATTTTTATATAACAAAAATAATATAAGTATAATTATATATATACAAATTATAATGTATAATTTTAAAAACTTTGTTCATAAAAAAACTTAAGATATTTATTTGTTTAGTACAACTAATCTTAATACTAATTACTTATATATTATAATATTATTATATTTAATAATTAAAATAAATATAATATTATTATTCTAATTAATTATATTTTGTTTAAAATTAATAATTTTTTTATTTTTTTAAATTAAATTAATTAATTGGTTTTTTTGTCATTTGACGTAAGTTAGACATGTGCTAAATTTTAATATAAAATAATAGATAAAACATTAGACGTATAATAATATTTTAATAATATATAATTTAATTATTTATATAAAATTTAAAAATCTCACTAATGACAAATAAAATAATAATAAAAATAATAAATAAACAAATTACTCTAAGTCAATTAGGATTTTAATGAGACAAATATTGGATCGGTAGAGAATTTTTCATCTTTATTTTAATTTTTTAAAATATTCTCATTTTCACACATGTTTTGGATAAAAATTTATAATCATTTTCATTTTCATGAAAATTTAACGGATATGAATAATTTTTATTACTTATAGTTCTTTAAAAAAAAAAATTATTTACTAAAATAAATAAAAACTTATAAACAATACATACACATTAACCAAATAAAAATTGAAACTCTAATAAAAAACTTGTTAATATATATCTTTAAATTCTTTTAATATTTAAAAATATATATGAGCACGAGACAAATGTTATTTTTTTAATTTTTATTTTTATATTAAATAAATTTTTTAAAATTATATTTATTTTCGTTTTCGTCTCGAAATTTAATATCTTTATCTATACTTCACAATAAAAAATCAAAATTTTCATTAAATTGGATAAAATTAAAATCCGAATATTGAAAAAGAAAAAGCAAAAGGAGTGATGGAGGAACATTTGTTGAACAGGGCATCTTTGTCGGATTCGGGTCCTGGGTTGGCTCACTCACCCGGATCCACACCCAGGTTTAGGCCTGAGAGAAAAAGCGAACTTTGTCAATCTTTTTTCTCACCACATGCATGCCCACAGACAGTATTTTCACATGCATGATACATCATACATACATCACACATACATAGATTACCATATGCATGCATGCATCACATAGGCTATGTGATAAAGGAGCAACCAAACAATATGGCATGGAGAAAGAGAGATAAAATACAGATATTGCAGTGATGATAGAAAGAGAAACAGGCTATTTTTCATTAAATTTTTTTCATTTTTAATAGTAGTGAATTTTTTATATATATAGTGAAAGAAAAAAAATTAAAAAATTCCTATAATAGATATAATAATTTTAAATATAACATAATAATATTATTAAAAAATAATATTAAAAATATAAAAAAGGTTTATAATAGATAACTATTGCATATAAATTTAAAAAAGTAAAAAATTATATTTTATATTTATTATATTAACATAAATTATGATATAATAATTTTTATATTTTATATATATTTAATATAAAAATAAGTAAATATATCACTATATTACATTATTTTGTTATAAATAAAAACAATTCAGCCTCTCATTTATTTTTCTCTCTTTTTTTTTACTAATAAGTACAAAATACAACACATTCTTTGATTAAAAAAATTTAGTTTTATTTATTGTTGTCATAAGAAGAGAGAGAGAGAGAGAGAGAGAGAGAGAGAGAGAGTAGTAATCAGCAGACAGTTTTGTTTGATTTTTTTTCTTTGATTTAGGCAGAAAATGAGGCAAAAAGGGAAAACAAGTAAAAGGCAAAAGCCAGTAACAAGCTAAAGCATTAGTCTTTTCTGATTGCTTTCTCTGTCACATGATACAATATTAATTATAATAATGCAAATTATTTATAGAACAAAAACAGCCGATTCTCTTTCTATTTCCCATGCTCTTTCTGTTTGTTTGCTTCTGTGTCTATTTCTGTGGGTTGGCTTTGTTTTGTTTTTGTTTATTTATCTCGTTCTCTCAACAATCTCGAGATTGGCGTCTATGATAAAGACAGCATAGGACCCCTTGTATTTCAAGCTCTTCTCCTGCTTCGTGCTTTGCGAGAGAAAAAAAAGGGAAAAAAACCCATTATCTGATGAAGGAGAGAGGAGGCTCTCCTGGAGGAGAGAGCCTGCCTGTGATTGTGAACTCCATCACCCATCATAACCAACAGCAACACCACCGCAACCGACGTCAACCAAGTAGGAGATCAAAAACCAAAGACAAACCAACAAACTTTGTTCCAAGAAAGCCAGTAACGAGCTAGTGCTACACCCCCATTTACATTTTCTGTCAAAAAAAAGTATAATACTAAGAGAAACATCAAAGACTCAGTCTGGGTGTGTCTTGTTATTGGTTTTCTCATCTTATTTATCGTTTTTGGGTGTGTTTTAATGTGAAAAAATGGCACTTTCCATGCACAAAGAGTCACTGAATAACAAACAGATGGATAGCAGCAAGTATGTGAGGTATACACCAGAGCAAGTGGAGGCTCTGGAAAGAGTTTACACTGAATGCCCAAAGCCAAGCTCTTTGAGACGGCAGCAACTCATTCGGGAGTGTCCTATTCTCTCCAATATTGAACCTAAACAGATCAAAGTCTGGTTCCAGAACCGCAGGTATAATTTTTTATTATTCACACTTTTACCCTTTATTTAATACCATTTTATAATGTGTTGTTGCTTGAATTTGTGTTAATACCACATACTTGTTTGATTCCATACCTCTTGTTTGATATCTGGGTTCTTTAAAAGCTTGATGAAAATATTAGCAGCTAATCTATGAAGGAATAGACGTTTACTTTCTGCCACTGGTTTTCGTTGTGTTGCATTTATTATTATGACTTTTGACATTCAAGTTTCTGTATAAGATGTTCAAAAAGTCAAACTTTTAACTTTTATGTTAGTGTATGTATGTTCTTAATTACAATAAATTCTCTACTACTTTTGCTTTTCATTGATTTATAGTGATGGAGGATAAAGAGAGCTAATTGAATTTTTTATTAGTATCTCTTAAATTGTTTTTTGGGGAAAATGTTTGATATTTTCTGAAAAATTAGAGATTTTCATGTGTTTGGATGATACAATGGACAATTTTTTTGTTTGGTTTTTTTTTTACAAATCTGTTTTTTTTTTTTCAAATAACATTGATATAATTATTAAAATATTGAAAATTAATAGCATGTATTGTTAAAATATTTATATTTAAAATAGTAATATTTTTAGTTATTAAAATATTATGATAATAATATTAAACAAGGCAATATTTTTTATTATTGAAACATTATTTATATTAACATTTTAAAAATTTGAGAATAATATTTTTAAAATAATTTCTTAATATAAAATATTGAAAATTGTAATATATTATTATATTAAAAATATTTATATTGTTAAAAAATATTATTTTATATAAAAATATTTATTATTAAATCATAAAAATTTATTATCTATTTATATGTGTCAAATTAAGTTTGCACCTAAAATATATGTTAAAGGTCCAGCTTATGTTGAACTAAGCTCATGGGCTTAGCAAGTGGTCCTACTGCTAGATAGCTCTATTTCGGAAATTAATAATTTTTAGAAAAAAATAACTATTTTTCATTGACCAATAAGTTTTTTTTGACCAGTTAATTTTCTGCCAAGCGAACATAAAAAAATACAAAAGCCATTTATTGAAAATCAATTTCTTCCAAACAAAAGGAGTCTTAGTTTTTATCCATTGTTGGGCACTTTTTAATGGTTTATCTTTTGCCCCTTTTGTTTTTTTTAATGACATTTTTCTTCTTTTGGTAGCATTTTAGATATCTGTGCTGTATAGCATCATTGAGTAGAGACCTTTTTTAGTAGTAGATTCTTCTCTTTTAGTGCCCTATTAGACTTTCAATATAACAGTAAACCAAGCCTTATATCCTATATAACTCTGGGGTTGATTGTATGAAAGGCCAAAAAAAAAATCATGTCAGGTCGTAATTTTGAATTTTCTTACACCACTCATTTCTATAAAAAATAATATTTTCTTATTATACTTTCAATATTTGTAATTTGGCTTGATTGTAAAATGTTGCCAAAATTCTCTTTTGAACCCTTAATATCTCAAGACTGAGGCTTTTTGTGTGTGTGTGTGTGTTGTCATTTGAAATTGTCCATTGTGCCAGACATTGCTTTATGGAAAAGGCATTTTCAAATTTTTGTATTATTTTGACCTTTATGCTTAGATATTTATTTAGTAGATTCTTCTTTTTCATTTCTCTCTTTTATCCTAAACACATGTGGATGAACAAATTCAGAAAATGTTTTTTTTTTCTTTTTTAATGAGGTATGCATTTATTCAATCAGTTTGCTGAACTCTTGTCTTCTTTTTGAAAAGATGTCGAGAAAAGCAGAGGAAGGAAGCATCCCGCCTTCAGACAGTGAATAGAAAGCTGACTGCCATGAATAAGCTTTTGATGGAAGAGAATGACCGATTGCAGAAGCAGGTCTCCCATCTGGTCTATGAGAATGGATACATGAAGCAGCAACTGCAGACCGTAAGCATTTCTTACTTTATTTTGTAGCTCCATTCCTTTTGCTTTCTTTGTATTACTGCCTGCATTATCAGTGGCTTGTCATGTTCTTGAGTATTGTTTATATCAAAACTTTCTGCAAAACATTTATCCAGTGTCCGACACTTAATGCATTCATACCAAAATTTATATTGCCAAAAATGGAATCAAATATTTACATAACACCTTGTCAGCCCGAATCTTGAGTTGCAACTTCTTGTTTTTATCATTTCTTCGTTTGAGATGCTTCATAAAGAGTTTCAAAATTTATGGTATCATATTACATATATACGTGAATTTTTTTGTCTTACTTGTAAGATTCTAAACAGGCTTCTGCAACGACCACAGACAATAATAGCTGTGAGTCTGTGGTCATGAGTGGTCAGCATCAACAACAGCAAAACCCAACACCTCAGCACCCCCAAAGGGATGCTAACAACCCAGCTGGGTAAGTAAAGGATGTCTCTATTAGTTGCAGACATGAATTTGCAATTTCATTATCAGTGAACCTTGTTTTCTATCTGCTAGTCTGCTCGCTATTGCTGAGGAGACCTTGGCAGAGTTCCTTTCCAAAGCTACTGGAACTGCTGTCGACTGGGTCCAGATGATTGGGATGAAGGTACAGCTTATTAAAGTGTTATTTGTTTTTCTATGTATGTAATTGTGCATTGCTATGGAACTTGTACATGTGTTACATGTTTGCTTGATTTTTGTGTTTCCCCATTACTTTGAAATTTTAACTTCATTATTCATATCGCATAGCCTGGTCCGGATTCCATTGGTATTGTTGCTGTTTCCCGCAACTGTAGTGGGGTAGCGGCACGAGCCTGTGGTCTTGTGAGTCTTGAGCCCACTAAGGTAATTATCATTCTCCAAAAAAAATTTCAAAACAGTTTTTGCAACTAATGTGTGAATGCATTTAAATTTTAAAGTATATGATGGATCTCATTACAGGTTGCAGAAATCCTCAAAGATCGTCCATCTTGGTTTCGTGACTGTCGATGCCTTGATGTATTGGGTGTAATTCCTACGGGAAATGGTGGAACAATTGAGCTCATCTATATGCAGGTATGTTATCGTAAATGTAGCTGATTTACTTAATTTTTTGATCTTGGCTAATCTTCTGGATCTATATTATTTGCCAGACTTATGCACCTACAACATTGGCTGCAGCACGGGACTTTTGGACTCTGAGATATACTACAAGCTTAGAAGATGGCAGTCTTGTGGTAAGTTATATGCTGGTTGTTGTAATTTCCTTTGCGTTTCTCCTTGTTTAGCAGGATTGAATCCTCCACGTTTAAGGTGATCTTAATATGTTTGCTTGCTCATAATTATGTGCAGATATGCGAGAGGTCGTTAACATCTACTACTGGTGGCCCTACAGGGCCTCCTACTTCAAATTTTGTTAGAGCTGAAATGCTTCCTAGTGGCTTTCTCATCAGACCTTGTGAGGGTGGTGGCTCCATTATTCACATTGTTGATCATGTTGATTTAGATGTGAGGACACGGACTAACAATTAGTGCTTTTTAGTGACTGAAAACTGATTTATTTAGTTGCCTCACCATTTGTTGCACCTCTTTATGCACTAGGTTTGGAGTGTTCCTGAAGTTCTCAGACCACTTTATGAGTCATCCAAAATTCTTGCTCAGAAAATGACGATTGCTGTAAGTTCATGATCAGGGTTATACTTAATATGTCATAGTTTCTTGTGTGAATTTTATTTTACTTTCTATCATCCAGGCCTTGCGGCAAATACGGCAAATTGCACAAGAGACAAGTGGAGAAATTCAATATGGTGGTGGTCGTCAACCTGCTGTTTTAAGGACTTTCAGTCAGAGACTTTGCAGGTGAGGCGTTGACCATAGTATTGAGACACCTGACTGATGAATTTAGCACTGTGTAGATAGAGTTGTGTGACCAAGTCAAATAGGATTGGACAGAGTTTAAAAGTTTCAATTTTACCTGCTCTTTGTACTTCAACAGTGGAGGTTCTGTTAATTTATCACTTCTATCCTTTGTTTATTGTTGTTCAAAATGATATTAGGGGCTTTAATGATGCTGTCAATGGGTTTGCGGATGATGGTTGGTCACTTATGGGTAGTGATGGTGTTGAAGATGTGACCATTATGATAAATTCTTCAGGAGGCAAATTTCTTGGGTCTCAATACAACACCTCAATGTTCCCGTCTTTTGGGGGAGGTGTACTATGTGCCAAAGCATCGATGCTGCTTCAGGTGTTTACATAGATGCCAATAACCTTATGGGAATAGTTTTTCTTTTATTGCATTAGCTGTATCCTATATCATTGGGCCTACAGTAGATTAACCTCTTATAACTCTGGTAATATGGATCTGCAGAACGTCCCTCCTGCATTGCTTGTTCGCTTTTTGAGGGAGCATCGTTCGGAATGGGCTGATCACGGAGTTGATACCTACTCTGTGGCTTGTCTTAAAGCTAGCCCTTATGCGGTTCCTTGTGCAAGACCCGGTGGCTTCCCTAGTAGCCAGGTCATTCTGCCTCTTGCCCATACGGTGGAACATGAAGAGGTGATCATTCTCATCTATCATGGTTCATTTACCATGAATTCTATTTGAGCAATTCTTTTTAAATTGTTTTTTCTGCTGTAGTTCTTGGAAGTTGTTCGTCTAGAAGGCCATGCATTCACACCAGAAGATGTAGCTCTGGCAAGGGACATGTACTTATTACAGGTTAGTTTAGTGTTGTAATATCTGAAATTGTGTTTATTTGCTCTTGAGCTAGAATCTTTATTGTCGGGCTGTTTCCTCACTATTTCTAAAATATGTTGTGGCAGCTATGCAGTGGGATTGATGAAAATGCAGTTGGTGCCTGTGCACAGCTTGTCTTTGCACCTATTGATGAATCCTTTGCTGATGATGCTCCATTGCTGCCATCTGGATTTCGAGTCATACCCCTGGATCCCAAGACAGTTATGGTAACATGTCAACCTAGTGCTGTGAGATTTTTGGTAGCATGCTTGTCCTTGGGGATTTTTTTTTTTTTTCGAAGAAAAGAAATTCTGAGTTGGTGATAATTCATTTTTCCTTTAGACTTTGTAAATTGATTATAATCGATTGCATCGGCTCAAAACTTGTTCAAATTGGTTTCCCCTTGTGATGAATTGGCTCATTTATTATTTTGATTAACTAATCAACCTAGTACTTAATATCAGAATTATAATTTGCTAGTCAAGTAGGACTACTGAAAAAAAAAAATCCTCTGAATAATATGAGAAATTTTGGGGCTTCAACAGTTGGATTCTTTGGCAGGTCTATGATACTCCCTCCCCTTTCCTTGTTGGTTTGACTTGTCTAAATACTGTAAATGCAATATTGTTTTGTCAGCATAAGCTGTAGGATTCTTAAATCTGTGCGCTTTCTACAATGAAGACTTCAGTAGAATAAATCTTCTTTTGCTTTTAGGTGTTTTTTTTTTCAAAATTAATTTGCCCCAACTGTTATACGTAATTTCTTGTATTTTTTTCTGCAACTTTTCTATTGCAGGATGGGCCTGGAGCAACTCGGACATTAGATTTGGCTTCTACACTTGAAGTGGGTCCTGCTAGCAACCGCCCAGCTGGTGATGGTGAGCCAAACAATTATAACCTCAGATCTGTCTTGACTATTGCATTCCAATTCACTTTTGAGAACCACATGAGGGACAATGTGGCTGCTATGGCTCGCCAATATGTGCGTAGTGTTGTGGGATCTGTTCAAAGGGTTGCCATGGCTATTGCCCCATCATGTCTTAGCTCCGATATGGGATCAAAACCCCTGCCTGGTTCTCCTGAGGCTCTTACTTTGGCACGTTGGATTTGTCGAAGCTACAGGTATGACTTTTATTTTATGCTTTATAGTTTTGTTTGGTTTTAACTAGGGGTGAGTAAATGGTCAATTCGGTCGGTTCGGTTTGAAAAAATCAATAACCGATTTAATCGATTTTCATTTAACAAATAACCGAACCGATCAAATATTATTAAATAACCGACCATAACCGAACCGACCAAAATCGGTTCGGTTTGATCGGTTCGGTTAAATAACCGATTTTTTTTATCATTTTTCTTCCTATTATGAATAATTATTTAATCATAAATTCAATTCAATAAAATTCAAACTCTAGTATCATTCAAACTAAATTACTAAAGAATTTAATAATTTCAATAATATTTTACCAAAAAAAATAAATAAAAATATTTATCTCAATTTTTTTATTTTTAATTATTAAAAAGTCGGTTAATTCGATCAGTATGGTTATCAATTTTAAAAATCGAAAACCGACCGAATTAACCAATTTAACCGATTTAAAAAACCGATTATAATTAAAATCGAATAAACCGAACCGATTCAACCGAATTCACTCGGTTCAAACTGATTTTTGCTCACCCCTAGTTTTAACCTAAGCCAATGGAGGTTCTCAGCTTTGACTTTATCGACATTGTAATGGATTGTTGAAATTGTACTATTGGCATTGTTATTGAGTTATGTTGGAGGTACTGGCTATGGACATTTATATTTCATTAGAATAATGTTAATGGGATGTATTAATGAACTGTGATGAGTTTATTTCATTTCAATAAAGGAGTAGATGAAGCACTAGAAATTGTTGACCAATTTCTATGGCAATGCATTCAACTATTATTTTTTATTAAGATCAAAGGAAATATAACAGTGTTTCTTTAGAGCTTAATCTCTCTTCATGGACTGAGTGTAATAAGAATGGTAACTGTGTTGTTTGTTTCAGAATTCATACTGGAGGAGAACTCCTTCGAGTTGATTCACAAGCTGATGATGCGTTACTGAAGCAACTGTGGCACCATTCGGATGCAATAATGTGCTGTTCATTGAAAACAAATGTAGTGACCTTTCTCCTTTTAAATTTTAATTTGCTTGTTCTTCGTGGAAATGCATTCTTATTAGTATTTCTTAATTTAAACTTGAGTGTCATTTATTCTTCTTTATTACATGGCCATCCGAAATTCTTGTAATGCTATTTTCTAAGGGAAACTAACACATTTGGAGGAATTTTATTACAGGCATCTCCAGTTTTCACCTTTGCGAACCAGGCTGGCCTTGATATGCTTGAAACTACTCTAGTGGCTCTTCAAGATATAATGCTGGACAGGATTCTTGATGAAGCTGGCCGAAAGATTCTCTGCACTGAGTTCTCAAAGATCATGCAACAGGTAAATTATTCAGCAAGTAGATTATGGAGCTGACATTGAATTTCTTCCATGAAACTAAAACAAAAACTAATTGAATCTGATTCTAACTGGTCGGCCGCCACAAATTGCGTCTGTTAAACTTAGTACTTAAGTTTCAAAAATGCATTTTAAACTACCTAAATAAGTATGACATTTGATTGTCAATTAATCCCTTTGGTCCAGGATTCATAGTGGAAACTGTTTTGGGGCAGTCCTAAAAGTATACACTTCCATGGAACTGCGATAATTCCTTTTCCCCTTTTCTTTGGCATTGAGAGAAATTTATTTAATATGCTGTGTTTGTAATTGCAGGGGTTTGCGTATCTTCCAGCCGGGATGTGTGTATCTGGTATGGGCAGGCCGGTGTCGTATGAGCAGGCCATTGCATGGAAGGTTCTAAATGATGACAAGGCGAAACACTGTCTCGCCTTGATGTTCATAAATTGGTCCTTCGTGTGATCTAGTAGATGTATGGAAGAAAGAACTTTTAGGTATCTATCTTATAAGTCACATATCTGGTTTTAGTACTTAAAAAGAAGATGATACGATATCATGAATGAAGTTATTGGCAGGATTTCATGAATGCTTGCATCTTTATATGAATGGTTGGATGTTCGATGACGTGATTCATCTTATCTTTGTCCATCTGATGTCCTTGTGAGTTGGTTTGTATCTCAATTCTCAATCAAATTGGATATTGTTGGGAGTGAGATAAACAGCATCGGGACCTGCTTGCTAGTTTTGTTGGCCTGGTTTGGTTTGGTTTAGTTTATTGGCACTGCCAAGTTTGCTTGTGTATCTGTTGGAATATTTCATTTCCCCAATACGACATGTTTCAATGTCATTACGCTCTTTCTATGTTCTATAATACAGCCAATTCCCATTCCAAGTTATAAAAGCATTTTGACTTAGACAACTAGATTGTCGCATGAGCCTGGTGATTGGGAATAAGCAAAAATGAAAAGGGATTTCTGGTCTCCAAGAGTGGTTTGTCGTTTGTTATAAATGAGTCATTCATACCAGAAGGTTCTTAAATTTTGTGATAGGCTTTTTCAGGCTACTGTCCATTGTCAAAGAAGGAAGGTGAAAAAGTAATGGCAAAACAAGCAGCTGGAGGGCATTTATATGAATGGCAATGGCAAAGCAAATAGCATCTTGGCTGGCCATATCATAGCATAGCAGAGCAGGGCAGGCAAATATCTTGTCTACTAAATGAAGAAAAGATATATCTTGTCATTCATGTCTGTCTGTCTAGATCTACATCTTCTCATTCCTCTGCAGGCTGCTTACTGTTACTTTTAATATATGGATAAAAGTTGTGGAGAAAGACAATTTTAATCAAATATATACCAAAATAATTACTATTTTTGGTAAAAATCCTCAAGTCTCTTTCATATCATCATCAGGGTGTAATACATAAAAATAATTATATCCTATGATTTATATATTTTTTATTTATATTATATTTATATCATATTATTATATGCTCATAATTTTTTTTAAATAAAAATGTGCACTTTATTTATGTAAAAACATTTTAGTCTAACATAAAAATAAAATTTTATATTTTATTGCTAATAAAATTAAACTGGGATTTAAATCAAATTTGCCACTACTATAATGTGTGGTCTAAAAAGGATAAATTTGCAAGCATTAGATGATCCATTTTAATTTTTTGAGAAATCACTTCAATTTTAACATTAATTAATTTTATTAATAAAGAGGCACTTTTTTAATTATAATTTGATTGTATAAAAATAATACAAAAATAAAATTTTAAATACATTAAATCAACTTAAAAATACACCATTAAACTACCTTGTTCAAAAGGCATTATTAAGTTTTAAACTTTAAAAAATCTAAAAATAACATTAGTAGTACATGGTCGGTGAAATTACGAGATTATGGATATAATCGATCAAATTCGAAATTTAAAATTCGATTTAAATTTGATAATTTTTATTTTTTTAATTTAAATTTTATTCGAGACAGAAATTAAAATACTCAAACTCTTTTAATTAAGCTCAATTAACATATAAAAATAAATTTAATTATTATATTTGATAAAAACTCTATTATTTACACCTAGATTCGAATTCAAACTTGAAAATTTTTATTAATTAAAAAAATAAAAATATATTAAATATAAAAATTTAATTAAACTCGTGAATTATATTTGAACATGATTTAATTACTAAGTGAAAGTTATTCAAACTCAAATTTAAGTTAATAATAATTAAATTAAATTAAAATTTTATTAAAATCAAATCTAAATAATTTTATAAATATTAATATATTATTTACATCTTTTAAGTGAGATGATGCATCAATTATTCAAGTCATGCATGTAAACTGCGGCATACATACATAAACATCAACGTCAACATAACCGCGTATAGGGTGTAGCAGTACGTAGGTGTTTAGGGGGTTACCCTCTTCAGCATGTGAAATTCGAGGCAGTCTTTATAGTTGAGTGCGAAAGGCGCTGCATATTTTTTCTTTGATACTCGTGCGCTGCTCCTGCTGCTGCTACTCAGAAGCCTGTGCATGCCCAATTTTGCCTATGGTTCTCTCTCTCTCTTGTTTTATAAAGTTTTTTTTTTTATTCTGCAGAAAAAAAGAGTGAAAATTAGCATGGCAGTATATATTGATTTCCATACGTTTATTTTTTGGGGGGACCAAAATTTAAGGCACTGTCCCCGCGTGGAGGGGACTACCTTTTTCTGCTTTTTGTCCATTAATTGTTGGATCTTCTCATGCTTTCCTTTTTTTTTTTAAATGTTTTGTTTTATTTTTCCTGCTTCTTTTTCTCCAGAAAGTTCTCACTTTTTTTTTTCTTTTCTTTTCTTTGGGCATAAGGACAACCAGCGTGCGTGCTTTTGGTTTTGGATCCTTTTCATGCATTGCATTCCCCCACTGTAATTATCTATCTATCTATCTATGTATTCTAGTTATAGTTACAGGGGTGGGAAAAAAGTTAAAAGTTAAAAAATTATTTTAAAATTATAATATTCAATTTAAATTTTTTTATTTAATTTAAATTAAATTTAAATATTAAATATATATTAAATTTAGATCAAATTTTAAATAAAAAATTAAATCAAATTATATATATTTTAAATTTTTATAAAATAAAATAATAATTTTATATTAAAATTTATTTAAGTATATTAAAATTTTATATTACAATAATATATAAAAATTAAAAAAATTAAAAATTGATAAATTGAGTTGAATCAATAAAATTTAATTCAATTAAATTCAGATCAAATAAATGTTTAATTTAAATTCGAATTAAATTTTAAAATTTTATAATATTATATAATAATTAAAGAAATTAAATTAAATTGGATCTAAAATTAAATTGATATAACCTTTATATAATTATAAGTATATAATCCTTGTAAGTCACAACAAAACCCCCAAAATTTTTTAAAAACCCAAACATTAAAGTGCAAAGATACGCAGCTTTTCGACACCCGAGGGATAGTGAAAAGACAGACTGAAAAATGAAATATATGGTTTCTTCCGGTTCTTTTGTTTTGTGCAGTGCCTGTGTAAGAAAAAGATCCTTTAATTGTATGGACAGAGAGATTGCTAGGGTTACAAGTATCATCATTTTTTTGACTTTCAGGACTGAAGTGTTTCAGGGTGTTTTAGATGGACGATAAAATTAAAAACAGAAGTGAAAGTGAGACTGTTTATGATAATAGTAAAATTAAAATTAATAGTATATGTTTAAATATAAAATAATAATGATGATGATAAAATAAATTATAATAAAAATATAAATATCATTAATGATATTAATTAAAATTTATATATAATAAAAATTTTAAATAATTTAATATTCATAAATTAATAAATATTAAAAAATATTAAATTATAGTTTTGTTAATAAATATTATATATAATATTTATTTATTTAGGAATTGTTAATGCGTAATTCATTAATTTATCCTTACAAATGGAAGAACCAAACAAGTTGTTTCCCTTTACAACGGTTAGGTTGCCACGAAGAACGGATCCCATCTGATTTAGGTTGGGTTTTGGCATAATCCAATTACGTTTTGGTTCAAACTGGATTTGATTAATTTTTCTGTTAAGAAATAATATATTTTTATTTAATTTAAAATTTTATTTAAAAATAATAATATTAGTAGAAAATATTGTTTGAAGATCTCCATCCAACATTATCTTTGACTACTAATATTAATCTAATCATTCATTGTCTCTTTATTCATTATCGCTTAGCATCTTTTAGCATAGTAAGTCGAGTTTAAGATTTAAGGTTTAAGGGAAAGGCAAGTAAAAATAAACCGTAAAAATAAACCGCGCCGGGTTTCAGAATTTTGTCCAATACATTCACTCTCTGAACGAATTCAAGCAGATTTATTTACGTCAGAACAACAAATTCATGAAAAATTATCTTTCCGTAACCTCCCCACAGATTTAAACTCAATTGACAAGAAAAAAGAAAAAAAAGAAGAGCACACTTGCTTTGTCACTTGAGCCAAAGATCTGTTTGCCATTACTAATAAATGGCCTTAGGTAAAACTCAAGTCCCACATCATATCATATGAACTGGCCATTGGCAATTGAAAGGCACCTTGGCTAACCTTTCTAAGTTTCACTAAAAATTTGTACAAAGTTAGCTTCTTAAATCACAGCCCTAATGAAACACAAACAATAGATGAGCACATAAACAATAAAACAGAAAAAAAAGAGTGAACAGTGTTTATGTATGATGTAATAATCACCTCATGTAAATTTTGTCTTTTAAAAGTACAAGCATGAAATGTCCAAATGATACTCAACCTAATTCAAAGCTTGCAATGCTACTTACAAACTACTCAACTCACATCATCAAAATGAGAATTAAAGTTTACCGAGTAATGTACCTGTCTATCAATGCACTTAATTGAAGCCAGGAATTTCTATAGCATCAAGAAAAACCAGGAATTTCCCCCGGCATTGGAGCCAGCTCATTCTTGCTAAACCTCTCCTCATCATAAAATGAGGCTTTAACAACCCTCCCCCCAAAAAACCGACCATCGAGGTCGATTAATGCTTTAGTTGTTTCCTCCGGCCTCTCAAACTGAATAAAGATTCTGACGGCCTCATCAGCTGGGAAATTTGGCTCTGTTATCTCAAATATCAGAACTCGGGTAACGGTTCCATATTTGGCACACTCAGATCCAACCTCGTCTTCTAATTCATCATCTACCTCACCTGGACCAACCTTTAAGAAGGAGCACAATAGTTAGCTATTCTCACACCGTCTAGTCAATGCACTGCAGTCATTAAGACAGTAAACAAATCTAATATCCTTTCTCTCTTCTTTATATTTATTTTTAAAAATACAAATCTCAAGATATAATATCATATACATATATATAAAACAGTAATCAAGAATACACAAAAGAATAACAATTAATTTCATGGTAGCTCAAAACATTCAACAAGACAAGGAAGAAAGAAAACTAAATAAAAATTACATAAAAAAACATAATTGGCACTGAAATAAGGATCAAAGTTAGTGGTATCCACAATCAACATAAGCATGGAATAGTCAACACCAACAAGTATGCAACAGACAATGTTAACATTCCACAAAATCCTAAAAAAAATGCCTATCTTCTATATGATTCAATGCAAGCTAATTATCACTGTCAAAAAAACTTCCATGAATGCACCTGAGCTTGATATGAAAGAGTTACATTGCTTTTGGGAAAAAAAGAAAACAAAAGAAAAGAAAACTGTTTAGAAGTTAACAACAAGAACCCGATTGTGGCCAGATTGGATCTGCTATTCATTCAGATTTCACATAATTCTTTAATATGCATTCATTAAATTATTTCATCCACAATTATGACGCAATGCTTGTTCCAATTCACAGTTACTAATAATTAATTATGATGAAATGCTTGTTCCATTTCATAGTTACTAACAGTTAAATCCAAGTTGCAGAACTTGAAACCAAAGAAAAGAAAAACACAGAAAAAAACCACTTCAATCTTCCTCCTCTAGCTATATCCTGTTGGTAGGAGAAGCTACAGGAGGTTTATAGTTAAAAGCAGATCAGATTGAAATATAAAAAGTTCTGTAGCAAGTGCAATGTGGCAAACAACATAGGCCTACAGGGAAAATAATGTTAGATAAAATGTGCTATAAGCACCACTTAGGAACAAAGAGAGCACTTGGGATCCTAGGATAGCAGTATTTTTGCTAAAGAGTTCAATTAAGGGTCAAAATCTTATAATAGCAACTTTGAGTTAATGAGGTGACCCAGGGAAAAAAGGACAGTGAAAACAAACAAATAAACATAATTATGATAGCTGGACAACTGACAGTAAAAAACTTCATAAACGTGTACAAATTTCAAGCAAAAGGAAATGAAACAAATATGATAGACTCCAAAAGATAGTTTTATTTTATTTATTATCATCATCATTTTGAGAATAAAAAAAGTTTCAAAACAACTGATCATGCCAGTTGAACAGTCAAAAGTTTATCCTTTGTTAAAGGATTTCATTTTCATAATTCTATAACACTAACATATTTTCTCTTGACATACAAGTTTTTCATGACCTTTAGCTTCTTACTGATTATAACACTCCTACTTGCATATGAAATGGAGTATAGTTCCAAACATGGGTTAACAAATATGAACAGGATAGGGTGAAAGAGGAAGCAGCAGTGTATGCTCTGTTGCATGTTGCAACCATGGGAACTCAGCTCCTTCAAACTTTTTATGCAGTTTTCCTTCCAAGAATTAAAATAGCCTCTCCTTTTTATTTTCCCTTCTTAACATTCATGAATGAAATCCATTACTGCAACTTGACGGGTAGTAAGTTAATTTAATCCAATCAGACTCCTAACTTTCCAAGACTCATACTTGTATTAAACTTACAATAATCTTTAGGTGATGGGTAGCTAGTTTCTAATTTGAAATCCTAACTCTATTCAGTTTAAGGGCTAGAGCATCAATATAATATCAGCACTCTTAAGTACTCCAGAGGTTTAAGTTGTCATTCAGACTTCAGCCAACCTTCCACTGAACTTCCCAATTAAGTTAACTCCATTCAGTTCAAAACAAACCTTAGGCATTTTCGAAAGTGATAGACCACAAAAATCTAATATTTTCAAGATTTAACAACCACCCCACCCCCCACCCTTTTTTCCCATATAGCTCACTATATCTGTTTTTCAAATCCAATCTACATCACAGGCTTTCTTTATTGAAACAAAACATTTGTTTTCTCAGATGCTTTTTTATCAAATCAAGTAGGGAAGACCCAGCATTCCATGCATACTACACAAGAAAAACTATTAGTGTAAGTGATATTTCTCTTCCACCGATTTGCACAAGGACTCTTGACCTGTTTCTCAGGCTGTAGTTAAATGCTAAAGATACTGAATACATAAAAAGATCTCCTTCACAGCTATTTACAAATCTTACAGTCCCTTTCCATGTATGAATCTATTTCCAAGAAGCCAACTTTCCAACGGCAAGTATAAAATTCTAGGTCATAAAAAATGACCATCTATTAGCTATAAACCCCATTTTCTAATGATCTAAATTACAAGTACAGGACTGTTCAATCTGGCAATTCACTCAATTTAAGCTTAATTCTAATTCATCCATTCACTGAAGAGTCATAGCAAATAACAAATTTTGAAGGTATAAAAGGAAGAAAACAAAGGTATTTGGATAAAAGAAATAATGAAAGAACATGTGCAATACGGAGGTAAAGGACATGAAAAGAAGAAAAATAGCTGTTTGGATGATAGAAATAATGAAAGAACATGTGCAATAAGGACGTAAAGGATGTGAAGATCAACAACCATTTTTACCATCCTGCTCATCTGTTGCCAAATACATCCATGAGACTAAAGTCATTGTTTCCAGTCATTGTTAGTGCCACACATCTTTCCCATTCTTTATGCTTTACTAGTTAAGGATCTGACCTTTAAAATTTGAATGTAAACATATGGTATAAATATATACAAGCAAGGACAATCAAATGATGATCATAAAGTCCAGAGGATAACCCAATGATATCACAAGCCTTATGTTGTCACCAAGGTCTAGCTCACAAGGAAAATGATGATGCCTTACTAGTACCATCCAACAAACAACAAAATGTAATTTTGCAGATTAATACTTTTGCCAAATCAGATTTAATACAATATCATATGAGCGAGCTTGGCATAAACTGCTTGTTTTCAAAGCTGGAATTCAGTTTCGAACGCTTAAAATAAATGTTTTGGGGGTCACACTTTTGGAAATGAACTAACAAATAAAGAAATCCCATAAAAAAAAAGAACCAATATTTGAAGACAACAGAGTATAAAACTGTCTGTTGAATCCAACCCTATCCATGCTTTATATTTATCCAGCTAAATGCTTGTTTCAAGACACGAACTTCACCCCAATGTCCATTTCATAACATGAAGTTTTGATTTGGTCATTTCAAGATCTAAACTTTAAAATTTTAACGAATTCAGGAAATTAATAATGGAATACGTTAAATTTGTTAAAATTTTCCAAGTTGCAATCAAATAGGCCACATCCCACTTCTAAAATTTTTTCTTATTTCCCTTTTCTTTTTTCCCATAATGTACTTTATCTCTCTACCTTCCTCTTTTCATACTTTCACCCATAGCCACAGCTTCCCTTTTGGAGTTCAAAAGGGAAATAAGAAAAAACCACCCTTTAACTTCTACAAACCACCCTTTTGGAGTTCAAATTCCAAGATCAAACACATCCACCCAAATACAAAGAAAAGCCTATGTATTTTTTATTAAAAAAAGGAATACTTTTAAGGGCATTAGTTAATATAGTGATTAATTATTTCTAAGTAGGAAAATCACCTACTTGATTCATAAAAAGGAATAAAAATAAAAAAAAAAATAGAAAAAGAGCAAAGGAAAGCAATATAACTGTATGGATGACATGGGCTCAAGTGAAAGCAATAACGCACGTCACTTGAGTGGGAATCAGATTTGGGCTTCAGAAAGTGTCTGGAGGGGCATATATTACAAAATAAAAAAACAAAACCAAGCATTTTGAACTTACTATATCTAATGTTGTAATGGCTTAAAAAATAGATTTCCCAAACCATAGAAAAGAAAAGAAAGGAAAAAAAAAAAAAATTAAGGTCACGTGCTCTACTTGACTGCCGCTTCATGTGCCACCATCACTTTTATGGCTAGATGGAGAAATTTCACGGATCTGACAGATTCTTTTACCAATTTTCCTAAATTTGTTCAATTTGTAAAGTTTAGATCCCAGAATGACCAATTTAAAAGTTCATGTTCTTAAATGGACATTGGCGGAAAGTTCATGTACTAAACAACCATTTACACTAATATATCCAACATGCCCCAAAATGTTTCAAACATGCACATGTTTAGTGTGATTAAATCCTTCAATTAACACAAACAGTAGAATTTTATCAGCAAGAAGCCCAGGAGCCTAGTCCTGCTTAAGAACGGTCGAAGAAAGATGATACGAAAACAGCTTTATACCTCAAGAACTTATTTTATTTGTATGTTATCAACTCTCAAGACCAAAACCAAAAGACAAACAGTCCCCACCCTAAGAATTCTACCATTGCACCAAATAGAAAATCAATACACTAGCATGGAAAAATTTTAGACTAGTGAAGCACTATGTTCTCCAGTTTTTTCCTAGAAGAAGCAACAACACCCAACCAACCACAATCAACTTCTTTGAGTACTTAAATTTCACCTGACATGCAAAAGGATTCAAACAAATTTCACATTGAACTTATGTTCCATATTGCCAGAGTCTATTCCTCTTTATGATGTTATCATGGTGACTAGTACATACATAAAAATTTGTCATACCCTTTTGTTATTTGTCATAAGATGATTTAGGCATTCAATGTTCGCTTACTCCAGTCATTCCTTTCTATATGTTATATCATGTGAAGTTTCATCCAAACAACCAGTGATATGGAACGTCAAAATGTTTCCATCTTAGACAAGATACAGAGAGCACAGAAGCAAGGCAAGCAAAGAAACAACCCAGAGAAAGTTACAAGTCCAGTCACCATGATCAAAGAAAACCATTAATAACTGCAAGCATCCGAAAGCATCAAGAGCTACACAAAAGAAGTAGGATATGCTAGAAGGCATCCTTTGAGCAGTGAAGTTTAAATTGCAACCAGAAATGCTATCTAAAACAAAGATAAAGGAGCAAACTTCAAAGGAGTAAGGATGAGCAATTGGGCATACCATGTTCCTGAGCAGCAAAACGCGAGTAGGGGGTCCATTGAAACTGACACTCTTGACTTTCTTCTCAGGCTTACTAGTCTCACTGGCATTCACAATCACGCCAGCTCTCTTGTCGGTCTTCTTTGCCATCAATGGAGTAGTAATCCCCTGCTCCTGCTTTCCAAGACCCTGCCCTTCCTTCCACCCCATTTTTGCCATCATCCTTTGGGCAGCAGTCATCTGCCCACCTGCCCCAACGCCCAGTCCACTTGTCTCCGATTTCCCAATACTGAAGCCCTCGGCTTTAGCCGGCGGAGATGGGGACCTTGGCACTCCACCACTCATTGCTGCACGTCTTTTCCACGCCTCCTCGCCTGAAATATTCAACCTTGAATCATTATAATCTCTTTCCCTTTCTCTTTCTCTTTCTCTTTCCCTCTCTTCTCTCTCCCTGTCCTTCTCCCTCTCCTTCTCCCTCTCCTCCTCTTCTCTCCTCCTTCTCTCCAATTCCCTCCTCATCTCCTCCTCCATAGCCTTCCTCTTCCTCTCCCTCCGGTAGTCCTCGTAGTCATTTGGCCTGGCTGGGTCATACTCTTCGATCACAGTGGAAGTGACGGCTACCAGTGCGGGCTGCTGTTGCGCCATGTCGTCGGGTGCAACCATCGCGGGGGAGGGTGAGGCGGAGACAGAAGGGGTGGTTTTGGGAATTGCGTTTTTGGGTTTGTTTTGGGATCTGAGGATTGTCTGCGGCGGAGCAAACCCCGAGAAAGGCTTGCGGAGGGTAGGAGGAGCCATTTTGGTACTGCTTGACCATACCGTCGAGTTACTGCTGGGTTTGTTATCCTCATCGGACGGCGGAGGGAGGTCTCCGTACAACCCACCAAGCATTCTCTTTTTTACTTCTCCCTGTGTTGGAAGGAAAACCCACAACAAAGAAAGTAAATTGGGATCAAAATGTAACAATAATAATAGGCAACAGATTGAAAATTTTAGGGTTTTGAGTAGTGAGATCTGTTACCTCAGGAAATTGGGATAAAATAATATAATAGTTTTCGATTTTTTTAATAAATGAAAGAATTTTTATTAAAAAAATAAAAAAAGACCTGCTGTATGATTTATCGATAATATTAAAGCCGTAGAGGCCGCAAGAAAGAGGGCCGTCCAAGTGCATTCTCTTTCCTTTATTTTTATTTTTATATTTTAATTTGTTTTTATTATATTTTTATTAGATAAATTAGATTTATTAAATTTATTTTAAAATAAAATTTTAAATTATATTATATTAAATAATTATTTACTTTACTAAAATTTTTTATATTTTAATATATATATTAATATTAATATAATTACATTTTATTAATTATGAAAATTATTTATTTATAAATTATGTAAACAAACATATTTGAAAAATAATTTTATGTTATCTTAAATTGATTTTAATTAAATGATCTTTTATTTTAAATTAAATTTAATTAGTCAAATATTAAAAAATTTTGTAAGATTTTTTTATTTTAAAAAATTTTCCTTATCTAAAAAATATTCAAAAAATCTATTTATTTTTTTAAAAAGATTTTATCGTCGGATTGACGAAAACTTTTATAATATCATTTTAAAAAATTTCTTTTGCAATTTAATTAATCTTTTACCATTTTTATAAAACCATTCAAATTTTCTATCATACTAGTAAAATTTATAAATATTTTATTCCCTAAAATCTTTTTCTAAGGATCGCTCATTCATAATATTTATAATTTCATAGTTCAAAATTTTGGTTTTAATTTTAAATTTTATAAATTATTCATCATTTTAGGATAATTCAGAAATAATTTTTTTAAAAAAATTACACATTTGTAATTCATATAGATTTTATCATTGATTTTATCCTTAAAAAGGACCTTAAAATTATTAGACATTCATTTATTTGATTATCTAATTTTTATTATTTCATTTTAATTTAAAATAAATATTATTATAAATTTTCTTTTAAATTCACCATCATTTAAATAAAATTTAAAAATTTATTTTTTAGTGGCATATTTGCAACCTTTTAAACTTTTATTATTTGAAATAATTTTATCATATCATTTTATTTATTATTTTAATTAATTTTGTTTTATTTTAAAATTTGTTAAATTTTATAATAAAATTATTATTATGCAAAAGATTTTAGTTTAACATTTTATTTAACAATTAGATTATTATTTTTTCATTATATCATTTAAATAAATATTTCATGCTCAAATAACTTTAAATCTTAACATGCATATATTAAATATAAAACATAAATATAAATAAAATAAAACAAAAACAAACAAATAATTAATTAATTACCCAAGGAAATTCTAATTATATTTGTATTTATTATGTATTAATCGTATCATTTTTCAATTTTTTTGTTATTTGGGTGTTGAAATTTATGTAACAAAAATCATGAGATTTAAGAAAGGGACTAAAATGGAAGTCTTTAGTAAAAAAAAGGTGCCATTGTCACATGCCGAAAGCTTAAGCCTAGCTACCCTCTTGGTTTAGGACTCGTGCACGGTCTGTGACACCATCAGGCTCTTGACATTATATTGAGATAATCAATGGCAATGGCCCATAGCTACACCATTCAATATGAATGACAACTTTTATAAAAAAAAAAAAATTATCCTTTTTGCCAAAAAAAAATCACTCCCTCAAACAACTCTCCCTTTCCCCAGTTTTTGTCACTAGCCATTGGATTTTTTAACTCGTTTGAATCTTCTAAATACTCATCTGGCCTCATTTTTTCCTAAATCTCTTTAGATTCTTCTAGATTTAAAGTTAAAGTCTCGACTTCAAAGTCCAAAATACCCTTATTTTGTCGATTTGATGGTTGCCAACTCTTACTATGTTCATCCCCTAGTTTTAAACTCTCTATACACTGAAAACCAAGCCCCAAATCTCAGTATAACGCCTTAATACCAAAACCATCCCAAAACTGAAACCTCACCTCTACTATTTTTTTTTTAATTTTTTGGCTTGGCTAGGTTCCTCATTTCGGTAAAGACTGTGTTATTTTTTAGTTTTTATTTTTGACAGGGATAGAAAGAAATAAAATTTTTTTTTTATTTTATCAATTTGAGAACTATGAGTAAAGATTACCATAAGCTATTTTTTATGGGTTTGCTGTTTATGTAAAAAAAATTATTTTCTTATCTTTTGTTAGTCTGATTATTGGTTTTGATGCATTCAAAGCTTGAATCCAAAAGTTTCTATTTTTCTATTGGATTTTAGTGATTGCCGGTGATGGGAATAAGGGCAGTGGTGGGAGTAGTGATGGTGATAGTGGGGGTGTAGGAGTGGTGATGATGGCAGTGGTAGTGGTGGTGGTGGCAAATGTAATGGTGGCTAGCAACAATAACATTAGGGTGGTGTCTTGAATTGTCAATTGTCAAGAATATTATGAACTTGTAAAAAAAATTTTAACTTTATTTTTAAAAAAACATGTGTCACATAAGTCGGCATAATTAAATATAATAATATTTAATAAATTGATATAGTAATGAAATGTGCTGATTTGACATTTGAAAAATAATAAAAATGCTAATTTGACAAGAAATTGGAGTAAATTAAGTATAAGGATAGCTTTTATATATAAGTATAGATGGATATTAAAGATTAGTTAACATTTTTTTTCATATTTAATTTATTTTGACCAATATTATACTTTTTAATTAAGTTTTTTAATATATATTAAATATATTTATATATATTAAATTAAAATATGTAATTAAGATTTTTAATATATATTAAATATATATTTACAATTATAATTTAAAATTATATTAAATATATATTTATATTAATTTAAATGTAATGCACTGAATAAAAAATACTAATGTTTAAAAAAATAAGAAACTTTATATATAATTTTTAAATAAGGTGTTTTATAATTAATATAGAATTATAGTGAGAAAAATTAAAGCAAATAAAGGCCCAGTCATAAGAGCTTAAGGTTGAAAAAGAAAAACAAGAAGTAGATCGAGGCCCATCCTATTAATTTATGGACATTGCAACCCAAAGCTTTCGTTAAGAAAAAAAATAGGACATATTATTCCACAACTACACTACTTATCTATTTTATCATAATAAAATGAATTATATTTGATTGATTTTGATTTGTATCGATTTAATATAAGTGCATTTTTTAAAAAAATCGAGATTAGATTTAACATATGGATTTAAGATGTTCCATTCTACCTGGGGTATCCACGTGACATCTTTCTTTTTTTTTTTTCATTTTTTTCAGTTTTTATTTTTTTGGGTTTTTTATTTTTTAAAATTTTTTACTTAGGTAAATTTTATAATAAAAAAATTAATTGAGATAGAGATGACAAAATAACTTATTCTTGATGAGTTTCAATTTGTCTCGATTCAATTGGTATATTTTCTTTTAATTTGGGATAATTGGATTGAGGTTTTTTTTTTAAAATTAAGTTCAGATCAAAATAAGATTTTGAATGTTATGTCTCGATCTTGTTATATAAAATATATATTTTATTATTATTTAATTCTATATTTGAATATGTATCTTATTAAAAATATTATTTGATATCTTTATTTAATAAATTGACATGTCATACTATTTGATTTTTTTTTAAATTTTGTTTATTAAATAAATTTTGTAAAGAAAAAATCAATACAGAGATGACAAAACAATCTATATATTTTATGGGTTCAATTCGTTAAAATCCAAAAGAAAAAGTCTATTTTTTTCTCTTTAAAATGAGAACATATCTTTCTAGATTGGAGTTTTTCTGAGAATTCTCAATGAGGGTTGTTAGGTTGTTAGGCTTATCAACTTTGTCTGCTAGGTGGTTTTCATCAAATCCAAGCTAATTCTTCATAGTTTTTCTTCGTTGAGTGGTTCTTTTATTTGATATGTGTGTTTTTGTTGTTTGTTTTTTATTTTTTTTATCGTAAAGTAGTGGATCTTAGGTTATCGAATTATGGTCCTTTATAGGTTTTGAGTTTTCTTTATTTGGCATTCATAGTTGAGTCTAGGGTATCATGGAAACCGTAATTATTAGGACTAAAGAATCGTAAACCATTCTCCAAACCTTATTTTTTGAGCAAAGACTAGATTAGAGGTAGTGGAGAAAGGGATAATGGAGGAATTGAAAATCAAACTTGAGACGCGATGAGGGGAGATCAAGAAGGCTACAAGATTTATAGTATTAGGAAAGGTCATATCAAATAAAATGTTCAATCACAAAAGTGCGCTAGGTGTATTAAAAAGCGTTGGCTAAGAAAAGAGTTAGTTGAAGTTAAAAAGATGGGGTTGTATTTGTATGTAGTAACTTTTAAGTAAAAAAAAAGTGATGAAGTAAGCCATAGAGAAAGGGCTGTGGATGGTTATGGGGTGTTGTTTTAATCTACAGAAGTGGGAGGTGGATAAAAATGTAGAAGAAGTATGTTTTTCTAAAGTTAAGTATTGGGTACATATTCACAACTTGCCCTTAAAAATACAAACCAGAAGAAATGCTAGTAAGATTGGCAGTGTGTTAGAAAAGGTAATCAATATAAAGGAACCTTTATGAATAATAGGGGTAAGGAGGTGCTTTTAAAGGGTAAGGGTTGAAATTGATGTGGAAAAGCCACTGAAACTAAGGTTTTAAATGCTTAGAGGATGGGGGGAGAGGATTTAGACAAGGTTGAAGTATGAGAAGTTTTCAAACTTCTGTTTCGGGTATAGGAAGCTGGACATGCAAAAAGAATATGTGGGAAAGAAGACGTAGATAAAGGGAATAGCGATGAAAAAGCAAGGTTTAGACCATGGATGAAGGTAGCATCCATAAAAGGTGGATCAATAATAAAGAAAAAATTGGGTCATGTGATGGAAGAGGATGGTGATGAAAAATGTGATGAAGAAGTGGAGATGCGTTGAGCAACGAGAGGATTGGGCACATGATAAAAAAAATGATTAAAGAATTTAGTGGAAAAAGTGAAAGCAATTAGAAAAATAGTTACAAAAGGATAAGTCAACAAAAAGTCAAAAAATAATGAATAGCAAAAGAGGTAGGTTGGGTGCACTGAAAGATGGAAGAGAGAAAGAGATGCTAAGAAACAAGAATGATCATAATATAGGAAAGTTAAGGTAGTTGGATAATTCAAATTATTTGATGGCCTCTGGGGTAAGTAAAAATCAAGTGAAAGAAGGTAAAAGTTATTATGAAAACTAATGGTTTGTACAAGGGATCAAGGAACAAAAAGAAATAGTGAAAAAAGGGTTGGATATATTAGATAAAAAAAATTATAAACATAGGTCTCCAAGACTTTAGTTCAGTGGTTAAAGACATTTGAAGAGTATCAAGGATCTGATTTCGAATTAAGCCTCTCTCTTTCTCTTATTTGTATTAGGGCTTTGCCCTCCTTATATAACAAAAAAAAAAAACAAATTATAAACATAGACAAAGACTTGTCAAGTGGGCCAGGTGGGGTAGAGAGGAAAGAGGTGAGCTTAAAAATAAAGATTAGAGAGATAACAAGGAAAAAACATATAAAGACCTACTGTATGATTTTATCGATAATATTAAAGCCGTAGAGACCGCAAGAAAGAAGGGCGTCCAAGTGCATCCTTTTTCCCTAATTTCTATTTTTTATTTTTTTATTTGTTTTTATTATATTTATATTAGATAAATTAGATTGATGCCCTCACATATGGAATTTTTTTAATATTTATAATTTTTTAGTAAATGTATTTTAAAATAAAATTTTAAATTATATTATGTTAAATAATTATTTATTTAACTAAAATTTTTATATATTTATTAATATTAATATAATCACATTTTATTAATTATGAAAATTAATTATTTATAAATTATATAAACAAACATATTTGAAAAATAATTTTATGTTATCCTAAATTGATCTTAATTAAATGATCTTTTATTTTAAATTAAATTTAATTAGTCAAATATTAAAAAATTTTGTAAGATTTTTTCATTATTAAGGTAAAATCTCTAAAAAAATTTTCTCATCTAAAAAATATTCAAAGAATCCATTTGTTTTTTTTTTTTTTTAAATTTCCGTGTCAGATTGATAAAAGCTTTTATAATATCATTTAAAAAATTTTCTTTTGCAATTTAATTAATTTTTTTCATTTTTATAAAAACATCTAAATTTTTTATCATACTGACAAATTTTGTAAATATCTTATTCCCTAAAATCTTTTTCTAAGGATCACTCATTCATGATCTTTAGAATTTCATGGTTCGAAAATTTGGTTTTAATTTTAGATTTTATAAATTATCTATCATTTTAGAATAACTCAGAAATAATTTTTTTTAGAAAATTACAAATTTGTAATTCATATAAACTTTATCATTGATTTTATCCTTAAAAGGGACCCTAAAATTGTTAGACATTCATTTATTTGATTATCTAATTTTTATTATTTCATTTTAATTTAAAATAAATATTATTATAAACTTTCTTCTAAATTCACCATCATTCGGATAGAATTTAAAAATTTATTTTTTAGTGGCATGTTCACAACCATTTGAACTTTTATTATTTGAAATATTTTTATCATATCATTTTATTTATTATTTTCATTAATCTTGTTTTATTTTAAAATTTGTTAAATTTTATAACAAAATTATTATTATGCAAAAGATTTTAGTTTAACATTTTATTTAACAATTATATTATTATTATTTTATTATTATCATTTAAATAAATATCCCATGCTTAAATAACTTTAAATCTTAACATGCATATACTAAATAAAAACATAAATATAAATAAAATAAAACAAAAAAACAAATAAATAAATAATTACCCAAGGAAATTCTAATTGTATTTGTATGTATTATGTATTAATCTTATCATTTTTTAATTTTTTTGTTATTTGGGCATTGGAATTTATGTAACAAAAATCATGAGATTCAAAAAAAAGGACTAAAATGGAAGTCTTTAGTAAAAGAAAGGTGTCATCAAGCTTTTGGCATTGTGTCGAGATAATCAATGGCAATGGCCTTTACCTACACCATTTGATATGAATGACAATTGTTTTTTTTTTTAATTTATATTTTTTGCCAAAAAAAAAATACTCTTTCAAACAACTTTCCTTTTTACCAATTTCTGTCACCGACCGTTGGATTTTTTAACCCCAAATTTCATCCCAAACTCGTCTCAACCTTTTACACATTGATCTAGCCTCCATTTTCTTAAATCTCTTTAGATTCTCCTAAATTTGAAGTTAGAGTCGTAGCTTCAAAGTCTAAAATACAAAATACCTTTATTTCATCGATTTGATGGCTGCCAACTTTTACTATGTTCATCCCTTGGTCCTAAGCTTCCTACATGCTGAAAACCAAGCCCCAAATCCTAGTATAATACCCTCATACCAAAACCATCCCAAAATCGAAACCTCACCTCTACTCTTTTTATTTTTATTTTTTGGCTTGGCTAGGTTCCTCACTCTAGTAAGGACTATGTTGGTTTTTATTATTTATTTTTGGTAGGGATAGAAAGAAACAATTTTTTTTTTTTTTTGGATTTTGTTGGTTTTAGGATTGTGAATCAGGATTACCAAAAGCTATTTTTTGTGGGTTTGCTATTTATGTCAAAAAAATATTTTCTTATCTTTTGTTAATTTGATTATTGGTTTTGATGCATTCAAAGTTTGAATATAAAAGTTTTTATTTTTCCATTGGGTTTTAGTGATTGACAGTGATGGGAATAGGGGCGGTGGTGGGAGTAGTAATGGTAACAGTGGAGGTTGTGGGAGTGGTGATGAAGGCAGTGGTGATGGTGGTAGATGTAATGGTGGCTGGCAGTGACAATATTAAGGTGGTGTCTTAAATTGTCAATTGTCAAGAATATTTTGAACTTGTAAAAAAATTTTAACTTTGTTTTAAAAAAGACGTGTCACACAAGTTAGCATAATTAAATACAATAATATTTAATAAATTGATATGAAAATGAAGTGTGCTGATTTGACATTTAAAAAACAATAAAAATGCTAATTTGGTAAGAAATTGGAGTAAATTAAGTATGATGATAGCTTTTATATATAGGTATAGATGGATATTCAAGATTAGTTAATATTTTTTCATATTTAATTTATTTTGGCCAAAATTACACTTTTTAATTAAGTTTTTTAATATTTATTAAATATATTTATATATATTAAATTAAAATATGTAACAAGATTTTTAATATACATTAAATATATATTTACAATTATAATTTAAAATTATGTTAAATATATATTTATATTAATTCAAGTGTAATGCACTGAATAAAAAATACTAATGTTTAAAAAAAAAGAAACTTTATATATATCTTTTTTTAAATAAGGAGTTTTATAATTAATATAAAATTATAGTGAGAAAAATTAAAGCAGAAATAGGCCCAGTTGCAGGACCTTAAGGTTGAAAAAGAAAAACAAGAAGTAGACCAAAGCCCAGCCCACTAATTTATGGACCTTTCAACCCACAGCTTTTGTTAAGAAAAAAAAGAGACATATTATTCCGCAACTATCCATGAATTGTTTTTTAAGACATTGCTTATCTGTTCTATCATAATAAAATGGGGACAACTTTTATCTATTGTTATAGATATTGTATAGAAAATTAATTATGTAGATGATAAAATAAACTATATCTAATTGATTTTGATTCGTATCAATTCAATATAAGTGTATTTTTAAAAAAAATCAAGATTAGATCAACATATGGATTTAAGATGTTTCACTCTATCTGGGATATCCATGTGACATCTTTTTTTTTTTCCTTTTTTCAAGCTTTTTTTTTTTTTTAAATTTTTACTGGGGTAAATTTTATAATAAAAAAGTTAACTGAGATAGAGATGATAACATATGGATTTAAGATGTTTCACTTAATCTAAGGTATCCACATGCATCTTCTTTTTTCATTTTTTCAAGCATTTATTCTTTTTGGTTTTTTTTTTTTAATTTTTTACTTAGGTAAATTTTATAATAAAAAAATTAATTGAGATAGAGATAACAAAATAATCTATTCTTGATGAGTTTCAATTTGCCCTGATTCAATTGGTACATTTTC
Source organism: Durio zibethinus (assembly GCF_002303985.1). The sequence continues at coordinate 13,083,930 of NW_019168037.1, read as the reverse complement.
TTTTAATTTAGGACAATTGGATTGAGTTTTTTTTTTTTAAAATCAAGTTCGGATCAAGATAAATTTTGAATGTTACGTCTCGGTCTTGTTATATATAAAATATATATTTTATTATTATTTAATTCTATATTTGAATTTTTTTATTAGAAATATTATTTAATAGTTTTATTTAATAAATTCACATGTCATCCTATTTGATTTTTTTAAAATTTTTTTATTAGATAAATTTTGTAAAGAAAAAGTCAATGTAGATATGACAAAACAATTTATATTTCATGGGTTTCAATTCGCTACAATCCAAAAGAAAATGAATATTTTTTCTCTTTAAAATAAGAGTGACTCTATCTAGATTGGAGTTTCCTTGAGAATTCTTAGTGAGGGTTGTTAGGTTGTTAGGCTTATCAACTCTATCTGTTAGGTAGTTTTCATAAAATCCAAGTTAGTTCATCGTAGTTTTTCTTCATTTAGTGGTTTTTTTATTTGATCTATGTGTTTTTTGTTGTTTAATTTTTTTTTTTAATTGTAAAGCAGTGAATCTTAGGTGATCGAATTAAGGTCTTCTATAGGTTTTGAGTTTTCTTTATTTGGCATTCGTAGTTGAGTCTAGGGTATTATGGAAACTGTAATTATTAGGACTAAAGAATCGTAAACCATATTTCAAATCCTATTTTTTTAGCAAAGTCTAGATTAGAAGTAGTGGAGGAAGGGATAATGGAGGAATTGAAAATCAAACTTGAGACACGAGGGGGGACATCAAAAGGCTACAAGATTTACAGTATTAGGAAAAGATATATCAAATAAGATGTTCAATCACAAAAGTGTTAAGGGTATTGAGAAGCATTTAGCTAGGAAAAGAGTTACTTGAGGTTAAAAAGATGGGGTTGAATTTGTATGTGGTAACTTTTAAGTTAGGAAAAGTGATGAGTAAGCTATAGAAGAGGGGTTATGGATGGTTATGGAGGTTGTTTTAATCTACAAAAGTGAGAGGTGGATAAAACGATGGAAGAAGTGTGTTTCTCTAAAGTTAAGTATTGGGTACAAATTCACAACTTGCCCTTAAAAATACAAACCAGAAAGATTGGTAGTGTGTTAGAAAAAGTAATCAATATAGAGGAACTTTTATGAATAATAAGGGTAGGGAGGTGCTTCCTAAGGGTAAAGGTTGAAATTGATATGGAAAAGCCACTGAAGCTAGGGTTTTAGGTGCCTAAAAAAGAAGGGGAAATGATTTAGGCAAGGTTGAAGTATAATAAGTTTTCAGACTTTTGTTTCGGGTATAGGAAGCTAAGACATGCAAAGAAAATGTGTAGGAAAGAGGATGTGGATAAAAGGAACAACGGTGGAAGAGTAAGGTTTAGACCATGAATAAAGGCAGTATCCATAAAAGGTGGATCAATAATAAAAAAAAATTAGGTCATGTGATGAAAAAGGATGATGATGGAAAATGTAGGGAAGAAGCGGTGATACATTAGAGAATGAGAGGATTGAGCGCATGACAGAAGAAATGATTAAAGAAATAAGTAGAAAAAATAAAATGTAATTAGAAAAATAGTTACAGAAGGATAAGTCAACAGAAATTAAAAAAAATAAATGATAAAAAAGGTAGGTTGGGTATACTGAAAAGGTAGAAGAGAGAAAGAGATGCTGAGAAACAAGAATGATCATAATATAGGAAAGCTATGGCAGTTAATGGCCTCTGGGTAAGTAAAAATCAAGTGAAAGAAGAAAAAAGTTACCATGAAAACTAATGGTTTGTATAAGAGATCAAGGAATAGAAAAAAAGTAGTGAAAAAAAGTTGGATATATTAGACAAAGAAATTATAAACATAGACAAAGACTTGGCAAGTGGGCCAGGTGGGGTAGAAGGGAAAGAAGTGAGTCAAAAAATAGAGATTAGAGAGATAACAAAGAAAGAATAAAAAGATTGGCAAGAGAACAGGGAAGTAACTGAACATATTATGGACTTTTCACCTGAAGAAGAAAAAGAGAAGTTAAGGGATAATGAGAGAATCGATTGAATGCAATTAAATGTTTAAATTGAAGAAATGTGGTTAGTAGATGAATTCAAAACTCTTAAGATCAAAAGAAAAATGTAAGAAAAGGGAATTGAGGAAATAAGGTATCAAAAGAAAAGATGATAGAGAATACTATAGGATGGAAAGTGATCTACAATAAAGATTAGGGGGAATATGTGAAAATAACAGTAAAAAGTAATTGAGATATGTGGAGGGTAGATCGAATGGAGAGAATAGGGAAAGAAAAGTGTTAAAGATAAGATAAAAGAATAAAAATGGGTTGGAGTTGAGAAGATATTTGGCTGCAAATAGGCTGGTGGAGGTAGATGTGAAAGGGGATGATCATTATGGAAAAATGCTAGAGGTCAAGAAAAATAAAACTGATAAGTTAGGTGGCTGTCCTACAACAGCCACCAAGAAGCCATGATTTTGATATTTTGGAACTGTTAAGAAGTGGGATCGCCTTTGATAGTTCAAGCTCTACACGAGCTAAAGAAAAAATATGATCCACAATTTTTTTTCCTAATGGAAACCAAGAATAGGAAAGAGAAGTTAGAAAGATTAAGAAGGAAAATAAAGTTTGACAATGGTTTTTATGTAAAGGCAAAAAGATTAAGTAAGGGGTTGGCCCTATGGTGGAATGAAATTGTATAAGTGAGCATTGGAAGGAGTTATAAGAATTCGATTAATTCAGAAGTAATAATAAGGGTAATGGGTGTAACTGATAGAATTTTTTTAGTGTATGGACCAATAGGTTTCAAGTAAAGACAATCAGTATGATGGCTAATTCAAAGAAAAGCAGTAGAGAATGGTTAACCTTAGATATGTATTAGAGATTTCAATAATATCTTACATATGTATGAGAAGGAAGGGGGAAACATAAAAGTTGAAAAAAAGATAAGAGGGTCAGACAGATGATAGACCTAAGATATCAAGGGTAGAAGTTCACTTGGATCAATAATTAAGACGATTATTGCTTTTCTAAACAATAAAAGATGATTGATGACATGATGAAAGAAATAGTAAAAATACAAGAAAAAGACATGTTATTAGAAGAGAGTGAAAAGATGCATAGCATCATAAAAAGATTGAAGGAGGTTTGTGAGATAAAGGAAAAGTGTTGGCATTAGAGGTCAATGGTTAAGTGGTTAAGATTTGGGGATTAAAATACTAAATTTTTTCACCAAATGACAGTATTGAGGAGACATTACAATAAGATTCTGGCCATAAATGATGATGAAGGGATTTGGGTTGATAATGAAAAAACTATAATAGGAAAGTTTGTGGACTTTTATAAGAAGAAACTATTCTAGTCCAACAAAGGCAGAAGGTGGAATAATGTTCTTGAAAATATTCATAGGATAGTCACAATTGGGGGTGTAAATGATACCTTAGTTCTCGCAAGCTACTCAGATTCGATTTGATTAAAACTCTAATTTAATTCGATAATTATCGAGCTGAGCTCGAGCTCGAGTAGTTCGACTTATCGAACAAGCTAAGTTCAAGTATATTAATGCTCGGCTCGAATAGCTCGCGAGCCTAATCGAGCTTTTTTATTATATATAATTTATTATTTTATTTATAAAATTACCATATTACCCTTAACCTAAAAAACCCTAAATTTTATTTTTTTTCTTTCCCTCTTTTTTTTTTTTTTTTTTCATCTCTCTTATTTCACCAAAAAACCCTTTGCAGCACCATTTCCTCCTACTGCACTCTTTTCCAATCCTTTCGAAGTTGGTTTAGTTCAGAGCCAACTCAAATCCAAGACACATCAAAGTTGAAATATCCAAGACAAATCAAATAAATTGCCTTCTTGTTAGTCTTTCCATTTTACTTTCTTTGTTTGTCTTTTGCATGCTCTCTCCGCTGTTTCGCCTTCTCCATCCCGTAAGATTCTTATCAATGCCTTAAATCATTTGCATTTATTTCACTCTATATTATTATTATTATTATTATTATTATTATTATTATTATTATTATTATTATTATCTGATCCTTTTCAAAAACCCTAAATTTATTTATTCATTTGCTTTTTTTTTTCAAAGATTTGTTGGTGCGATTGGAGTTAGGGTTTAAAGAGAGGCTTGAATCAAATTTTGAGATAAATTTTAGGTATACGATCTTCTATCTCCTACTTTGCTGAGAAAATGTGAAAAAAATGAAAAATAAATAGGAAAATGTTTGTTTTTCTTTGTAAAATTTTGTTTTGCATGTCAAAAATTTTTATCTCTAAGTCATATAAGCAGGAATATTAATGTTGATTTAATTTGTTGATTTTAATTCTTTGATTTGTCATCCTAATTGCATTATTGTTTTGCTAATAGCCACTTTGTTGATTTGACTAATGCTGCCAGTTTAGAAATGGTGAATTTTCCTTTTTTTTTTATTTTTAAAAGCTAATTAAATTGATGCCATTAGGAGTTGAAGGTAAATTTCTTGGATAGAATAGGGTTTGATTACAAGTGCATACCGAATATCCAATCTCTAACCGTAAAGTACTTATGTCCTATTTGTCGTTTATTTGTCTTCCTAAATGAAGCATTACAATCCCAATGCACCCATCTTTACTGCAAACCTATTCAACCCATCATAACAAGAGAAATCTCTCTAATTTTGTTGATAATAATAATTGAGAGAGTGACATAATAAACTTTTTTTGTTTTTTTGGTTTTGGATAAGTGAAATGTCTTTTGAAATGTACTAAACTACTGTTTTTAATTTGTCTAATGAAGCCCTAAAACACAATTTAAGAAAATGTCTAAACTGTTTAGTTTTGTAGGTTTCAATTTGTACAAAACTTGTTATCATTTGAAAAGAGGTGATAGTTTTTGAGATAAGGACATTGTATATTTCATAATCCTAAGAGGACATTCACTTATATCAACAAGAAAAGCTAAAATAAATCTAAAATATTTAGAAAAATGAAAAACCCAAGATTATAAAAACATGAACAGTAGAACAAATGAAATGATATCCAATTGATAATTGAGTCAATTAAGTCAAATAGGGACTGAAGATGGTTGAATCCCATTGAATTGAACAAGAATTTGCAACTTTTTCATATATATGCTGGCAATAATGTAATGTTAAAATTTTTTTATAAGTGATCATCTCATAAATTTTACTCAAAATTTATAATTCTAGGTATTCAAAATTTATTTTGATTTTGTGATTAACTAGCTAGTTAATTATATGTTAATAAAGGGTAAGTTTTGCCTAATTGTAGGACGTATGATAAAGTTACATATGGGTAAAATTTCATTTGAAAAGTTATATATGTTAATAAAGAGCGTTAGGGTGTTGGAGATTTTAGTTACTGCATCTATAAAATGAATTTAGATTTTATTTATTTACATAGTTTTGCATTCTAGATATATGAAGAAGCAAAAATTGATCAATTGTTTTAGTTATTGCATGCGTAGGATCAATTTAAATTTTATTTATTTATATAGTTACTGTCACCCCACTGTATTTTAGTCCTCAATCAATTCTTATAGCTAGCAAATACTATTCATATTGCTTGTAATTCCCATAGATGGTTATCATTTACTATTAAATTTCCATACTCTTCCAATAACTTATTTCTAACAACTTGCTTAGCATGTTTCTCACAAAAGAATTTACCGCACATGTTTCTAACAACTTGTTTGACATTATTATTTGATCCCAAAATTGAATTATTATTTTGATTTATCCTTTTTTTTTTGTTACAAAGAACTAAACATGTCATCAATCACACTAGATATCTCTTATGTTCCAGTTTAGTCGATAACAAATTCTTTTGCTAGTTGAATTATGTCAGATGATAATAGTGATTCAACGAATGAAACTTTAGATGCCACTGATGGTAACACAAATAAAACACGAGTCACCGATACTAATGATAGAGAATATGATAATGATAACCTTGAAGAGTGTAAGGAAGGTAATGAGAAAAAGAGGCAAAATATATCTGTTGTTTGATTGGAGTTCAAATAAGTCACTCTTTTTTATAGTTCTAAAAAAAAGAATGTGTCCATTGTAAGAAAAAGCTAGCAATAAATGCAAGTAAAACTATAACTCAATTTAAGAGGCACTTGGTAACTTATGTTAAGCGAAAAATTTTTTAGAACCAATAACAAATGATCAACTTTCAGCCAATAAACACATGTGGTGATATACAGATACTACCTGCTCTTACAAATGACAAGTTTGATATGGAAAAGATGAGAGAGGTAGCTACACATTGGATATTTATGCATGAGCATCTTTTTTTTATTATGAAAGAGGAAGGTTTTAACATGATGTAAAAATGTGAGATGCCTGAATGAGAAAAGATATCACGTAATACTCTTAAAAGGGATTGCATGCAAGTTTATGAAGCAGAAAAGAAAAAATTAAAGGCACTGTTAAAAATTGTCAACAAAATTAGTTTGACGATAGATTTGTGGAAGTCAAGTAATCAAAAGGTTAAGTACATGGTTTTTATAGCACACTTTATAGATTCTAATTAGAGATTACAAAAGTGCGTTGTTAGCTTTGTTCATGTACCTCTTTCTCATCCTAATGTTAAGATTGTCGATTATATTTTTAAGTGTCTAAAATAATGGAGAACTGAAAACAAGGTGTTTACACTTTCTGTGGATAATGCTTCAAGCAATGATGTGGCGATTAGAATTCTTAAAGACACTTTTTCAAGAAATAAAAGGTTACTTTGTAGAGGAAAATTATTTCATGTTCGGTGTTGTATGCACATTTTAAATCTCATGGTTTAAGATAGTTTTTTTGAGATTAAGACTGTGATTGGTTATGTTCATGAAAGTATCCATTTTATTAATCAAAATGAGATAAGACTTAACTCATTGTTTGACATAGTATAGTAGTTACAGTTGCTTGATAGGAAACTCATTCTCGATTGTAAAATATGTTGAAATTCAACATTCGAGATGTTATCGACTGCAATCAAATTCAAAGAAGTGTTTCCAAAACTCAAAGAACGAGAATCTTATTACAAATGTTGTCCAAGTCATGAAGATTGAGAAAAAGATGAAAAAAGTTTGTGAGATTTTAGAAGTTTTTAATTCAACTACTACAATCATCTTTGGAAGTGATTATCCAACTTCAAACCAGTTTCTAAATGAAGTTATCATGTGAAAGTATTGTTGGATAAAATGATAAATGATGAAAATGAATTTGTTCAAGTAATGATTTACAAGATGAAGAATAAATTTGATAGGTATTGTGGAGAATGTAATTTGTTAATGGCTATAGCAACTATTTTGGATCCAAGGTGCAAAATGAGGGTGGTTGAGTTTTACTTTCCTCGAATGTACCCTGATAGAGAAGCAAGAGAAAATATTACTAGAGTTTGATATGTTTTTTTTAAGATTTATGAGAAATATGTTCGTGAGTATCAACTTGGCAATGAGCATAGTGCTGAAACTCAAGTGCATGATAATAGTATTAGTGGTATGAATATAAAATCTTTTTTTTGGTTGATCTGAATTTGCAAATTATGTAAAATTAATTGAAACTACTCAACCACAATAATCTGATCTAGATGTCTACCTAGCTGATGATTACTTTATTTGTAAAGGAGATTCCACTAAGTTTGATGCTTTGGAATGGTGAAAAGCGAGCACTTTGAAGTATCATATTTTATCCGAGATGGCTCGAAATATACTTGCTATTTCTATAACTATAGTGGTTTCAGAGGCTACATTTAGTGTGAGAGGTAGAGTTATTGATACTTATTGTACTTTTTTAGCTTCTGACATAGTGCAAGTATTACTTTGTGGAGGAGATTGGTGTCAAAATCTTCATGGAATGAAGAAGAAGAACAAAGTGAGTTTTTTTTATTATTATTTTATTATTGGGTGAATATCATTGCTTTAATCTAATTTTTAACTATTATTTTCCTTTACTTTATCTACATAGAAAGAGAAGAAATCAATTGAGATTGCACTCAAAATTCTCTAAAGTGAGAATATTTAATGTCTTCTATACAGGTATGAAATATTATTACTAAATACCTTTAATTTGTCACAACATTACTAAAGAAAAATAGGTGATAGCTAGTCTAGATCGAGTTTTTTGAATTATAATTTACAAACCATAGGTTAACTAATGACAGAAACTTATGTTAAGGCAATTGACAAGACATTGTCCATATTTTTCTGCTTTGATTATAAGGCAATTGACAATATACAATCCATATTTATGCTAATGTTAAAAATTTAAAGTTATTGATCATTATAATAATATCACAATCTTTTTTTTTACATGAATGCTTATACTATTATTCTTATTGTTAATTATAATTTGTTTGTTTTGTAATTATTCTTTTATGTAGGTTTGTTGGAAAACAATATGAGCCCAATGTTCATTTGAAGACATAATATGTAAATGCAGCATATATATTGTTGTTGGTTTGTTGTAACTTATTTGTGGACTTATTTGCTTGGATATTTAATTTCTTTCAATTAGGATTTTAATTTCAAAGTTTCATTATGTCTTTTATTTTTGTGTTGTATTTGAATTATTTGATGAAACTTTTATTTGCTCAGATTTAGTTATTGTGTAAGTTTTTATTATAATTATTGTTGTTGTTGTTGTTGTTATTATTGTTATTATCTTGAAAATATAATCTTTATTAGATTTGATAAAAAATAGTTGTAAAAGATTTCGAACTCAAGCTCGAATACAAATAATCAAGTTTTTGTCGAGCATCATATTAATCGAACGAGCTCGAGTAACTCGATTTCTATCGCTAATCGAGCTCGAGCTAGAAAAAAAAACTCGATTAAGTTCGAGCCAAGAAAAGAGTTATGAGTTTGGAGTCGAGCTCGAATTTCTTATTGTATCGACTCAACTCGACTCGATTATACTCCTAGTCACAACAACTATGAATAATGCTCTGGTAACTGAGGTTATTGAAGAGAAAGTGTTAGAAGCTGTGTTTCAATTAGAAGGAATGAAAGCACCTAGATGGTTTTAATAATGTGTTTTTCGAGAAATATTGGGAGATAGTCAAGGCTAGAGTGGTAAGATTTGCTAGAAGTTTTTTCTAATATGGGCATTTACTTAAAGAAATTAATAGAACCAATATTGTTCTTCTGCCAAAAGTCAAGAGGCTTAAAAAGGTAACACAGTATAGGCCAATGAATTTGTGTAATTTTGCCTATAAAATCATTGCTAAGATTATGGTGAACAATCTGAAACCAATAATAGGGAAGCTGATATCCTAGAATCGGGGGTGTTTGTAGAAGGAAGACAAATTTATGATAACATTCTCATGGCAAATGAGGTGTTCCAGTATTTAAAATTAAAAAAGAAGGTGAGAAAATATGAATTAGGTTTGAAAGTGGAAGTGAATAGAGCATACGATAAAGTAGAATGGGATTTCTGGAAGCCACTTTTTTTAAGCTAGGATTTGACAAGAAATGGGTAAATTGGGTTATGGAGTGTGTGTTTTCAGTCTCTTATTCTTTAGTGATTAACAGTAAGGCCACAGGTAGTATTTTTCCTAATAGAAAACTGAGGTTAAAAGACCTTTTGTCACCATATCTTTTTATTTTTGTTGCTGAAGTCCTATCTAAAATGACCCATAATGCTATTTCCTTGAACAAGCTTACTAGTATTAGACTTAACAAACTGTGTCCGACTAATCCCATTTGTTGTTTGTTGATGACTCGTTATTTTTTTTAACTACTAATAAAAATAATTACAGGTACATGTTTAAGATGTTGGAATGCTACTATAATGCCTCAAGACAAGAAGTAAATTTGGGAAAGTCTAGCATAATGTTTAGTAGTAATACACTTGAACAACTAAAAAAAGAGATTGTGGCATATTTAAAGATCCCAGCAATTGAGAATCGAGGATCCTATTTAGGAATTCCTTCATTTTGGGAAAAGACTAAATGTTCAGCAATGTAGTTTGTTAGGGAAAAAGTTCAACAGAAGTTGTAGACATGGAAAAGGGGTTTGTTGTCCTAAAGGGGAAGAGAAATATTGATCAAAACAATTGTCAGTGCAATATTAACATATGTGATAAATTGCTTCAAGCTGCCAAAAAATATATGTAAAGAAATTAATGGGGATATGGCAAGATTTTGGTGGGGACAAAAATTGGATGAGAAGAAGATCCGTTGGGTAAAATGGTAGAAACTAACAATGAGTAAAAGTAAATGAGGGATGGGATTTAAAGATCTAAACCTATTCAACAAAGCATTGTTGATAAAACAATGTTGGAGAATCATAACCAATCTTGAGGCTTATTAGGTGAGGATTATGAAAGCATTATACTTTCCTGATGATTTGTTTTAAATGCTAGAAAAGGTGCAAGAGCATTATGGGCATAGTCTATAGTATTTAAGAAGGGAAAGATTTAGTAAAAGAATAAATTTGCTAACAAATGATGAATGAGGAAAGTATCAAAATTTGGAAGGATCGATAATAAAATTATAAGGGAACAGTTGCCATAAAAAGTTTGAGGAACTAATAGATAAAGAAAGGGACTGTTGGAAGTTGGACTTCATGTAGAGTATTGTATCAGCTAAAGTCATAGCAAACCAATTGGGATGGACAAGGGTGAGGATCGAATAGGGTGGCCATCGGCAAGTAATGGCATTTTATATTATAAGGAGTGGCTACCATGCATGTAAGGAAAGTGAAATGCAAATATGCATGCCAAAACAATCGTCCTCACATGAGGTGGACAATGAGTTATGGTGCTTGCAGTAGAAATTGAAAATTCCACATAAAATAAGAAACTTTTTATGGAGAGTCTGCTCTAATGCTTTAGCAACAAGGAAGAATCTGTGGCAAAGAAAAATATGTGAGGAGCCAGTAGGTGTTGTATGTGGAAAAGAGAAAGAAATAGTACATGTTTTATTATTATGTGAATGGGTGAGGGGTGTGTGGTTTATGTCAGGACTGGGTTATAAGGTTGACAAAAGGAGAATCACAACTGTTGATTGCTGGCTTAAAGAAGTATTAACAATGGGGGACATTAAAGAAGAAGTAAAGAGCTATTTGGGCTAGTGGCCAATAAAACCTTAAGAAGATGGCTGTGGTTTGACCTAGCTTTCCCCTTTTTCTTTTGTATTCTCCCTAAAAAAATAAAAAAAAATAAAAAAAGCTATTTGGCATTTGCAATCCAAAATTAAATTTTCGATTTTTAATTTCCCATAAGGTATAACATGGTTTTAAAGTATATAGTACAATTTATTATGTAGATGTTGTTTTAGATGGTTTCAAAATAGACACTATTTAGCTAATTTTTTTAAATATGAAATATATTTTATTAAAAATTTAGAAAAACATAAATATTTTTATTACAATATTCTTTTAAATATTTTTATAATTTTCTCAACTTAATAAAAAAAATAATTATAGTACTTTGTGTAAAAATTTTTTTGAACTTGTTACGAGGGCATAATTAAATAAACAATTAAATCAAATTATTTAATTTTGGTTTCATTTCCATCAGTAATTCCATCTCACTTTTTAATTTATTTTCCTTTCACATATATTAAAAAAGTTTTGATTTTTTTTATGTAATTGAACAAATAATATGAAAAAAATTGGTGAAAAAAAGAGAAAAAAATTCTAAGAACTCGATCTTAGGTTTTAGTTAATAATTGGATATTTTTTATTATCTATTTTTCATACTAAGGAAATTTGCCAAAAAATAATGTAACAATTTATAAAATAGAATAATTATATAAATTTAGGGGTGTTTATTCGGTTGTTAGGTTAATTTTGAATCGAATTATCCAAAATTAAATTAATTAAATTAAATTATTTTATTTTCTTTAACCGAATCAAATTTATTAATTTCAAAAATTAACCAACATAATTTAATTCAATTGGTTCGATTAAGTTTTTTAAATAATCGAATAATAAATATATTTAAATTATATTTTATTTTAAATTCTTAATTTCTTATATTTTAAACAAATTAAATAAAATTATTCAACAAAATATTCAAACATAAAAAATATTATGTTAAAAACTCTAACAACTTTTGAAAGAAAATGATCAATTTCATGTATTTTTTATTGTATATTTGAATTATATTATATTTCAATTAAAATTTTAATTAATTTAATTTTTGAACCAAATTAACCGAAAATTAAAATTCTTTCAAAATTATTTTTGTTAATTGATCAAAATTAATTTGATAATCAATCAATTAATCAAATTAAACCGATTCAATTAATTAATTCGATTAAATCGAATTATTAACACCTTTATATAAAGCATCTAAATGAAGCCCCTAATTGAAACCTTTGCTCCTCTTTCTATTTCTCTGTCTCGAGTAAAAGCTTTCTCTTCTAGCATATTCAATGAAAGCTCTCAATTTATTTCAGCTGATAACAAATACAAAGTCTAGAACTCGTTCGTTCTGCCAAAGAGTAAAGGGCAAAAAGCACAGAGATAGATGAAGAGAAGAACCCCAGACCGGTGAAAGAAAGTTAAGGCATTCACAAGAATTCATTTCTATAATCAACACTTGAGGTTCGTGGGAATGGACAATTATGTCTAGTACAGCCTCGTTCTTGCTCTAAAAGTTGGCGGTTGTTAGATTTGATAATTTGTATATTTATATATTTATATTATATGTTATATAAAAATTATATATCATAATTCGTATCGATACGAAAATATAAAATATATTTTTTTAATTTTATTAAATTTATTTATAATTTTATTAAAATTTTAAATCATATTATTTTTATATTATATTTATATCATATCATCCTCTCTTATTTTAAATTATCAAATTTAACAGTAGCATACCTTTTGCCGGCCCATTTCCTGAATCACTCATTAGCAAATGTTGGATTACTCGCTGGAGAAAGCGTGCAGCTTGGAACGGAACCTGCTTCCAGATTGGCCAAAAGTGAAACTTTGCATGGGTGGGGAAAAGAATCATTAACTCTGATCAACAACAATGCCCAATTAACACAGCCTGGTCAACCAAGCAGTGAACATAGCCCCATCAGGTCAATGTCGCCTTAGAACGAGTTAGCTCAACCAAACCAATTCTTCGGAATTTACATTAGTTTTTTTGTTAGAGAAATTTTAGCAACTTGCGAAGGTACTGACTAAAAAATTGAATTTATAATCTAACTTTAGATCAATCTTGGTACACCTATTTATCCGAACAATAAAGTCAACTTTTTTTATCATCAAGTCAACATACATTTAACCGTCACATCATTTCATCTTAAAATTTGTTTGATCATTTTTAAGGAGAGGCTCGTTTTATTGATCTTTTATCAAGTCATCATTTTATAACTCAATATTTGATTTTTAATTTATCTAAAATTATTAAATGTAGTCTATATTTGATTGAAAACATTAAATGTAATTAGTAATCACTCACGTAAACTCTCTTTAAATTTAATGTAAACTCGTTATCGATGGTCAACTATATCAATCAAATCATTACTTTTTTATTCATACATAACATAAAAAAAAAAATCCAATTACGTGAGACTTAAACATTATCTCTTTTTTATAACATCCTTAACACACTTTACCTCATTTCTTGTCAAATCTTAAACATTGTATTAACTTAATTGTCGGAACACATCTCAAAAGATCAGTTCCGACCTCATTGACCATATTTTCGGATTGCAGGTTTCTCATGCTCAGCCTCCAACCAGCTTCCCTTCAGATAAGACACTAAAAAAACACCATCAACAAATCTTTAATTAAAAAAAAAAAACTAATTAACTTTTTTCTTCTAGTTTGTTTGTGTAACCTCATTAATCCTAATGACTTATAAGATTAAACTGCAAGGAAGGACTTTTAGTATCCGATGAAGAATTATAAGTTAGAGTGAATTGATAATAGCGGCTAATGGTACAAGAAAACAATTTCAAAAACCCTAATAATTCAGACAAATAAGCTGGACGCATTCAACAACTAAAAAGAACCCTGTAATCGCTGAAAATAAAATAAAATATTTTTACATATTAAATACCTCACTTTTACACAAAAAACCTCACTTGAATTATTATTATTATATATATTTTTTTCTTTTTCTCTCTTAAACTTGTAAGTTTGAGATATTAAAAATATTCCATTTTTATTTGAATTATTATTACTATGTCTCAAAATTTTATTTTATATAGTAAATATATTCTAAATTAGCAGTATTATTTTTTTAGAGAAATTAGTAGTATTATTTATGCTTATTAAATCAATAATATAAAACAGATAAATTGTGTGGGTAATAAAAAGACAAAAAATATTTCTCATTTTATCCACTTGCCGGTAAAGGTGAACATAAATAAGTTTTAGTTGATTACAAGTTAATTCAATTAATTCCATACTAACCGATTAATTCGATTAATTATTGATTTAAAAAAATTTTAAATTTTAAAAAAGCTTATAACAAAATTTTAAACTTAATTTTTTTTTCTAACAATATTTTTTAAGGTAGCAATCAATCATTATTCTCATTGCAGCTAAATATAATTCCTGCATCAAAATATAATTTCCTCAACCAATGTCGGCGCTAAAGTGATTGATTTGAGTATTGGTTTACAAGCTTTTTTTTTTTTTTTTGTGGTTAAGAAAATTTTAAGATAAATAAATTACTTAATTTTTAAATCAAAATAAAATATACCACACCCAACACCTTAAAACATGTGATTACTTGTACATTTGAGATAATTTTTACAAGTACAACACTTAGAGAGCTGAGCTAGTGATAAAAATCCAATAAAATATGAATCGAAACTTAACTCCTATTAGTTTATGAAATATGTAATAATTCTTTTTACTATTTTCAAACTGCGACCTCCCAAAAAAAAAAAAAATCAAATACAATGTCTGCTGTCCGTCCATCTAAGAAATTTAGAGGCTGAACAATCTACATCAACATGTTGACAACAGTAAAAAGAGTACAACTCATGAAAATTATGAAGAAGAAGATAATGGGTTTATCACCGAAAAAACATAAAAATCAGCAATGCAAAAGTTAGATACACAATGAACATGCATGTCTAAGCCAATACCTCAATTAGATTTCAATGGGTTAGGCAGGCGTTTCTATCTTATTCCATCCCTATCTCCATTGACCAGAACTCCCAAAACTGTACCTAAATTACCTGATCTGCCTTATCTACAGTTATGTTACATTCCTTGAGTAGCTTTGGTGCAACTATGATAACATATGGCATGTTTGTCTATTGTGTCCAGCTCCTTGGCACTTGCTACAATGCAGTGGCCGCTTAAAGGGTCCTTTATGTATATATTTTTTCTGTCTCTTCTTAGGACGAACAGAGATATGATAGAGAGCAGGAGGGCGTACTTCAATTGTATAGGATTTCTTTTGAACTGCCATATCTACTGTTGCAACTGGATTTATGGAGTTTGAATATGTTGACCGGAAAGCATTGACGGTGAAGTACTCAGAGCAATAATCATATAATCTCCTTTCTGATTGTTGAAGGACAGCAATGGCATGGCAACATGGAAAACCTTTCAATTGCCATTCCCTGCAGCTACATTCCCAGAGATCAATGTTCACCATATTTACTGCACCCAAACTGTCACAGACCTCAAATGTGCTGCCTAGTGATACTGGCACTTGACAGATGTTAGCTTCCCGAATCTGTTGTTCTAATTTGAGCTCCACAGCTGGGGTTAATTTTGTCAACCACTGACTTGAATCCGACCGTTGGATATTCATCAACTCCATCATCTTATAGCAGATTGTCTCGATCAATTTAGCAATCGATATAACCGGAAGTTCAGTTACCCAACCATAAAATGTCTCAGCAACATCAGATGAAAAATATCCATATCGTGCACCTTGAAAAAAAGCATTTGCCCAGTGTTCAGGTCCACTTTGCAAGATCCATTCACAAGCCTCGGGTAAAATATTTCTGATGTTTTCAATCGATTTTCTGAATCCGACAAGTGCAGTTGCACGAGCAGCATCAAAGAAATGTGCAACAACTACTTCAAGAACTTCTTCAGTACAAGAGCCATTGAGATCCCTTTTTAATCCATCTGCCAGACGACGGAGACAATAACCATGGTGCGAATTCTTAAAGATCATGGAAATAGGTTTTTCTAACCTTATCTGTCTATCTGCCACAAACGTTACCGGTTGGAACATTGAAAGTGCCGATTTCAGTTGCACCAAAAACCAATGCCAATTATCATCATTGACAACATCAACTACAGCAAAAGCAACAGGGAAAATGCCCTCATTTCCATCCAAAGCTGTAGCAGTCAGCAGCTCAGAGTGATATTTCGATTTTATGGTCATAGTGTCAAGGAAAAGAAGGGGACGACAACCATTCTTGAAACCATGTAATGAAGCTTGCAAGGAAACAAATAGACAATGGAAGCTTAAGTCCTCCCTGGTGACTAGAGTTGCTACGCTACCAGGATTGTTCTCCATGATCTGTTTAATTAGACTAGGCAACTGATTGTAACCCTCCTCATATGGAACTTGAGGCTTCTCTTTGGCAGACTCTACTCCACGCCATACATGTGAATATCTTGCTTTAAATCCATAATCCTGGTGAATTTCATCAATAATTTCTCTCGGTTTAGCATGTGGGGCATCTTGCAATTTTTCTTTTACAAGAAACTTGACCAATTTACTAGAGACTTTGGGATGCCTAGATGAACTTTTTCCTGCTCCGCATGTATGAGTTTCATTCATCTTTTTAATCAGAAACAACTTTGTGGTAGACAAACTTGCAGCATGAATGCTCCAAGGACAGCCTTCAGCTTTGCAATTAGCGATTACATACCTAGCCTTATTGGTCTTAAAGGTATACTCAAAGCCATGAGCAATGGAGAACTTATTCAGAGCAGAGCGGAAATCATGAACATTATTAAACCGCTGCTCCACACCAGTTAAGCAATTTTCCCATGATTTAACAAGTTTCTTCAGCCTATTATCCTTATCATTAGGAGCATCAGGAGTCAAGTTATTGGTATTGTCCACATATCTGAAAAGAGAAGCCAGCGAATCAAGCTGCTCGGTGTCTCCAGAAACAGAAGCAGCATAAGTAAAACTAGCAGAAGGAGTTACAGGCTCATCCACCACTCTGGACCAACAAAGGTGAGCATCCAATTAAACCATATAGATTAAAAGGGTGATGCAAAATAACAGCATTGATTAACCTTATGGTAGGACCTAGTTGCCTAATGATACTGGCTTGAAGATAAATTTAGTTATAACCACAAGGCATTTTATATATTCCATGCAGGAAACAATATAATTCTTCATCATCTAGACATTGTGAAGTGAATATTACCTACTGTGGGACATTGTCAACTGGTCACTTGTTTGATTCTCATTGGTTAAGACATAAACATCCACGGTTGCAGAGTTTCCATGAAAATCCAGCAAGTGTTGCATGTCTTTGTCATTAGAAATCATGATGAGCGTCTTGTTGTTGTGCGGAAGAAAGTATTTAATGGTCAGAGAATCAGGATCATACTTCCACATCTCTGCCACCTCTGCTTTCAGCTCTTCAAATTTGCTTTCAGTGTTTATACTGATAGCATGAGCATCTCCGCCAGTATATGACAAGGAGCCATCACTACTTAATGTAAACTTTCCCCCCGACCGACAAATAATAATAAGCTTTGCCTTAGCCATGCTTTTGCAAACAGTATAAGAAAAGCAGAACCTAAAAAAAGACCCTTCGCCTGCACCAAAAACATGTAATCAGCAAATACACAATAAGCTAGTCTTTTAGTAAAGGATCAACATGTCTTTAATAATATAGAAACTTGTTACTGAAGATAATTAGTGACAAACTTATAATCTGTCACTTGCTGTTACTAATAACGTCATGATTAAAACCTGGTGACAAGAATTTTAATGATCGTCACTAACAATCAACCATAAACAAAATAAAATTTGTCATTGATAAATACTACCAGCCAGCCAGTTCCAACATAGTGGAGAGGAAAAGGTTTAGAATTGAGATCAAGATCAAAGTATCATTCATTGAGACATTTGAGAAACAAATCCTACCAGACAACTAGTACCGATAAAAGGAGGCATGAGAGTAGCACCTTTTTATCTCACTATTGCAAAAAATTTACTACAAATAATAATGGGGTAATTACTGAAATTAAATAGTTTCAATAGTATTGGAGCTGTGGGAAAACATTTATTTATAGCTGGTTGTAATCTTGTAATCTATATATTTATAATTGTATCTCTAGAATTAAGTATTTGTATTCCTAAAATTAAGGACAAAAATTAGCATAGACAATCCCTCAATTATAAGATTAGTTTTAAGAAAATTTAGTTTTTTTAGTTAGTTGTATATAAACCTAAGAGGCTTGTATGATTCTTTATGAGCAGTTTTTCAATATACATTTAGTTTTACTCTTAGTTTTTCATAGTTTTATTTCTTAGTTTTTCTACATGGTATCAGAACTTTAAGCTCTTCTTAGGAAGAAAATTTTTTCAGCCTTCATTGTTCAATTCTATTTCAGGCCTTCATAGCCAAATCTTGTTAAATCTTTCAATCTTATTTTTTCCTTCTTTGGCCTTCATTGCCTAAAATCGTCTTTGGTTAAACATTTATTAGCAAGACTCGTTTCAGTCTTGAAAAAGATAACTATGCTAGAGATAGCAGAATTTGCCACTACTACCCGATTTGAGGAAGTGATAATTGGTAAAACCATCGGAGTACTATAGAAGTCTCAAGAACAATGAGAGTTGGACAAAGATGAGATTAAGAAACTAAGAAGCCCATTCAAAACTCTCAAAAAAGCCTACTGGAGTATGTTCTTTGGGTAAAGTCTCTAGTTCAAGTAAAGTTTATGGTTCTCATGGATTAAATGTCCTGGTTAAACCTATTACAAGTTTTTGGATCATTGACTTAGAAGTCACAGATCATATGACACATTCCTTACAAAAGTTTAGTACATATACATTCTGTCCTAGTAATAAGAAAACTGTTGTTGCAAATGGTTCACTTACTACAGTGGCAAGATTATGAGATGTTCAAATTAATCTCTTGTTTGTTCTTAAAAATGTTCTTCGTGTTTCTGGATTGTCTACTAATTTGATATCCATACAAAAACTTACCAAAGATATGAATTGCAAAACAACTTTTTATCCCTCTTGTTGTGAATTTTAGGATCAGAGTTCAAAGAAGAGGATTGAACTTGGTAAGGAGAAAGATGGACTATACCATCTTGAGACATCAAACAATATAAGTAATATCGAGAATAGTTTACCTTTGTTATTTCTTTTTGAAAAATCTCCCAACAAAGACAAAATCTGACTTTATTGTTTTCGTCTTGGACATCCTTTTTTTGGAACTTTGAAAAACAAGTTTCCTTCTTTGTTCAAAGGATTAAATGCCAAAATTTTTCATTGTAATGTTTGTGAACTTGCAAAGCATAGACGTGTGTCTTTTCCAATTAGCAATAAAAGAACTTCTACTCCTTTTTATTTGATTCATAGTGACATATGAGGTTTCTCTACAATTCCTAATATTTCTAATGCAAGGTGATTTGTTTCTTTCATAGAGGATTGTACCAAGATCTCTTGGGTATTTTTACTTAAATCCAAATAAGATGTGGATAGTGTGTTTTTAAGCTTCCAAAACATGATCCAGAATCAATTTGGAGTGAAAATCAAGAGATTTAAGTCTGATAATGCAAGAGACTAATTCAAATAGAGTTTATCTACCTAATTCCAAAAAAAGGAGATTATCAATAAGTTATCTTGTGTTAATACTCCACAACAGAATGGTGTGACAGAGAGGAAAAACAGTTATTTACTAGCCATAACCCGAGCTTTACTTTTTCAAGCAAATGTACCCAAATCCTATTGGGGGAAACTATTCTCACTGCCACACATATTATAAATAGGTTACCTTCAAGGGTTTTGGGATTTAAAACTACTATGGAATTACTCTCACAATTCTATCCCAACTTTAATACCACAAACAACCTCACACCTAGGATATTTGGTTGTATATCATTTGTTCATGTTCACAGTCATAATAGGGGGAAGTTGGATCTTAAAGCAATTAAGTGCATTTTTTTAAGGTATTAATAAACTCAAAAAGGGTATAAGTAATATCATCATCCTACTAAAAAATTATGTATCTGCAAATGTCACTTTTGAAGAAAGTAAACTATTTTTTACTCAACCTTATCTTCAGAGAAAGACTTCATTCATGGAAAATAAGGATAAAAATTTCTTTTTTCTTGATTTGTACTCCTCTTTAACAGTTTCACCCATTAACTTTTTTGAGTCGAAACCTGTTTCTTCTCAGTCTAAGTCAAATACTGAATTTGACTTTGAACTCATTCCAAACACAGAAGATGTGACAAAGGAAAATATTGTTCTTGATTCTATGAAGGAATTACAGGTGTACTCAAGAAGGAAAGTTCCAGATCTTGAACCAGTGCAAGACTAAAAACCTGAACCCTAACTCTGGAAATAAGATAACTATAGTCTTAGACTTTGTTCCTCAAAATGAGCATGAATCTCCTAAAACTATAACTAGTGATTATGATCTATCTATTGCCATTAGGAAAAGAACCACAGAAATGTACTAAGCATCTATTATACCCAATCTTTAATTTTGTGTCATTTGAAAAATTCTCACCACCCCACAAAAACTTCCTTGTGAGCCTAAACACTATTTCTATTCCAACTACATTATCCGAGGCATTATCCAATGAAAAATGGAGGCCCTTAGAGAAAAATAAGACATGGGAACTTGGTAGACTTGCCTAAAAGAAAAAATCTAGTTAGGTGTAAATGGGTTTTCGTTGTAAAATACAAGGCAGATGGTACTGATGAAAGGTATAAAGCCAAGTTGGTGGCTAAGGGCGACACTCAAACTTATAGAGTGGATTATAAGGAAACTTTTGCTCTAGTTGCCAAGATAAATACACTTAGGATTTTGTTATTATTGGCTGTAAATTACAATTGGCAGCTTCAACAATTTAATGTAAAGAATGCTTTTCTACATGGTAATTTGGAAGAAGAAATATATATGAAGGTTCCATCAGGATTTAGAGATCATCTAGAAGCAAACAAAGTATGCAAGCTGAAAAAGGTTTTATATGACTTTAAACAGTCTCCTAGCGCTTGGTTAAGGAGATTTACCAAAGTGATGCTAGCAATGGAATATAAACAGAGTCAAAGAGATCACACATTGTTTATCAAGCACTTTAATTCAGGAAGAGTCATAGTTCTATTACTGTATGTTGATGATATAACTGTAACTGAAAATGATGAAAAAGAGACAGAATCTCTAAAGCAGTGTTTGACTAGAGAATTTGAGATAAAAGAGCAAGGGAGATTGAAGAACTTCCTAGGAATTGAAGTAGCTCACTCACATTATGGTATTTTCATCTCACAATAGAAATATGTGATGGATCTTTTGAAGGAAACTAGGAAGCTCGCATGTATACAGTCTCCTAGGGCTTGGTTCGGGAGATTTGCCAAAGTGATGCTAGAATTGGGATATATGCAGAGTCAAGGAGATCACACATTGTTTATAAAGCACTTTAATTCAGCAAGAGTCGTAGTTCTATTAGTGTATGTTGATAATAAAACTATAACCGAATATGATGAAAAAGAGACAGAATCTCTAAAGCAGTGTTTGACTAGAGAATTTGAGATAAAAGAGCAAGGGAGATTGAAGAACTTCCTAGGAATTGAAGTAGCTCACTCACATTATGGTATTTTCATCTCACAATAGAAATATGTGATGGATCTTTTGAACGAAACTAGGAAGCTCGCATGTAAACAGTCTCCTAGGGCTTGGTTTGGGAGATTTGCCAAAGTGACACTAGCAATGGGATATAAACAGAGTCAAGGAGATCACACATTGTTTATCAAGCACTTTAATTCAGGAAGAGTCATAGTTCTATTAGTGTATGTTGATGATATAATTGTAACCGAAGATTATGAAAAAGAGACAGAATCTCTAAAGCAGTGTTTGACTAGAGAATTTGAGATAAAAGAGCAAGGGAGATTGGGGAACTTCCTAGGAATTGAAGTAGCTCACTCACATTATGGTATCTTCATCTCACAATAGAAATATGTGATAAATCTTTTGAAGGAAACTAGGAAGCTCGCATGTAAACAGTCTCCTAGGGCTTGGTTCGGGAGATTTGCCAATGTGATGCTAGCAATGGAATATAAGCAGAGTCAAAGAGATCACACATTGTTTATCAAACACTTTAATTCAGGAAGAGTCATAGTTCTATTAGTGTATGTTGATGATATAATTGTAACCGAAGATGATGAAAAAGAGACAGAATCTCTAAAGTAATGTTTGACTAGAGAATTTGAGATAAAAGAGTAAGGGAGATTGAAGAACTTCCTAGGAATTGAAGTAGCTCACTCACATTATGGTATTTTCATCTCACAACAGAAATATGTGATGGATCTTTTGAACGAAACTAGGAAGCTCGCATGTAAACAGTCTCCTAGGGCTTGGTTCGGGAGATTTGCCAAAGTGATGCTAGCAATGGAATATAAGCAAAGTCAAGTAGATCACACATTGTTTATCAAGCACTTTAATTCAGGAAGAGTCATAGTTCTATTAGTGTATGTTGATGATATCACTGCAACCGAAGATGATGAAAAAGAGACAGAATCTCTAAAGCAATGTTTGACTAGAGAATTTGAGATAAAAGAGCAGGGGAGATTGAAGAAATTCCTAGGAATTGAAGTAGCTCACTCACATTATGGTATTTTCATCTCACAATAGAAATATGTGATGGATCTTTTGAAGGAAACTAGGAAGCTCGCATGCAAAACAGTCTCCTAGGGCTTGGTTCGGGAGATTTGCCAAAGTGATGCTAGCAATGGGATATAAGCAAAGTCAAGGAGATCACACATTGTTTATCAAGCACTTTAATTCAGGAAGAGTCATAGTTCTATTAGTGTATGTTGATAATATAACTATAACCAAATATGATGAAAAAGAGACAGAATCTCTAAAGCAGTGTTTGACTAGAGAATTTGAAATAAAAGAGCAAGGGAGATTGAAGAACTTCCTAGGAATTGAAGTGGCTCACTCACATTATGGTATTTTCATCTCACAATAGAAATATGTGAAGGATCTTTTGAAGGAAACTAGGAAGCTCGCATGTAAACAGTCTCCGAGTGCTTGGTTCGAGAGATTTGCCAAACCGGTGCTAGCGATGGGATATAAGCAGAGTCAAGGCGATCACACATTGTTTATCAAGCACTTTAATTCAGGAAGAGTCATAGTTCTATTAGTGTATGTTGATGATATAATTGTAACCGAAGATGATGAAAAAGAGACAGAATCTCTAAAGTAGTGTTTGACTAGAGAATTTGAGATAAAAGAGCAAGGGAGATTGAAAGACTTCCTAGGAATTGAAGTAGCTCGCTCACATTATGGTATTTTCATCTCACAATAGAAATATGTGATGGATCTTTTGAACGAAACTAGGAAGCTCGCATGTAAACAGTTTCCTAGGGCTTGGTTCGAAAAATTTGCCAAAGTGATGCTAGCAATAGGATATAAGCAGAGTCAACGAGATCACACGTTGTTTATCAAGCACTTTAATTCAAGAATAGTCATAGTTCTATTAGTGTATGTTGATGATATAATTGTAACCGAAGATGATGAAAAAGAGACAGAATCTCTAAAGCAGTGTTTGACTAAAGTATTTGAGATAAAAGAGCAAGGGAGATTGAAGAACTTCCTAGGAATTGAAGTAGCTCACTCACATTATGGTATTTTCATCTCACAATAGAAATATGTGATGGATCTTTTGAAGGAAACTAGGAAGCTCGCATGTAAACAGTCTCCTAGGGCTTGGTTCGGGAGATTTGCCAAAGTGATGCTAGCAATGGGATATAAGCAGAGTCAAGGAGATCACACATTGTTTATCAAGCACTTTAATTCAGGAAGAGTCATAGTTCTATTAGTGTATGTTGATGATATAATTGTAACCGAAGATGATGAAAAAGAGACAGAATCTTTAAAGCAGTGTTTGACTAGAGAATTTGAGATAAAAGAGCAAGGGAGATTGAAGAACTTCCTACGAATTGAAGTAGCTCACTCACATTATGGTATTTTCATCTCACAATAGAAATATGTGATGGATCTTTTGAAGGAAACTAGGAAGCTCGCATGGAAACCTGCAAATACCTCT
This sequence comes from Durio zibethinus, assembly GCF_002303985.1. The sequence goes on along the minus strand of NW_019168037.1, from coordinate 13,059,758 downwards.
ATAGATTCTACTGATAAACTTGGAGAAGCTGATGAAGATGCTGCTATAGATAGAGAGATGTACGAAAGATTAGTTGGAAGACTCATTTATCTCTCACGTACTAGACCTGATATAGCATACGTTGTGAGTGTAATAAGTCAATTTATGCATAGTCCTAAAGAAGTGCACCTAAAGGCTGTTTACCGTGTATTGCCCTATTTGAAGGCCAATCCTAGGAAAGGTATCTTATTCAAAACAAATTCGAGGTTGGTTTTAGAGGCATATACAGATGCTGATTACGTAGATTCAGTAACTGATAGAAGATCCATTTCAAGCTACTGCACTTTCCTAGGTGATAATCTTGTGACTTGGAGGAGTAAAAAACCAAATGTGGTGGCAAGATCAAGCACTGAAGCAAAGTTCAAAGCAATGGCTCAAAGAATTTGTGAACTACTATGGTTAAAGATTATCCTAGAAGACTTGAAGATCAAGAGGGAAGGACCAATGAGACTCTACTGTGATAACAAGTCTACAATAAACATTGCACACAATCCTGTGCAACATGACATGACAAAACATATTGAAGTAGACCGACATTTCATAAAGAAGAAACTAGACAATGGGTTGATTTGTACACCACATGTATCAACCAAGGGTCAACTTGCAGATATGTTGACTAAAGGTCTTAGCAGTGCAACATTTCAATATACTATTTCCAAGCTAGGAATGAAAAACACCTATTCATCAGCTTGAGGCGGAGTGTGAAAAAACACTTATTTATAGCTGATTGTAATTTTGTAATCTGTGTATTTATATTTATATCTCTAGAATTAAGTATTTGCATCCCTAAAATTAAGAACAAAAAATTAGGATAAACAATCCCTCAATTATAGGATCTGTTTTAGGAAGATTTAGTTTCTTAGTTTACCCACTAGTTAGTTGTATATAAACTTAAGGGAAATTAGGGGCAGTTTTTCAATATACATTCAGTTTTACTCTTAGTTTTTCACATAATTTTATTTCTTAGCTTTTCTACAAGAGCTTTTTTTTTTTTAACAATATGTTTATATTTTGAAAAGTCCATACAAAAACTGCATAAAAAATTATTCAGCATCTATGATGGTACTTGATTACAAAAGAGCGAGAACTGAACTCTATTTAACATGCTCCTATTACATATTTTGGCAACTGAAATTATATTCAAATTTAGACAATACAATATCAAAGCGAGACCATTCAATAATTTAACATATCCTATATCAATGCACTCAGTTGGCTTCAAAATTACAAGGAATTGATGCCATAATAGTTTGGTTAAAAACCAAGCAACAAGCTTTGTTGAGGATCAAACCTTAACCAGACATACAAATGATGGCGCAATAGTTGCAAAAGCTTCTCTGGCATTAAATGTGGAGCTTCCCCCTGGACAAGGATAGGAAATATAAATCCTGCATTCAAGGACATAATATTAGATAGTAAGAACTTATGCTGCCCAAATAGTCCAACCATATATAGGGTAAAAGATTCATTTAAATAAAACTTTGTTTTTAGTTTAGAAAGCTTAAAAGTTTGTATTAATTTTGAGAATCTCATCAATGAATTGTACTAATGAGTCCAGAATGAATGGTCAGATATGAATAAGACAACTTGATACTGTAACAAGCCAAAAAAGCAGTTAACCACATGAAGATACAAATCAAAATTGTATTTAAAAAAAAAAAAAAACTACCTCTATAATAAGAATCATATATCAAAAGCACTGCTTTCTATGATCAGATACACATCCTTAAATTATGTGTAGCCCTACACTCTTTTTAATCTTTGAGAGGATCCATTCCAGGTTATCCTGCATGATTTTTCCTCAAGTTACCGAGTCTTAACCATTGCTGTCAAAACAAAAATGGAAGACATAAAAGATAGTAGTGTTAAATTCTTTGGAAAATAAAGTGTTTAAATACAAGAAATAAATCTCAATATCATGTTTTTAAAAAGAATAAAGAAAAAAAAAACATATTTTATCAATATTATGTTAGGTGAAAAAGGAATGATTAAGACTTCTTGAATTTATTGAAAGGACTAAAACATAAGAGTTTAGACACCTTAGCCTCCTAGAATTATCAATCCCTACTTAAGCAAACAATAAGAATACATTGCAATCAAGCACTTAAAACCCCAATTTGCCAAATTAAAAAATAAAATTCAAATAATTTTAACGATAAAGAAAATTCAAGTTGGTATTAGAGGTCCTTTATACCAACCATTTTTATCAACTCTGTTAATGTTTTGATGCTATTTCCATTTATGTATGTTTAAGTGATAAGTAAAATTCTATATGATCAAAATAGACCATTTAATGATAAGGATAATTCAAGCTATTATTAAAAGTTATGTTCAGCTACAACATTTATTAGATGTCACTAATAAGTCGACACTAAAAATCAATATCCTTGTAGTGAAATAACATGGTAGATTAGAAAATGTTCACTGCTAAAATAAAGCCCAAAAAAAAAAAAATCCATATATTCCACTCAATTTTCATATACAACCCAATTAACAAGACTGAAACCTGTTTCAAATTCCAAACAATCTAAGAATTTTCATTTTTTTATACATGTGAAATAAATAAAAAATTAATTTTCATTCCATATATTTTGCAGAAGACATTAATTTAAATTATAAAATAATTTAATTTTTCCTTCATAGGTAATCTTCTCTAATTATTATATTCAACATCTCATATTTAAAATGGAAAAATGTTGATTGCTATTAAAGAATCTCTTAATTGTGGGTGTATTAATTGCTAATAACTATGATATTATAATTAATCTTCAATTATTATACCTTTTATACATGTCCAAAGGAGTACATGTTCTAAAACTACCGATATTTTTTTCCTTATGTGAAATGGTTTATCACATGATTTTGTGTTTCAAAATTCTTATTTCTTCTTTTCTTGCTTTTTATCTTGATAAGTTATTGAGCATTTTAGAGACAGAGATCTATATTAGATCAGACAAGACCCGAAAAATTGTTAGGTAAGAATCAACAATATTAAATTCTGAAATAGTTCATTTAAATGAATGCAATGTTTTCTAATTTTTTACTAGGTAGAAAAATAACTCAAAAACTTCTTTTTTGTTCCCATAAGAATAAGGCAACTCAAAAAAAAAAAAATTATGAAGCAATCATGTATATAATAGTGGTTTGCTATTAATATGTAATTCAAGAAAGAAAATTAAAGATTATTATGCAAAATCAATTAGAATTTAATTCATAATTCCTATGTCTTCAATCTTAATTTATTTAATAAACCAATTGACTCCATACTAAGATTTGATGTAACCTATATGTCTCTTTAATTTCTAATTTAGTGTGAGAAAATCAATTGGCTTACATCCAACCAAATGTATAATGAAGAGATCTCATACGTATGGAATAAAGAAAGAAAAAAAAAAGGCAAAAAAATTCACTTGCTGTTCTTGTTAATTGTGACACTATTTTCATTTATGTATGTTTGAGTGGTAAGTAAAAATCTATATGATCAAAATATACCATTTAATGATAAGCAAAATTCAATATTAAAAGTTATGTTCAGCAACAGCATTTATTAGATATCACTAATAAGTCGACACTAAAACTCAATATTCTTGTAGTGAAATAACATGGTAGATTAGAAACTGCTTACCGTTAAAATAAAGCAAAACAAAATCAAACAAAATTCCATGTATTACACCCATTTTTCATATACAACCCAATTAACATGATTGAACCCTGTTTCAGTTCACTATTTAAAAATGCCAAATTCCAAACAATCTAAGAATTTTCATTTTCAAAAAGAGAAAGAGACAAAAAAGCTTCCTTGACCCCAAAAGAACGTTTTAATTGAACTAAAATCTAATGCAATGGAAAATAAAGAGAATAGAATTCAAAATAAAAACCCTAATTTCAAGGTTACGAGGAAGCCGTTACCTTTTGGGAGATTGAAAACCCTAATTACAAACGCCTTTGCAATATGTGAATTGATGGAAGAGAGATTGCACCTTTGAAGAAGTTTTTTGGGAATTTTTCTTTTTTTTTTTCTTTTTGAGGGAGGGGTGGAATTTTGGGGGTTAAGGGAAGATTTTGGTGAGGATGGTGAACTAATACGGCAGCGTTTGGAAGAAGCGTGTGGTTCATTATGGGCCTCTTGTCTGGGCCCAGTTGAACAACAAAGAGGAACCGATCTGGGCTTTTTGAGTAATTATTTTATATTTTGCCATTCATCATGGTTAGTTACCATTTTCATTTCCGGAAGAGAAGTAGAAAGAGTGAAGAAGAATGGTAAGGGTGTCGTTTGGCGGGTCGAACAAAGCGGCGGCAGCGGCGGCGGCGGCGGCGGCTGCGGCAGCAGCAGCAGCGGCTAAGACGGTTTTGATAACCGGAGTGAGCTGAGGACTTGGTAGATCCTTAGCTCTTGAGCTTTCCAAGAGAGGCCACACCGTTATCGGGTGCTCCCGCTCCCAGGATAAACTCAACTCCCTCCAATCGGAGCTCTCCTCCCCCGACCGTCACCTCCTCCTCAATGTCGATGTGGTCCGCCCCTATTCCCTAATCCATTTCTATGTCTTCTACACGCAGCTCTATTTTTTTTAATCTGTTTTGGATTTGCTGAGTTCAAATAGCAGCGTTAAGGAGCTGGCCCGAGTAGTAATGGAAAAAAAGGTTGTTCCAGACATAATAGGTATTGCTCTTTGCTTCAGCATTTTAGGGTTTTATTCTAATTTTTAATTCTCGTCCAAAATAGAAAATCCTAGATTTCCTTTGAAATTTGAAATCTCTTTAACTGCTTTTGGAACAGTTTCAATTAAATTACGGTAAAAGGAATATGGAATGTTGAGACATTATTCGGAGGAATTTAAGTATCTGACTGAGTAATCATTAATAAAAAATGCTTATACATTGTCTTGAACTACAATTAAGGCGAGTAAATCATTTTTCGAGGAAGTTTTGGTTTAGGTTTTTCACTAATCGAATCATTCTCTCTGTAGTCACATTAATATTTGAAAAACCACTATTAATCAAAAAAATGTTAAGATAGAGCAATTGTCTTGTTTAGCTTTATGTCTGTTTCTTTTTCTAAAAGTGGAGTGCTTGTAAATTTATAGCTTAAGGGCACATTTCATGCTAAGCTGAATGTCCCACAGTTTCTGCCTCTTTCGGTCTTTACTGACATTAAGGTATTGGCAGTAAATAATGCAGGTACAATCAATAAAAACAACAGAATTTGGGAGGTTCCTGTAGAAGAGTTTGATGCCGTTATTGATACAAATGTGAAAGGGATTGCAAATGTGCTGCGCCACTTTATCCCTTTGATGATTCCAAAAAGTCGAGGGATTATTGTTAATATGTCTTCTGGATGGGGAAGATCTGTTTCTGCCCTGGTAAATTCACGATTTTCATCTTCGACACAATTCATATATTTTAAATTTATCCTCATTTTAATTTCCATGATTAATATGGGAAACCATGCACGATTTAGCCGAACCAGAAGTTCCTAATTGTTTATCTGAAATAAAGGAACCATTGTTGAAAACAGCAGTGATGAATTTATGGGCAGTTGTTGAAATTTTTTTGAAGCTTTTAGAGGGAAGCACATAGACACCCTAGTTTTAAAGGACATGGATTTGCTTTATTCTTATCTTAATAAGTTATGACTTATGAGCTGGTAATATTTCCTCTTCCAGCAACTCCTACCGCTATTATGGCTTCCAGGGTGGGGGGAAGACAAAGAATGTCAAGTTCTTAATTTCAGAAATCTGTTTTATTCTTAAACTGTACTAAACCTTTCCAGTAATAGTGAACCAAATTTGAACATGCTTGTATCTCAATAGGTTGCACCATACTGTGCGTCAAAGTGGGCTGTTGAGGGTTTAAGCAGAGCAGTGGCAAAGGAGATGCCAGATGGGTTTGCTGTTGTAGCAGTTAGTCCAGGTGTGATAAATACCGAAATGCTTCAATCTTGCTTTGGAAATTCAGCCCAATATTTCAGACACCTGAAGCATGGTATGCGAATTTTTCTTTTAAGTTTTAGTAAGATTTAATCTATTTTACATATGCAGTTGTGCATGTAAGTTATCATACCAATTTTAATATATCCTAGAATCATATAGAAAGGACGATAAATAGAGCTAAAATGTCTTTCAGTTCATGTCAAATGCATCAAAAACCTCTAAGCTTGAATGGTTTGCAATTCTTTAGGAAAACTAGTCTCATAATTCAACTCATTGGGCCATTATAAACATCAAAATAGTCTCTCACCTCTCTGCTTCTTATAATTTGCTTAAATAAATAGATTTTTGCACAATTAATGGTTCGGATATATAATATGGTTTCATGGCAGTTGAAAAGAACAATATAGTTGCGAATATCTTTGCTTTATTTCTCACTTCAAAGATTGTTTGCATTTCTTAGATAGCGAGTACTGTAGATTGCTTTACTGGATTAGAACCTCGAAAAAGTTTCTTGTAAAAAAAAAATAGCGAATAGGCTATTTGTGACCGGGGTTTTATGTAGGAGCTGAACTATTGGTGTCATTTTTCCTTTCGATATCTGTCTATCTTACATAGCAACAGATTGCCATCCTTAGCAAACTTTGGCATTCCCTTAGAAACTGTGTATTAGGTTCAAAATCTTCAGTTTAGCAACTTGAAAGAGATTGTGCACCCTTGCCTTGCATCCAACTCAGGCTTATAATCTGAAAAGTTTTTTCCCAAAATTTTTTAAGCGCAAGGGACATCTTTAGATTACTATGCACAACCACAGTAGTTTGTTGGCAAAACTCTTTTCATGGGTAGACCAAATAGCACAATTTCCAATGACATGATAAAGTTATAAACTTGGATTAACGAAAGGATGAATTGCTTCTGCAAATTCTCTTTGTGGCACTATCCAAAAACTCTTCTCACCACTATTAACTGTGAATAGCTTCCTTCTCTAGGACTAGGAGAGACAAAGAAATAGAACTTTTTTATGCACTAGTGCTTAAATTAAAATTAGAAAATTTTCAACCTCTTACACCCTTCTTGATCCTTGGCATTTAATTTTTTTATTCACATAATTCTAGGTTGAATTCAACTTCCTAAGTTGGATGAGAAGTCAAAATTATTCATTATGCAACTCATTTTTGTTCCTTTTAGTCCTCTAGCATGGTGGATGATGAATATGTTTGGCTGTATTTGAGATGTAAGTTAATTAAGGCATGAAGATCATAGCTCTCTTTTGCGAGAGTGTAGTTGGTCTTTTGATCATTGCTACCAATCATTAGTGCGCCTCTGTAACTCGCTTCTCTCTTGCTTCCTTCAAAAATATTGATCAGGGGTTCAATCTCCCAAAGACAAAAACTAGGGATTTGGTTTACTCCATGATGACTGGCCATACTGCTATATCAATATAGGAGTCATAAGGGGGAAAGGAATAAAGAATAAAAACAAAGAAAATCACTCTAGATCTCAAGAGGTGCTTTTACTTTGAATTTACTCATTGAAAAACTTTATTGTGCTTAGGAGAATCATGCAAAGAGTTAAGAGACCGCGACAACGAGAAACATAAAGTTTGAGAATGGATTGAAACTGTTTAGGAATTACGAGTTCTATTGACCTATCTGGAATGTCTCTAAACTTGGGATTAAGCTTTTATCCTGCCAACCATATTTGACGGTCAATTCAACCTTTAGCCTTGACTATGGTCCTTTGAATTTTGGATTTGACTGACGTTAATGGCTATCTTCATTTATCAGTTTAAATCCATTATCTTTTCTTGTTAAGCCATATTCAATAATTTGTTAGCAAAATTTACTTCTATTTTATTATTTTGCTAAGATTATCAGCATGGACTGTATATTTTTCAGAAAACTTCATGAGTTTCTATCATATGTTATGAGATGAAAATATTTAATAAGTAGCTTGATTTTTGAATGTCACAAATTGCAGATGAGAAGAAAGTATAACTATAAGAAATCACATGCCTCTAAAGTTATGTTTAGGTATCTGTCAAATTAAATGAATAACATAATTTATTTAATAAAATATTACTCATTTGTATGTATTATAAAATAAGCAAATTTCCATTTTAACATAGCCTAGGGGTAAAATCTAGTATTCTTACATAAAATGCTTGGAGTAGTTTTTTTTCTTTCAACTTTCATGTTCATGCTATTTTGCCTTATGGTCTGAGAGGTTGATATGTTTTTCACTGGGGCCATCGATTAATCAGGTCTTTGAAGGCAGCTACAATGATAATCAATCTCACTGCAGCAGACAATGGTGCGTACCTCACTATCTAATGAAAGAACACAACTAACATTTTAGATTCAATTCGTCTCATGGTTATGACCATAAGCCTTGGAACAACCAAGTTTGGAATTTCCTTGTGATGCCTGTAAAGAAATCTCTACACACATTTTCCATTAGGTAAACATCAGTTTCCATCTTACATTTGAAGTTGATAAAGTTTGTTTACTAACAAATTCTAAGAGGTCAAACATTTTGGCTGGAAATTGTTAGACTTTACTTGAAAATTAATATGCAGCCAACTTTTTGAACTTTGAAGTCAGTTACTCCAGGATATTTGATAATTGTATGATGAATAAATTTTATTTCTTGGCATCAAAATCGGATATGTTGTATAAAAACGGGGAATCTATTCTTTTCATTTTAGAAAAAAATAATCTTGGCAATTGTGTAATGCTTACTCTTATACTTTTTGTTTACACTGTAGTTATATTCTTTGTTTCTCTCTTCATTTTTGGATTCCTATATAACGATAGCACCAAAGATCTTACTATTTCTGAAGGAATTGGAGTTACATCTCTTTTTTAGTTCCATTCAAGAGTTCTTATGTTTCCACGACCCTTTTAAGATCCCAAACTTTGTACAAATTTGTACAAAGGTAATGTTAACCCCATGATTAATTACTTCATTTATGAATTTTATAGTAATAGAAATACATGTGCTTCCCTCTTGCCTAAATTACCATATATAACATAAAATTTCTGCATCTATTACTTCTATTCAAACCTCCTGGGCTGTCATTATACCCCAAGTAAAAAGAATTATAATTCCCAGCCCACCTAAAATTCTAAAAATTTGTTGATAGTTCGATTCTAAAATTTGTTGATAGTTAGAATAGATTAGTAGACCAGGTCCAATAAATCATCTTGAATTTAAAATAGTTGTATATGATCCTTTCCTATAATTGTTTTGTTCTCTTGCGTTTATTTCACCAACTTTGCTTTTCTGAACAATCTTTTTTATCTTTTTGAGTGATATTAAAAAATTGCCATAAATCCATTCGGTCATCATTGTGGGTTTTGTATGCTTTTCTATTTATTTATTTATTTTCTGAGAGTTGCTTTATGCTTTGGAAATTTGAAAATTCATTTGTTCAGTCTTTATAGATTGTTATTTGTCCAATACGTTTGAATTTGGTGGTACGAAAATTATGAAATTACCTTCAAACCGAAAGAGAAATAGGTTATTTTTAAGGAAACAGACGTACAGAAGCCAAAATTTCATCAAGTTACATGTGAATTCATAAACCTAGATAAGACCCTTTCCAGATCAGATTTTCAATTTCCAGCAAGTCCTAAAATAACCATGGTACTCTGACACTGAGAACTAAGTAAAACAGAGCATAAAATAAGCTACAGCCTTCTATTCCATCCAAATATAAAGGATGATACTAACATCCATCGCTTGAATAAAGCCCTAAACTGGTCCAACTGAATAATCAGATTCCCTGATACATAATATAGGCTTGACCGGAAAGTCGTTTACATCAATTACCAAAATTAGTTGGGGAACACTTGAACTGCACTTTGTAGGAATAAAAGGTGGAAGCAAAATTTTTTATTCTATAGTTAGGCTATTCCATGCCATCTCATTTGCAACATGGGATGAGAGTTGAGGCAATTTTCCTTCCACCTATTATTTTTCCTTCCCACCAAACACACCCTTCCTATAGTTTATCTTACACACTTAGGCTCCATTTAAATAGACAATGAAATTAATTACAGTGAGATTAAAAACAGTAATAAAAATTACTATAGTTATGATGGAAAAAAATTCAATGAAAAATTTATATTGAATGGATTTAACTGAAATTAATATTTGAATTTAATTAATGGTGAGAAGAGTTCAATCTAATACAGTAGAATCCAAATGGGCACTTAATTAAATGTGGAGCTTCCCCCTTGACAGGGATAGGGAATATATATCCTGCAATCAAGGACATTATATTAGATAGTAAAAACTTATGCTGCCCGAATAGTCCAACCATATATAGGGAAAATGATTAATTTAAATAAAACTTTTTTTTAGCTTAGAAAGCTTAAAAGTTAGTAATTTTGAGAATCTCATCAATGAATTGTACTAATGAGGCCAGAATGAATGTTCATATATGAATAAGATAACTTGATTCTCCTACAAGCCATAAAAGCATTTAACCACACATAAGGATAATAACGATTTTGTTTGAATTGAATTTGATTCGATTTTTTCAGATATTATATAATATTATAAAAATTTAAAATTTAATTTGAATTTACTAAATTTTTATTTGATCTATATCGAACCGAACTGAATTTTACCAATTCGTTCAATTTATCGATTTTTAATTTTTAATTTTTTAATGTTTATATATTATTTTAATATAAAATTTTAATATATTTAAGTAAATTTTAATATAAAATTATTATTTTTATGTTATGTAAATTTAAAATATATATATAAAAATTAAAAAATATATATAATTCGATTTGATTTTTTTTTAATTAAATTTGATTCGATTTTTTCAGATATTACATAATATTATAAAAATTTAAAATTCAATTTGAATTCGAACCAAATTTTTATTTGATATATATCGAATCGAATTGAATTTTACCAATTCGTTTGATTTATCGATTTTTAATTTTTAATTTTTAATTTTTTAATGTTTATATATTATTTTAATATAAAATTTTAATATATTTAAGTAAATTTTGATATAAAATTATTATTTTTATTTTATAAAAATTTAAAATATATATAAAAATTAAGAAAAATATATAATTCGGTTCAATTTTTTTTTTTTCAATTTTTCATCTCTCAATCCGAAATCTGATCCGAATCTAATATATACATTTAATATCTAAATTTGATTCGATCTAAATAAAATCTAAATAAGAAAAAAATCGATCCAAACCGAGTGGCACACTACAGTTTTGAATTAAATTTTGGATTTCTGAGTATTTTTTTTTCTCGCCCCTAACCACATGAGAATATGAATCAAAATTATATTTAAAAAAAAAAAAAAAGCCACCTTTATAGTAAGAATCGTATATCAAAAGCACTGCTTTCTATGACCAGATACACATCTTTAAATTATGTGTAGCCCTACACTCCTTTTAATCTTTGAGAGGATCCATTCCAAGTTATCCTGCACGATTTTTCCTCAAGTTACCAAGTGTTAACCATGGCTGTCAAAACAGAAATGGAAGACATAAAAGATGGTAGTGTTAAATTCTTTGGAAAAAAAAAAGTGTTGAAATACAAGAATTAAATTCAATATCATGTTTTAAAAAGAATAAAGAAAAAAAAAACATATTTTGTCAATGTTATGTTGGCTGAAGAGATTCAAGAAAAATTAAGAATAGTTCGAATTAAAAGGAAATAAAAGAGGGTCATTTATGATGGTTTGGACATGTGAAACGTAAGCTTAATTGTGTACCAATTAGGAGAATTGAATCCCTAGATCTATGAGAGATCAAAACATTTAAAGATAGCGCACGAAAGATATGGATGCAACTAACAAAAAAAGATTTGATGGTTAAAGAATTAGATAAAAAGGTAGTTGTTGATAAAAATAAGTGGTATAAGAAGATTTAAACTACAATCTAACATGATTTTCTTATACGGTTTTTTATACAACCGACCCCAAAGTATGGGATAAAAGGTTAGTGTGTTGTTGTATTATGTTGGGTGAAAAATGAATGAGTAAGACTTCTTGAAGTCATTGAAAGGACTAACACATTAGAGTTTAGACACCTTAGCCTCTTGGAATTATCAATCCCAATCTAAGCAAGCATGAATAAAAGAATATATTGCAATCAACCACTTAAAACCCCAATTTGCCAAATTAAAAAATAAAATTCAAATCATGTTCATGATAAGAAAATTCAAGTTGTTATTAGAGGTTCTTTATACCAACCATTTTTATCAAACTCCATTAATATTTTGACGCTATTTTCATTTAGGCATGGTTGAGTGATAAGCAAAAATCTATATCTACATGATCAATATATACCATTCAATGATAAGGAAAATTCAAGCTATTATTAAAAGTTATGTTCAGCAACAACATTTATTAGATGTCACTAATAAGTCGACACTAAAACTCAATATCCTTGTAGTGAAATAACATGGTAGATTAGAAACTGTTCACTGTTAAAATAAAGCAAAAAAAAAAAAAACAAATTTCATATATTCCACTCAATTTTCACGTACAAACCAATTAACAAGATTGAAACCTGTTTCGGTTCACTATTTTAAAATACCAAATTCCAAACAATCTAAGAATTTTCATTTAAAAAAGAAAAAGGGATAAAAAAGCTTCCTTGGTACCAAAAAAAAAAAACGTTTTAATTGAAAGCGAAACAACAAGAACAAGGGTTATTCACAAGCTTTTGAGATAAATTCTAATGCAACGGAAAGTAAAGAGAATAGAATTGAAAAAAAAAAAAAAAACCCTAATTTCAAGGTTATGAGGAAGCCGTTACCTTTTGGGAGATTGAAAAGCCTAATTCTGAGATCGTTGTTCAAGAATTAGAGACGCATTTGCAGTATGTGAGTTGATGGAAGAGAAAGTGCATCTTCGAAGAAGTTTATGGGTAATTTTCTTTTCTTTTATTTATTTATTTTTTTTTGGCAATTTCAGGAGTAAAGGGAAGATTTTGGTGAGGAAAGTGTACTAATACGACAGCGTTTCGAAGAAGTGTGTGGTTCACTATGGGCCTCTTTTCTGGGCCCAGTTGAACAATAAAGAGGAACGGATCTGGGCTTTTGGAGTAATTATTTTATATGTTGCCATTAAGCACGGTGCGTTAGCATTTTCTTTCCCGGGAGAGAAGCAAAAAAGATTAAAGCAGAATGATAACGGCGTCGTTTAGCGTGTCGAACAAAGCGGCGGCGGCAGCAGCAGCAGCTAAGACGGTTTTGATAACCGGAGTGAGCAGAGGGCTGGGTAGATCCCTAGCTCTTGAGCTTTCCAAGAGAGGCCACACCGTTATCGGGTGCTCCCGCTCCCAGGATAAACTCAACTCCCTCCAATCGGAGCTCTCCTCCCCCGACCGTCACCTCCTCCTCAATGTCGATGTGGTCCGCCCCTATTCCCTAATCCATTTCTATGTCTTCTACACGCAGCTCTATTTTTTTTTAATCTGTTTTGGATTTACAGAGTTCAAATAGCAGCGTTGAGGAGCTGGCCCGAGTAGTAATGGAAAAGAAGGTTGTTCCAGACATAATAGGTATTGCGCTTTGCTTCAGCATTTTAGGGTTTTATTCTAATTTTTAATTCTCATCCAAAATAGAAAATCTTAGATTTCCTTTGAAATTTGAACTCTCTTTAGAGGCTTTGGGAACAGTTCCAATTAAATTAAGTTAAAGGAATATGGAACGTTGAGACATTGTTAGGAGGAATTTAAGTATCTGACTGAGTAATCATTAATCAAAAGTGTTTATGCATTGCCTTTGAACTATACTTGAGGCCAGTAAATCATTTTCCGTCTGTCATGAGCGAAATTTTGGTTTAGGGTTTTCACTAATCGAATCATTCTCTCCGTAAACACATTAATATTTGAAAAACCACTTTTAATCAAACAAACCTTAAGATAGAGCAATTGTCTCGTTTAGCTTTATGTCTGTTTCTTTAGCTGAAAGTGGAATGCATATAAATTTATAGCTTAAGGGCACATTTCATGCTAAACAGAAAGTCCCACAGCTTCTGCTCTTTTGGTCTTTACTGACATTAAGGTATTGGCAGTAAATAATGCAGGTACAATCAATAAAAACAACAGAATTTGGGAGGTTCCTGTGGAAGAGTTTGATGCCGTTATTGATACAAATGTGAAAGGGATTGCAAATGTGCTGCGCCACTTTATCCCTTTGATGATTCCAAAGAGTCGAGGGATTATTGTTAATATGTCTTCTGGATGGGGAAGATCTGGTGCTGCCCTGGTAAATTCACAATTTTCATCTTCTATACAATTCATATATTTTAAATTTATCCCCATTTAATTTCCATGATTAATATGGGAAACCATGCACAATATTGCCCAATCAAAAGTTCCTAATTGTTTATCTGAAATAAAGGAACCATTGTTGAAAACAGCAGTGATGAATTTAGAGGCTGTTGGAATTTTTTTTTGAAGCTTTTAGAGGGAAGCATGTAGACACACTAGTTTCAAAGGAGCTCTATTCTTATCATAATAAGTTATGTCTTATGAGCTGGTAATATTTCCTCTGCCAGCAACTCTTATGGCTATTATCTCTAGAATGTAAAGTTCTTAATTTCAGAAATTTGTTTTATTCTTAAAGTGTACTAAACCTTTTCCAGTAATAGTGAACCAAATTTGAACATGCTTGTAACTCAACAGGTTGCACCGTACTGTGCATCAAAGTGGGCTGTTGAGGGTTTAAGCAGAGCAGTGGCAAAGGAGATGCCAGATGGGTTTGCTGTTGTAGCACTTAGTCCAGGTGTGATAAATACTGAAATGCTTCAATCTTGCTTTGGAAATTCAGCCTCAGTATATCAGACACCTGAAGCATGGTATGTGAATTTTTCTTTTAAGTTTTAGTAAGAATTAATCTATTTTACATATGCAGTTGTGCATGTAAGTTATCATACTAATTTTATTATATCCTAGAATCATATAGAAAGGAGGATAAATTGAGCTAAAATGTCTTTTAGTTCATGTCAAATTTATCAGCAATCTGTAAGTTCTAATGGTTTCCAATTGTTTAGGAAAACTAGTCTCTTATTTCAACTCGTTGGAAGATGAATTCCTCTAAGAATGCAATTATAAACATTTCAAAATAGGCTTCTAAGCTCTCTGCTTCTTATCTGTGCCTAATTTGCTTAAATAAATAGATTTTTGCGGAATTAAGAGTTCGGATATATAATATGGCATGTAGGCAGTTGCAAAAGAACAATATAGTTGAGAATATCTTTGCTTTAATTCTCACTTCAAAAATCGTTTGCATTTCTTAGGTGGAGAGTACTGTAGATTGCTTTAGCAGATTAGAACCTAAAAAAGTTTCTAGTAAAAAAAAAATAGTGAATGGGCTGTTTGTGACCAGGGTTTTATATGGGAGCTGAACTTTTGGTGTCATTTTTCCTTTTGATACATGTCTAACTTATGTAGCAATGGATTGCCATCCTTAGCAACCTTGGGTATGCCTGTAGAAACTGTGCATTAGGTTCAACGTCTTCAATTTAGCAAACATGAAAGAGAGTGTGCACCCTTGCCTTGCATGCAAGTCAGGCTTATAATCTGGCTTTTTTTTTCCAAAACTTTTTAAGGGTAAGGGACATCTTTAGATTACTCTGCACAACCACAGAAGTTTGGTGGCATAACTATTTTCATGGGTAGACCAAATAGCACACTTTCTAATGACATGATAAAGTGATAAACTTGGATTAATGAAAGGACAAAGTTCTTCCATAAATTCTCTTTGTGGCACTATCCAACAACTCTTCTTACCACTACTAACGGTGAATAGCTTCTTTCTATGGAACTAGGAGAGACAAAGAAATAGATCTTTTTTATGCACCAATGCTTAAATTAAAATTAGAAAATCTTCAACCTCTGACACCCTTCTCGTTGGATCCTTGGCATTTAATTTTTTATTCACGTAATTCTAGGTTGAATTGAACTTCCTAAGTTGGATGAGAAGTCAAAATCATTCATTATTTAACTCATTTTTGTTCGTTTTAGTCCTCTAGTATGGTGGATGATGAATATGTTTGGCTGTATTTGAGATGTAAGTTAATTAAGGCATGAAGATCATAGCTCTCTTTGGTGAGAGTGTAGTTGGTTGTTTGATCATTGCCACCAATCATTAGAGCACCTCTGCAACTTGCTTCTCTGTTGCTTCCTTCAAAAATATTGATCAGGGTTCAATCCCCTGAAGACAAAAACTAGGGATTTGGTTTACTCCATTATGATTGGCCATACTGCTATATCATTATAGGAGTCATAAGGGGAAAGGAATAACGAATAAAAACCAAGAAAATTACTCTAGATCTCAAGAGGTACTTTTACTTTGAATTTACTCATTAAAAAACTTTGTTGTGCTTAGGAGAATCGTGCAAAGAGTTAAGAGACCATGACAATGAGAAACATAAAGTTTGAGAATGGATTGAAACTGTTTAGGAAATGGGATCGGGAATGGGTGTAGTCTTGAGGAGTGAAGGCGTGTGGGGTTGGAAAAATAAATGGAGTCTAATTAAAAGGGAGAGATTTTGGGTGCATTTTAATATTTTCCTGTAATTTTGGAGGAAAGAAGGTTTTACTGGTGGAAGTTTTTAATTAGACAAACTGTGCTGCGAGGAAATTTGAGTGGAAATTTGTTTACTGGGGATGGGGGCAGCTTGAAAACTGGATCTGGGTTTTCAATTTCATGCCAACCTTTTAAATAAATTTAGAAAATTAAATTGCATTAGGAAATAAAAATTTATAACCTATTGAAGATAGATACGTGTAAAAACAGGCTCAAATAAATATTATAATCAGACTCTAGCTGGCTTAGCTTGAAGTATATTTAATTTTGTTTTTCTCATTTACTTGATGAACGTTGATAGGTACTCTTGTCAAACAATTAATAACTTATTTTTATCAACCTTGAGGTATGATTGAAGAATGTTAATGTTTTCTTACCTATCATATTTGTTAATTTATAAAGAAATCAAACACAATGAGTTACTTCAGATAATTTAGAGGAGGATTTGTTGGTTTAAAACTCTTATTTAATATTATAGTAAATTGTGAGGTTTATAACAGCAATATTTGTGGTCCACATTGCAAATCCAATGGCTGTTACTTTGCAACCATGAATGCAATTAAAGACTTGGTTGCGACTATTTGTAAATAGCTTTAATTAGCCTAGCCAGATTATTAAACCTAAAATATATTTCAGTCCATGTGAGTTTCATTATCTTTGAATTATTTCTTTAATTTGGTAGGTCCTCTTTCGCCTGCATTAATTTAATTTAGTATTGGTTTAATGCTGCACAAGAGCTTGTTATGATGATGGAGAGGATTTAGAAAGGAGAACCAAACAATATTGAGGGAGCTGAATGCAAGCAATAAGGAACACAAGAAATAAGAGTAACATTGGTAAGAAAGTGGATTGGAGCCTTGGAGGAATGGAAGGTTTAGTATTAGGATGTGAAATTCCATGACCTAGTCATCTCATTATCCATGATTTAGACTAAGTCATAGCTGCATAAAGTTTTGAATGATTAGATAAGTTGGTTGATCTTAGAATAATTAGATAAGCTAGTTTTAATCTTAGATTAGGATTTAATCCTGCTTAGATGATAAGCTACAGCTTATAATGAACACCAACACTTGTGTATAAATACCCTATACTTGACAGGATTAATTCAATCTTTTCATTCACTCAAATCATCTGTTCTCTCATAGGAGGATATAGGGGGGAGGGTTAAAAAGTGGAATGGAATCTGAGATATCTGGGGAAATTTTAGTTTTGTGGAAGAAACTGAAGGGAGAGGTGTTATGTTATCAAAATGAGAGTGAAAAATCTAAAATGAATGATTTGATGGTTCTAACAAGCAGTCTGCTTATTGACGGGAGACTTCTGTCTATCTCCTTCAATCAAAAGGAGCTATGTCACTGGAACAACTTAGCAATATCCAATTTGTTTCCGAATAGAAGAACATGTATTTTGGAGTGGCTGTAAGGAACTAGTATTTTGAAGTGGTTGTGAGGAACTAAGGTTTGAGTAAACCTTAATAATAATATAAAACAGAAGTAGACTCTTTTATTACTAGTTGTATTGACCTATCTGGAATGTCTCTAAGCTTGGCATTAAGCTTTTGTCCTGCCAACCATATTTGAGGGTCAATTCAACCCTTAGCATTGACTATGGTCCTTTGAAATTTGGATTTGACCAATTTTAATTGCTATCTTCATTTATCAGTTTAAATCCATTATGTTTTCTTGTTAAACTATATTCAATAATTTGTTAGCAACATTTACTCCTATTTTATTATTGTGCTAAGATTATTGGCATGGACTGTATATTTTTCAGAAAACTGCATGAATTACTATCATATGTTATGAGAAGAAAGTATTACTATAAGAAATCACATGCCTTTAAAGTTATCTTTAGGTGTCTGTCAAATTAAATGAATAACATTATTTATTTAATAAAATATTACTCGTGTATGTATTATAAAATAATCAAATTTCCATTTTAACGTAGCCCAGGAGTGAAATCTAATGTTCTTACACAAAATGCTTGGATTAGTTTTTTTTCTTTTAAGTTTGATGTTCATGCTATTTTGCCTTATGGTCTGAGAGGTTGAAGTGTTTTTCACTGGGGCCATCCTTTAATCAGGTCTTTGAAGGCAGCTACAATGATACTCAATCTCACTGCAGCAGACAATGGGGCTTCCCTCACTATCTGAAGAAAGAACACAACTGACTTTTTAGATTCAATTCATCTCATGGATATGACTATCTGTCCTGGAACAATCAAGTCTGGAATTTCCTTGGGATGCCTGTAAAGAAATCTCTACACAAATTTTCCATTAGTTAAACATTAGTTTCAGTCATACATTTGAAGGTGATAAATTTTGTTAACTAACAAATTCTAAGAGGTCTGTATTATGGCCGGAAAATGTTCGAGTTCACTTGCAGCGGCACTCTTATTTGAAAATCAATATGCATCCAACTTTTTGAACTTGAAGTCGGTTACTCCAGGATATACTTGATAATTGTATATGATTGAATATTATGACATCTACTAAATCCTCTTTGTTTATTTATTTGTTTTGTATATCTATCAGCCATAAATTCGATGCAATGGACTTTCGCTCTTGCACTAAACACTTGATTTGGAATGCCAACGAAGTGAAAGACACCAAATTTTGGCCAATAATTGTTTTGTTGTCTTGCGTTAATTTCACCGACTTAGCTTTTCTGAACAATTTTTTTTATTTTAAGTGATAATTGAAAAATTGCCATCGAATCCATTTGGTCATCATTGGGTTTTGTAGACTTTTCTTATGCTTTGCAATTTTGAAAATTCATTTGTTCAGTCTTAACAGATTGTTATTTGTCCGATACTTTAGAATCTGATGATACGGAAATTATGAAATTACCTTCAAACTAAAAGAGAAACAGGAGACAGCAGGTTATTTTCGAGGAAACAGACGTACAGAAGTCAAAAGTTCTTTCCCCATCCTTCTTCGTCTCCGGTCTCCGGCCATGCTGGTTGAATGTATATTTTTGGAGACTTAATTTATTTAGCTTTTATAAATTTTAAAAAGCAAAATTTGATATGATTTACCAACCGTCGGGGTAATTAAGTTTAGGAATGGCACTAGGACAGCTATGATTTGCTCTTCCAATAGGTCCCTAAAAGTGGACCTATCCATTTTCGGTACTAACACAAGCTAAAATAATATAAAATTAATATAATTTAAAATTTTAATAAAAATAAAAATATATTAAGAATGTTTCTTGTTTATCATAAATCATCGTACGATAATTTTTGTATTTTATAAATATTGTACACGAAATTATAAAAATTATACAAGACTCAAATAGGCAAATTACCAAATTTACCTAAAAAGTGTTGATTCTTAAAAATTTAGATCATGAACCGCACATAAAATAAAAAAATTTAACCATCCTAAAATCCTCAAATCGATCAAAAACATTTTCATTAGTTATGCCAACCCCTACCATAAATCTAGACCTGGAGTTTAAAAAAAAAATTCACTATCAATTCAGAACCTTTTTCCAACCAGAGAACGGTTAAAGGGGTAAAAAAAGGCTTTAATCATTTAGATTCAATACAAACAAATACATTTGTAGTATCTTAAAAAATATGGAAAATAAAAAATATATATAATTAATATATCAAAAATACATCTCAAAAGATCAAATGGCTGTAAACGCCACATATATCTACATACCTGTTCTAATTCTCAGACGCTACTCGATATAATCTGAGCTTGAGAAATGCTCGATGACAAGATCAAATGTCCACCCAAGATGAATGCATGAATGAAAAAGTGATTTAAGTTCTTACCTAGAATCTGTAAGATGAACCAGACTGGGGTGGTGCCGGTGGCAACCGAGTTGGTGTCCTGCGGCTGCTAGAGTTTGAACCAGAACCTACATCACCATTTTGTGCTGGGTCGCTATACCGTCTGCTATGACCATTGGCCCCATGTCTAGATGAGTCGACAGGTCCATTTGCAGCAGCGTCAAATGCAGACCTCCAGTCATCACCAGATGCAGGTGCAGTTGCCCGTGGGCTGCTTTCTGTATCTCAACAAAAGGGGAGAAAAACCATGTTGTTCAGGTATAGAACCAGAAAAATAAAATTAATACAGAAAAAAAGTGTACTACAGGTGAAATATAAATCGACATACATGCATACAATTATGGATTATTTGAAGATTTGCACCAATTTGACCAAATAAATAAATAAAAGGTTTTGCACCAGGGACATAGTATTAACATCTCAACAGACGCATAGTAAATGTGCATGCAACCATCTTTCCAAATAAATCGCAACATTTATTTACATGAACAGAACCACAAAAAAGCTACCTGCTACACTACCGTTAGACCAGCTGGAGGCAGCAGCTGCTTGATTGTCATGTATGCTAAGTTGCCTTGTAAGTTTTGAAAGAAGAGAGGACTGTTTTTGGTAACGCTCCCTCCTGCGCTTTACATTTTGGTCCTCCATTAGCAGTTCCTCCATCCTAGCATTGCTTATGGCACTAACCACCAAAACAGTTAAAGGGTGAAATTATTCCCTAGAGCAGAACTGAAATAACAATAAAGCATAAAAAGATACCCACAAAAAAAAAAAAAAGAAAAAAGAAAAAAATTGGCTTTCAACGACCAAGCATTGATGTCAATAGCATGATTAAAAGCTGCATTTCTTTGACCCAACTGCTGAATGGAATTCTTACCACATTAACCAAAAGTGATAGGTATATACATTTGCAACCCTCATTACCCATTTATTCATGACAGTATGAGCCTCTTCCTAATAAGAAATAAATATCAAGAAACAGACAGGAATAGAATATGTAAGGCAGCTAGGAAAACTTCAACAAATTTCAAAGTTAGTACGCATGGTAGGAAGGGAAGAAAGCTAGGGCCTTGAGGTTAATATTTAGGCTAATTTACGACAAAAGGATGAGATATTATGAGATCAATTATAATTTGTTAAGGGGTTTATTAGATTTTTTTTTTTTTTGGCAAATATAAAAGGTTGATTGGAAGAAGCTAAAGTTAAGGATCTAGTAAGCTGTTCAGAGGTCATTTTGGTGCCGTGAAAAATACTAAGTACAACATTTGGAGGTTTTAGTGTTGAGTATGATGGTGAATTCATGTGAGATAGAATACAGTGCCGGTCAGAATCAAGATTGATTTAGATGGAAAGAATGCTGGAAAATGGAAAGTAAACAATAAGAAACAAATAAGGGATGTAACAGTCATAAGAAGGTCTCAACCTCTCAGGGACTTCAACCGTAAGGTCGGAATTGCTTCACACAATCCCAAATAAAGCAGACGACCTACTGAAATATTCATTAGCTTGTGCTCTATTGATCGAAACAAGTTACATGTGAATCTATAGAGTTCAAATTTATGGTTATTCATATGAACACTTGCCATCCAAATGATAAGCTACCAAGAATTTTCCACCATAAACTTGAACCCCAAACCTAGATAATACCCTTTCCAGACCAATTTTTCAATTTCCAGCAAGTCCTAAAACAACCATAATACCCTGACACTGAGAACTAAGGTAAAACAGAGAGTAAACTAAAGCTACAGCCTTCTATTCCATCCAAATATAAAGCATGATACTAACATCTATCACTTAAATAAAGCCCTAAACCAGTCCAACTGAATAATCAGATTCCCTGATACATAATATTGGCTTGACCAAAATTTGTTTACATCAATTACCAATATCAGTGGGGGAACACTTGAACTGCACTTTGGTAGGAAGAAAAGGTGGAAGCAAAATTTTTATTCTATGGTTAGGCTATTCCATGCCATCTCATTTGCAACATTCTACTGTAGCCATTGGATGAGAGTTGAGGCAATTTTCCTTCCACCTATTTTTTTCCTTCCCACCAAACACACCTTACCACAGTTTCTCTTACACACTTAATTATCAAAATAGCTTTTTGTACAAGAAATAATTACCAAAAATATCGATTCTATCTTCAAAACAAATATCCAGTAGAATACATTTCAACTATGGAAAAACCGATGCCTCACAGAAAAAGATTATCACAACCAATGAACATTTTAACAGCAAATTTCTAGTGCGATTTTCACAAAGTAAAAAGAAGACAGAAGGAAGGTGATCTCTTTGTTAGTTGTTGCTCATACTAAAAAATATCATTCAGATATAGCTTAACAAGCATGTTTTTACAGGAAAAGGGGGCATTTTTATTCCTTGCAGGCTAGGGAATATAGATAGTACTGACCTAACAGAGCTATATAACTGAATAAGCATGTCTTCTTTCGCTTTCTCTACTTGGCAAAGAACAACAGCCTGCTTAAAAAAATGATGATCAGAATCAACACACTAGCATAAACACAAGAAAAGGTCATTCAAGAGAATAAACTGACCTTTGGAACATTGGCAGCAAGGCTGTTAAGAACAGCTTCTACATAACCACGTACTTCTTGGGACATCCACCGAAGCTCTTCTTCAGGATCAGCAGGTCTTCTTGCCATTGTATCCTGCAAGCGAAATATGCATAATGTTGAAGATGCATGCTCAGTAATAAAAATTTTGACAGATAAACTTGATCCCAGATTTTTGTTGATTAAGCTATGCATTGGCCACCTCACCAACAACTCCCTTCATATATATATATATATAGTGCTTTGCTAATAGAAAGGAGAAAAAGAATAAAAATAGGGAGAAAGATTATTTTCCACTCTGTCATAAAAAAACATTTCAGGTGATTTTTTTTTTTTTTTGGAATTTCCTTTTGATTCAAGCTACAGTTTTTTACTTTGTACCCAAAAAAAACTTTTGACTGAATATTTTCCCAACAAAAAGAAAAGGCCATTCTTATGCTTGTCAGCCAAACCTGTATCCATAGCTAAAAGTTGATTAAATCAAATTGAATAATCAAATTAGTCACAACAATCTAAACCAAAATACCCCTAATAATCAATAAAGTACTACAGAACTCCCCTGCACCCAAAACATAATCACATGACGAGTATAATATAAAAGAAACCAAATGGAATTAACCAATAACTCACAAGTGAACCATCCGATAGACTTTGCCTCATGGGAGGGCCAGATTCACCCTTCACTTGACCTCCTTTAGATTCAACAATATTTCTTAACTTTTCCAACCACTCAGCCTTATCTGCAAGGCTCTCAGCCTTTAACAGAACAGCACTGTGAGCTGCAAAATAAATTGAAGCATATAATGGCACGTAACTTAGTACAATAACAACCAAATCAATTTAAGGAAACTTGTAAAACCTTTCAAAACTGTCTTATAAGGAACCCTGCTAGTTATCTTGAAAACAAGACTGGGTCCTTTTTCAGCATCTGGTCCATTTGCCTTCCTATCCTTGGAACTTTTGGATGAGCCACCTTCTTCATCAGCAACTTCCCCAATGTTGCATTCCTGATGATTATATAATTAGAAAAGCAGCCATTGATATAGAGGACATACCAATTTATTTCATTATGAGCATTGTTATTGAGATCAAATCAATAAATCAAAGCAATATAAACTAGTCCTAATCAGCAATACAAGGATTCTTAGTACAAGTCAAACCCCACATTCTCTCTCTCTCACACATTGGTCTTTTCTTTTTTAAAAGAGAACTGATTTCCTTGTCTAATAATTTAAATTTAGTTACCCACTAGGTTCAAGTCAGTTGGTAAGAGAGGAGCTCCCTTTCCTTTTCAACCACAGTTTGATCCTTGTGAGAAGCACTCTGAAAGTAAAATCCTGAATGAACCAGGCCTGGGCAGTGCTCTCTTAAGATCACCCAAGAAGGGGGGATTAGACCTAGGCAAAGCCTAGGGCCACCTCTGTCTATATTCCACACCTCTGACCGTATTCCCCAAATTTAATTAAATTTAGTTAATGGTTATGTATTAAGAATACTTAGGGTAGTTCAGGGGGAAAAGGACATGGAAATAATTTCTCCAGCATTAAGATAGCATTTGGAAATTTACATTTGAAAGGGGAATGTGAATTTCATAATTAGCATAAACGAGAATGATAAAGATGTTTAATTGACCTCTCAAACTTTTAAAAAAAGTTCTAGCGACCAAGTTAGCTCGCTACAGACAGAAAAACGAAATTGACCAAGATATTTGATTCAGCTTGTTTCTTAATCACTTTAGGGCTTTGGTTTTATAACTTCAATAAAAAGATCAAATTCAATCAAGGGTTCAGGTAACTTTTATGTGACTATGCTTTTGTTTTTAGAACTTAAATATCTGAAGAACTTAGGTTAAATTTCATTTTTTATTATAAAAAAAAGGGAAAAAAACCTAAATGATATCATTACATATTAAATGCAACATTAATACATTTCATTTAAGTAATTTAGTTAAGAAGGAGAAGCTTCTAAGAAGACCTTAAAATTCGAAAAGTCAAAGTAAAAGCTGAATATTATACTCCCTCTGTTTCATATTAAATGTCCATCTTACTGTTTTTGAATGTTTCAAAATAATGTCCACATTCGTACAATCGAAAACACTTTTCCAATGTTACATTTAATAGAAGGAAATACTAACTTCAGGTGGGACCCCCTAGTTTTTTTGTCACTTCAAGTGTAAAGTTTGTAAAGTAAGAAACAAAATGCCCCATTCCTAAAAGATTTTGCCATTTGAAACAAAGGGACTAATTATAATATTGTTATGCACTAAACAAAGCAAAAGGGAATGACAAATGTCTTTTTCACAGCTCTATCATCTCTTTCTTTTAACTCTCACCGACTTTCTTTTCCAACTTCTGGCTTTCTTTAACCTTTTCTTCCTCCTCTTTTTGCTACGGTATTATTGTAGTTACTATTCACAGCACAAAAATAACACCCATAATAATGTTGTCAAAGCCTGTAATGACTAGGACCCTTATAACACCATAGGCAGAAGGTGGGAAGGATAAAAAAAAAGTTCGCCTAAGAAATTAGTAGGTTAATTCTCAAAAATTATGTATATACAAGTATACAAATACATACATACACAAATATGTTCCAAAGAAATTCTAATTTATTATATCTACCAACTTTAAAATATAAACTTTAGGAAATGACCATTAAAGAGTTTATATCATGTTATTGCCTAGTGTTCCAAAGATCAAGTATTATCATAAATAAAAGTTCAGCATACAGTTTCCTCTTCTATTCTTCCAGCTGGCCCAATTGTCAACCAGATTTCTCTTCAGTTTCAGCACCTTTATCATCACCTTAATTGAACAAAACTTAATTAACTTCTAAATTTTAATTGTACAATACGCATTTTCCCCATTTTCATACACCATAAGTAGGCAATTCCCCCAAATCTGTACTTCAGAGATCAAGAAAGAACTTTTTTTTCTTTTTTTCTTTTTTTAAACAAGTGAAGAACAAAAGCACTAAAAGGAACAAAGAGGATACTACCAACATACAAGGCAGTTAAAAGTGATCTTATCTCTAGATTCTCAAAACAACTACATAATAACCAATATCTCAAAACAAAAACCCTCAAGATAATGCAACTAAAGGACAATCAAGTTAGACTTGACATAGAGAGAATGCTGATCCTCAAGTACCAATACCCCCCATATAAACAAC
Organism: Durio zibethinus; assembly: GCF_002303985.1. Next base: position 13,033,657 of record NW_019168037.1, on the reverse strand, counting down.
TTACAAAGAGAGAGCAACAGAGAGAGGAGAAAATGCCTATTGTACATGTTGCATCATTAAAAATTGATAGCAAAAGTTAATCAACTTCTATAATCACCAAGAGATAGATTCTCAAGTAATGAATAATATTTAACAATCAGAACACATGTGCATGTGTCTATTAGGATTATTAGCCAACTATATTCTTACCAAAAGCAAGGTATCACAAGAAATGAACATTCACTTAATACCTCCAATGTGATGACACCACGAAAATGCCTTTCCTCTTGTTTTTTTGTGTAACCAAGCTGCAGCAAAAATTACTGTTAAACAACGTTACTTGAACAAAGAGAAAATAACAGGCATTATCAACCACACATGCGCATGCACAAATAGAAACAACCGAGTGTTGCCAAGGCATGTGCCTTAGCACCAGACAACAAAAGTGCCTCAGACCCATTAGGGCGAGGTGCATTTGATCAGGCACATGCCTGGTGCGCCTAGGCACGCTTTTTGGTAAGGTGGTAGCTGGAAAAAAAAAGCCTGTCTAATTGAAATTCTCTTTAATTTCTTTTAATTTTTTTTCATTAATTGTAACTTTAACAGTAAAAATAGGGGACAATATCAAACTCTTTACTTCTCAATATTTGAGTATTCAACAACAAACATGGGACCATAAGGACATCATGCATATTGATCAACAAAAGAAAACTAAAATTTTGTATGTTTTGTAGGAAAACTGGACCATTCTTTAGGGCTTATTATCAAAATTATATATATTAAGCCTATTTTATATTCATACACAGACAGACACATAAACAAAAAAGTCATACATACAAATTGCACCTTACTTCACTCAGGTGAGCACTTTTTTTGTGCATTGCATCTCAGGCAATATAAGGATTCCAGCGCCTAGCACGCGCTTTGCGCCCTTGACAACACTTCAACAATCACAATTAATAGAAGCACAACATACTAACCTTGCCAGTTTTCTCATTTAAAACAAACCATCGCCTACTCCACCCGTTTGTTTTTGCACTTTTCTTCAGTAAAAAACCTGCAGATACAAAATATAATTGATGCTAAGGCTTTTCCCACTTGCAGTCAGCTACATGGATCACATTGTGCCATTGGGCTCTATTTAGGACCAATCCAAAATAAGCTCAACAAATGACAAGCAAATGGTTATATTCAAAATTACCATGGTGTATTATATATGAAAAGCTTGTGATATGTTCTTGCCTTTAAAATTTTCTATCCCTCCTAAATCCCTATGTCCTCACTTTTTCAACATTTCCTAACAGCTAAGCCTTAGACTTTACTACCAGATTCTGAGAAAGAAAACTAAGGGAATAACGCATACATGTTTATTGCAAGCTTATTTATAAGATAGAAAGTGAAAGAGGGATATGTGAAGTTAGAACATTTCATACCTTGGATTATTAACAGATTATAAATAATATTACTAACAGTTGAAAGACTAGTAAATGTGCTACAGAAAATGAAGAAAAGATGTGTGCATGCGTAGCGTTATACCCAGTGTTAAAGTCGTAACCTTTAATATGATTCTAGAATTTCGAAATGATCCCTGCCTGTTGTTAGTGAGAGCAATTTTACAAAATCTACACAAAGTTCTATAGATTCAAACTAAAACCTGCTTGTTTTGGAATTTCAGGAGAGTGAATTGCCCTTGCTTAAATATTGTGGCTCTGCTCCTGAGAGAGGCAGAAAGTCAGCAACATGTTCATTATTTCACAGACCACCAATTTAAATTTGATATCTCCACAATCACAAATATTATTTGTTGATCAGGCAACTCAATAGGCATTCCTTGTATCTTTACCATTTAGCAATGGCATCATAGGAAAGAGAAGTTTAAGGCTATAATTCAGGATATTGGATGAAACCATAAATTTTATAATTATGTGTTCCGGATATTCAGTTTGATTACTAACCTGCTGTTATCTCACCACCAGGTCCAGCAGTCTTCAGGGCTGATCCCTCTTGTAGGTCTTTTTCTTGCTTACTTGGTTTATCCTTCATCGATTTTAAGCTTCCTTCAGATTGCTGTCCACCTGTTTGAGGACTAGGTGCCTAAGAAGAAAAATGATGAAAACAATCAGTCTGTTGGACAAATGTAGTCAACCAATGAACTTAATATTATAAAATATCTACTAAAGCCACTTAGCAAGGTCCATACACGATTTAGAATTGATTGCTCTGCATCAATTGGCTTCTTGGAGGACCGATTCTTCAGCTCTTCTTCTCGACGTTGTCTCTCCATTCTATTGAAAAATAATGGATCAGGAAATAGATCAAAAACCAAAAGGACAAATAGCTTAAATGATTGAAGAGAAGAACAGGAAAGCTATAAAAATAAATAAACCAATAGATGAAAAAGAAAATTTATCTTAACATACCGCCTTTGCACCAGACGAATGAAATGTTGCGGTGGAACAAATGCACGCTCCATATCCACTAGCGCAACTACCATCTTTTTGGCTTCATTTTTAAAACCATCAAGTGCAGCACTTGCAATTGCCAAAACCTGGTTAAATTTTTTTTCACAGGCATTAGTCAAACTTAATATCTATAAAGCATATATGAACAGAAGCAATGCATTATTACCTCTCTCTTAAAAGGAGCATATCTTCCAAGACCAGGTGTAGCATTTGCAGCAGCAGAAACTATGTCTAACAACACACGATGAACCTGTTTTGACAGGTACCCAAAAGAAAGAGAAAACAGACAAAAAATCACATTGAGATGAAGATCACAAGGTTAGTTAATTTCAAGGGGTTATAACTTGAAATGCTTAAATAACCTTTGTCACACAAGAAAAAGTTCCTGTAATAACATTTTAATTTTTAAAGTGAAAATGCTGGATATGCATTGTTTGTATTGGTAAACTAACATGAAAACATTTGGAGACAAGTCACAGTATTAACAGCAGGATAAAGTTGTACCCACATAACCGTTAGTAATATATGATGTTAATCAATTAGGATATTGGTGCCGTACATATTTACTTTGCAATGAAAATGCCCAAAAACATCTATAGACAAAAAATTTATTTCCTCACCTATCAAATTAACTGCAGAAACTTGTGCAAACATACTCATATAACATTTAGGAAACAGATACAGAAAACATAAAAAACCTACCGTATTAGTAGAAAATATACACATAATAAAAACAATGCATTAGTAGAAAAATATACACACGATAAAACAAACATGAAAGCAATCATGAAGAATGAACCTTTACAGCAAAGTATAGGTACAGAGTACCAACACAGATGTACCTCATCAACACATAAACGAGATGGTTCTTTTGCAAGCTCCAAGACACCCTTTATCAGAGATCTTAAACCTTTCTCTGGAGATATCAGATAGGGTTGATAGCCATCTGCTTCTAAGACAATCTGACAGAAAAGTATCAATCTGAAGGTAAAAAACAGACCAATACGTAGCAACTTAAGAAGGCACAAAAATTGAATGAGATTTGTTTATAGAAACTACCCTTTTGACATTGTTTATGTCAAAATGTCTGTCCATAGGGAGCTGCTTAATCCTGTTAGGAAAACTTCCCTCAAAACTAGCAACAATTTTCCAACCATTTCCCTAAAAATTTGGGGGGAGAGGTAAAACAAGCAAAAGAAGAGGATTTATTAAATCAAACTGACAGACAAATTAAACACTTCAAAGATTTGTCTAAAATAGCTTTTTTATCATTTAGGTAGCATATTTATCATAACCATGCAGATATATCTTTAGCCCTCTTTTGCAGTAGTAAACAACAGTGATGAGCATTTCACTTCTAAAAGAAGCAACTCACTTCACCACCCGTGATGTGTTGCAGAAATTTGTCCTCAAATTCACGGCACAGCTCCAACGCAATAGCTCTCGTGCCTTCAGCAGTACTAACCATTTGTTCACCAAGCCGCACTAATTCATCCTTGACTATTTGAGACTTCCCCTGAAGCCTGACATGTGGTGAAGAAAGGAAGAATTAGAAACCTAAAAGACGTATGAGAATATGGACTATTTTAAAATAATAATATATTTAAAACCAAGTTTAGTTTGAACTTTTATGTTTAAATCAAATATAAGTCCTAAAACAAAAATGAAGCAAATAACATCAATTACATAATAAACAAATAATATTAAAAAAGGAAACATATGAACCCAAATTTACAATTACATAACAAACAAATAATATTAATAAGGAAACATATTTGAACCCAAAAAAGAATCGTCTCGATTGGGGCTGTTAAAACTCCGAATGGGTGGCTGTCTGATACTATCAACCTCACATATATTTGATATCTAATAATAGAACAGAACCTTAACCTTGGTAATTCACTTGCCAACTAGGTCTCTCCACCTTTGTGAAGACATTTAATAATAAGCTAATAATTTGGCAACGGTCAACCTCATAACAGGTAGCAATTTACATATAAGCTGATTAGGGGTGGTTCACATACCTTTTATAATACAAGCATTAGCTTTTAAAGACAATATGCCATTTACTTAGAAATATATATTTACACAAATTCAGAAAGCAAAAAGTTCTAACATGTCTTGTGGTAATGCTCTTCCTACACATTGTGAGCTAAAACAAGAAAAATTCTGTGGCAAACTAGGGTCTATTTACAGTATTTTCTACTTTCTAGGCAGTAATACAACAGTATGAGAAAGAAATGCAGTAATCAAAAGAGAATGTAGAAATTTAGTAAACTTCTGTAATTGCATAAACAGAAAGCAATGCACAAAAGGAATTGGGATAAGCAAAGTACCCAGAAAGGAGATTTGGAAGCCTGAGTTTCATACGGTTACGTATCTGGCCAGCAAGGGCATCTACCAAAGCTACTCTCCCGAGCTTATTTTGAGGGGCTCCAGTCAAAATAGATTTTAGACTTTCACTCTCTGCTCGCCAAGCCGTTTCTAAAGAATTGTCCGATGAAGCACTACCAGATTGAGTTGAAGCTATAGAAACAGACTGACCAATTAGAGCAACCCATGGAATATCAGAAGTTTTAGGTGGTCCCTGATTTAATAAGAGAGCCTGAACTGCTGCAAGGGCTTTTGAGTCTGAAGCAGCTTGATCAATTTTACTAATGACGCCAACAGTTCTGGTACCTACAATCAATTAAAAATTGGCAATAAAATTTTCAAAATCCAGAAAAGCAGTGGCGGAAAGAAAATTTGTATCATTTTTGGCCTGGTAAAAAATTAATTGGAATATGCAAGCGCCACAGCATTTCCACCTTCTGAATCATAGTCCTTCGCAATCCTAAGTGGTCTAGATGACGAAATTTCTGGTGCCTGAGCAGCAGGAACAATAACGAGCAAAATAGCATCATTATGTTCAACAGACTCACTGAGCTGAGGGAATAAAGTAAGAGAATTTGTCAGATAACTAACCAACCAAAGGGGTAACATAAATAAAGAATAAAGAACCAAATAACACATCAGTGTGTCCAGCTGTTAAAATTTGAAACAAAAAGAAAATAGCGTTCAGCCACTCACCAACGAGTCATCCACAATTCTTTGCTCCAATCCAGGTAAATCAATCAATTTTAATGGTGGGGCTGAGAAATGGAACAAGGGGAAAAACTGTTAAAAAATTTTACAAAATGTTAAAGAAGATTTATATTGCACATGCACATATATATAAGAATGTATCTTAATGCATGCACACATGAGTGAAAAAAGAGGCAAGGGGAAGGGAAGTGTTGAGATCAATCATGAAATATAGTTGCCCTGTCACAGTTGATGTGAACTCCTAAATGGATGTCCACAACGCGTCAAACCTTCAGATAGTTGAGCGATGAATGGGGTAGAATTTTATTGTTTCTCTGAACCCATTGCTGCCTGTGTAAGGCTTTGCAGGGTGTCTATTAATCTTATCTAAAGATTCCCAAGCTTGTAGAATGCGACAAACTATTTGCTTTGTGTCTTTATGTTTACTATTAACTACACAAATATCTTTAAGAAAATAACAAGGACTAGATCCTACAAATATCTAGATATTTGCGAGATAACAACTTTATGCGAGCATTCATATTCCTTTGATTTCTCATTTTTTTTCCAGCACAACAATTTCAGTGATCAAGTTAAACGTCCATGCAAAACTAGCCACATCACTGTATCCTCCTGAGCTTTTACCATACAATCAATAAGCTCCAATGACATCAGTTGCCTTCAAAGGAATTCCAGTAAGAGTGATGCCAGGATTTAATGCAAATAAATTGATGCAGAAGCATCCTAAAACTTAGCTAAATTGATTATTTTGATATATTATTTTAGGTTTGCCATTCTACTTTAGTATAAGGTCAGTAATCATGTTTTATTTTTATTAAGTGGTCATTTGACTAGGATGCGATCTTTTAATGAGTCTGAAGGGCTAGGATTAGATGAGGTTTATTTATATCCAGGGGCTAGGATTAAAAACTCGTGTCTTAGTATATGTAGTTCTAGACACTTCACGGGGTCATTATTTTTGAAAACTATTTTTTAGTGGTTCTACAACCCTAAACCCAAGTTTTTTTTATCCAACTTCAGTTTTACATCACTTTTAGCCTCTGTTTTCCCCTTTTTTTCCTCTTCCGTACTGAAATCCAATAAGAATCATTCAAGGACTTGACTCAAATACACAACTTTGGCCCACCCTATTGTGTCTGGAAAGCAAGTTGGCAATTTGTGGCCATTTTTGTGATTAAGGCAATGAGTAGAATCACTTATAGGTCAGCCTGCATAAGGTCTATTGTAAATATATAGAATGCAAACAGAAAGTCCTGGACAATAAAAAACTATTGTAGGTTTTACTTAAATATATGGTTGAATATCTAAAAAGACAATAGGCGTATTTGGCTAAAAGCTACTTTTACATTGTTTATCAAGAAAACTGCTGTCAGATATCTTTACATACTGGTGATAGATCTCCTGCACCAAGAATGATTGATTCAATGTGGTGTAGGTATGGGAAGGGATGGAACAAAGGTCTAGGACCCTGATGTAAGGGCAAAAGATTCCCTATGCTCATCCCAGTTTGTCCACATTCCCACAATCAAACTGATGCAATAATATCATGAGAAAAATCACTCAAAGATATGTTAATAAAGGACTAAGTTACAATGATGTTCCAACAATTATAAATTCTTAACAATCACAATAATTTGGGAAAGACAGGTAGGATTGAACCCTTGTGACCAAAGGATGAGGAAAAATTAAAGTGCCCTGATTCAAGGGCAAGTGATTCCCTCAGCCCAAAAAGCACCATTTCATTATTACGATCAAATCCTGAGAACAATCAGTCAAAACTATTAAAATTGGGGACTAAGTTGCACAGAGGTGTAATCAATTCTAGAGCGTTAACAAATGCAATAATGTGCATGAGCATAACTTCCATCCACCCTTTTTTTTTTTGGGGGCGATCTCCATCCACCTAACTTAGGACAGCATACCTATAACTCAGTAACAACCTTTAGTCAGCCTCCAAAGGGCGCCAAATGGGTCCTTTTGTTGCTATGCTACTTAAAGAAAAGAAAACCTCATTCAAAATTGTACTAAACAAGGACCTTAAGCATTAGACAAATTATCAAATAAAATCCAAGTAAGAATCACCCTAGCAGCACATTGATTGTGGACTTTACACATTAGACATTTGAGGTTCTGGCAGTTCCAGGTCATTCACTGCAAGAAATCTCTCTTAAAAGTTGAAAGCAGGTTTAAGGTTGGTTTTATTTATGGTTGGATGGAGGCTTCATTGCTTGGATTGTGCTTTGACAACATCTTCCGGCAAAAATCTCATAGCCCGGATTTTCTAATCTCTTTGATGCTGTTATCTTTAATTTTTCATAGCTATTTCCTTTGGGTGATTTTCACATTGCACTAAAATTGTTAGTGTTTGCTGAATATTTCTTGATTCGCTACTAAAGCCAAAGGTCATTTGCTGCCTAAAACAGAGCATATAATTGACTAACTATGATTGATCAGCCTTGAGACAGTCAATTCTTGAAAGTCATTTGCCCAATTTTCCAATGTTTGGTAGGCTGAAGAAAAATTAGAAAATTGGTCAACCACTTTTCAGCAATATAAAACATGGCTAATAATAAGGAAAACAACTTCCCAAGTGCATATTTAGAAAGTTGTTTCCAAGAACAATTGGGCCTCTCTCTCCTCAAGCCAACTTTAACCACACAGCTCTCTCTCGCCCTTTCTTTTTCCTCTTTCTCTAAAACCAATCCCCTATAATATAGGAGAAAGACTCCTTATTCCTGCTAATAATGCCACCAAATACTTTGCCTACAATTGTCTTGTTTTGAGGTAAATATCAGCACTCTTCATGGCACATGTTATGTTTCGAGTTTTTTATCTTTTCTCAAAGACATAATTAAATCATTTTCAGAGAGGTGCAGGGTTTTGTGTGTGGGGTTTGTGAGGCTAAAGATATGTTTGGCACTTTCCATGTGACTGATTAAGAATCAAGTTAATATGTGTCTCTCTTGTAGGAGTTAGGCTTCGATTTGAGTGTTTTTGACAAACTATTTTTCTGCTTGACTCATTATGTTTCTAAGTTTCTTTAATGGAGGCTGTCATTGAAATGGCCACATTTCTCATAAAGACTTTATGATAATTTGTCTTTGGTGAATGTTAACTTTCTACTTGGTATCATTCCTGAAATAGATTTGAATAGACTAATGAAATTTGATTAGATTAATTGATAGAGTGTTTGTCTATGTCACAATAATGTAAATTTTCTATTGGATGCCAAACAAAGGAAAACATTAAACATTGTTTTTCCAAAGAATAGAAATTTTTTTTCATGGATAATATAATTCCACAAACCAAACAGAGCCTTAGATGTGGTATGCTACTTCTATTTATATGAAGACTAAGGAAAGGAAGAGCCACTGATGCCACCATAAAAATTATTAAAGTTAGCTAGGTCTCTGGTTAAAGTTTATAGGTAATTGCAACAATTCAGCAATTGACATCTGTAAACTTAGTTCTGAAAAGCACCCTTGGATGTAAAATGCACATTGCTCATTAAATAGATCATTTCAAAGGAAAATCAAACTTAAAACCAATCTTATAAAAAGAAAATTTTCATGAAGGCATCAAACTCTGATAGAAATTATTTTATTCAAACATTCATAAAACCACTAAAAATCAATGATACAATTCAATAAACATCACAGCTGACCTGTGCTAGTACGAAGCTTCAGATATATTTCATCACGACCCCTGCCTGATGAACCTTTGCTTAACCTATCCTGTAGAGAACGCCGAAGAGCACCTACAGTGCACCAATTTGAATGATGAAGGGCAGTCAGAGAGATCACCAGACCAATATGCAGAGTGTGTAATGAAGAATGGTACATTTTCCAGGTGCAAACAAGTAACACTAAGCCACACAAGTGAAATAGAAGCAACAAAAAAAAGGATGGAGGCCTTACTTGCAGAAACCTGTTGAGATTTATTGTCAATTTGCAATATGATTGATTTAGTGCTTAAAGAACTATCTCTAGCCAAATCAATGCTGATGGGAGCTCTTGTGGCACCATTTTCACCAGTAGGCTGTCAATAAATACTATTATAAGCAAAGTACTCTGGTGAAAATAAATATCTTCAACAAAATGCAAAAGCTTAAAACAATTAAAACAAATACAACATACCAGAACAGGATGTCCAATTAGACTGTTCAAGACGGCAGATTTACCAGCCCCCTATTTGATACATTCGGAAAAAGGGAAATTAAAATTATAAAAAAAATAAATAAATAAAAGATTTCAAAATCTCATGCTAAGACAGAAACAGATTCATCACGACATAAATTAGCTCCGTTTCTTCCAATTTTAGGAATTTTTTAATCAATAAGTTACCTCGTGTGATTAAATAAACACAAATTTGACATGGATAAATATATGCATAACGGGTAAGTTTCCTTGCTCTTAATGGAAGACAAGGGATAGGTAAACAAGGGTGCTGACTAGGTCATAACCAAAAAGAGATGTTAGCCAATATCAACAAATCATATAGTAATACAAATAAGGCACAGAATGCCTGGCAAATATAGGCCTTGAATAGCAATATAACAATTTCATGCTCAGCCTTTTGAAGATAAAAATGAATGTTAATCCCTTTTCTTTTTCCCTCAATAGAAAAACCATTAACAACTCTAAAAAAAAATTGAAAAGCAGCAGGTATACCGGTATGATCCTGAAAGTCCAAAGAAAAATGTGTATTTAATGTTCAAATCAATACGCCTAAAGGATCTGATCACTATTATAGATTGAATATCCTACAGCATCATTAAATTAGCATTCCAATTAATCAAAAAGAAATTAGCAATTAAGAAACTCCGACAGCTTTGAAGAGCAAAGAATCAAAAGAAACCTTCGAAAAAACAAATATAATGTTAGTCATCGTGTTGCTCTCGTATTTTCCTAATAAATCTAGCTTTTCTGGACAATATAAACTTGAGCAATGAATCAAAAATAATGCAACATATATAAATAAATATATATATACATATATATATTTGAATTGCAAGTATAGCACCCTATATCAGATCAATCAAATTCATCTGAATATGACAGTTTCATAAAGAAATTGAAATTTAGTTAGGTTTCATTTCCTTCCGTTGTTATGCAAAAAAGCCCAAAGATATCCGATCTTTAGCACCTAAAGGAAATAGAAAATCTAGCAGATCCAACAGAGAAGCTCAAAAAGCTATAAAAGAAATATGAGCGAATTATGGAACATACGACATTGCCCAAAGCGACGACGTTGAGGAAAGTGGAGGAGCGTTTGGAAGACGACGACGAGGTCTCATCGACGTCTTCATCGGCGAGCACAGCAGCCGCTTGCTTCATCGATTCCGAAAGCTCTGCCAATTCTTCGATCGCCTCCATTTCTCTTCTATTCGAAAAACAAAAATAAAGAGAGATCGAAGCTGTGAGAGAGAGAAAAAGAGGGATTACGGAAGGAGAAACCCTAGATTTGGATCTGATTTCTTTTTTTTTTTTTTTTGACGAAGAAGAAGAAGGTATTCAAAAGTTTTGACTATTTGTTTTTGTTCAAATTTCGATCTCTCTCAGCGAAAGTTATGAATGGAGAAATGATGGCTTGGTTTCTGGTCATGGTTAAATAAATAGGGACAGTTTTAATTTTTCAAACTTAAAATCCATTTAAACGAGAATTTATATTTAATGCGCTCTTAAATTGTATACATTATAAATTAATTGTTTAATATCATAACATTAATGAATAAACATAAATTTTTATTAATAAATAATTGACTTAATTAATTAAAATTTATCGTTTTTAACAAAAAAATTTTGAATTTGAATCTTATAACGATGATCAATCATTTCAAATATATAATTTATAATTATTTTAAATTATCAGTTACGATACATTTTAAAAATTAAATAACTTATTTATTTCAAATTTTTTATTTAAAAAAATATAAATTTTTTAAATCAATACACAAAAATTTGATTTTAAAAAATCTTTCTATTAATAAGGTGATATTATATGATTTATTAATAATGTATAAAATTTTTCGTATTAATAATATATCAAATATATATTTTTTAAATAATTCAAAAGTCTGATTAAATTAATTTTTTATTGGTTCGATCTTTCTAAATGTTATACTAAAATATCAATGGTTGAAAAATCAATTTTTAACAAAAAAGGTGGTCAATAAAAGAAACTCATATGTGTTAAAATTTTAATAAAAAATATTAATTGATTTTGACAATAACAAAAAAAGTACTCATATTTTATGTGAGAATACAATTGTGATTAATAATTTTTACGTAAAATATAATTTAAATATATAAATTATCAGTATTTTATATAAAATGAATATTTAAATTATTAAAAAGTGGTGGATTCAATTGATTAAGCTTGTTCTTCTCGACGAAAAGGTCTTGGATTCGAGTTTTATCTATGGTCACTTGTTGAGGTCATCTAAAATGCACGATCTATAACCACTTATCTTAAATTATCAGGTACGACGCATCTTATCATAACTTGAGAGACTGAATAATCTATCTACCTTCGAATTTTTTTTACTAAAAAATATATATAAATTATAAATTTTAATTATAAATATTAAAATTTAAATCTCAAATATTTTAAATATCATTTTTTTAATTATAATTAGTTGAATAAAATGATGAGCCGTTCCAATATTTAATTTTTCAACATTGCCTATTTGGTGCAATTTTGACAACTTTGAATTTGTGTTTTCAATTTCCATAATAAATGCATAGAGCTGGAGAAATTATGGTATAGGTTTGTAGCTTTAACAACAATCCATGTTATGTATGACATAAGTCAACTAAGCCCCCCATTACTTGGTAAGATAGTTGTAAGTATTTGTTTACAAGTTTATATGTAAAATTTAAATTAAAATAAATTTTATTAAATCACGAAATTTAAAAATATTGTTTTAATATTGAAGATAATAAAAATTACAAAAAAATTACATAAGTATATAAAATGTAGCATTCTCTAGCCAAAAATAAAAATAGCACTTTTTACAATTTTTTAAGCATTTCTTTTTTATTGTTTGAAAATTTTGTAGTTTTTTTATTTTTTTTTGGTAATCCAACATTCAAAGGAATATCATTTACCATGTACCCTTATTTTGAGTAATCTTATTTCTAAGCATATCAACGAACAAGGTATGGGCAAGATAAAGTATTGCTTATCTCTATTCTCATATTTTTATATTATACGCATCTTATTATTCATACCCAATAGATACTTTAAATTTATCCACATCTCTATCTTCATGAGTATTTAATAGGCATGGATAATTCTCGTATCTTTAACTTTAAAAAAAATAAAAACTAATTTTTTTTATTTTTATCTTGTATATTTCAATATTTTTTTATAAATATATATTAATATATATTTTTCAACAAAATTATATTAATTTTAATTAATCTAAAATAATAATTTATATTGTTTAATAAAAAATCTATTTACTAAATATATATAAGGTACAAATATGAAGTGAATACTATATTACCCGTTTTCATTCCCATACTTAATAAAAATTTAAAATTATACTCATTCCCATACTTAATAAAAATTTAAAATCATACACATCTCCATCACCATACTAACAATATAATACCCATCTCCATCATCATTCGGATAAAACATCAAATTTTTCATTGGGTATGGGTAAGATTAATATGCCTACTTATTTGTTGCTTATTTATTTTTAATCAATTTCAATTAATTGATTTAGATTGCTTAATTTCTAAAAAAATAATACTTTATATTATAAATTAATATATTTAACTTATTATATACTTTGTATTTGATTATTTGAGTCAATGATTGATTAATTTATGTTATGTATTCTTGTTTAAAATGCAAGAATTTTTTTTAAAAAATTACAAGTATAAGTTATAATCCTAATCAAATATTACATTACTAAATATTAAAAAAAAAATCAACCACCAAACTAAAATATAACAAGACAAATTCAACAAAAAATTTGAATCAAATCCACATACAATGAGACTTAAATTCAAGATATCAAAATTCTAAAACTTAATGTTAGCTACTAAGTTAAAACCTCGTTAGCAAAGCAAAATTTGAATTAGCTTTCTCAAATAAAAAAAATTACCATATTCTTATAATTATTAATAATTAGAAAAAAATTTACGAAAAACTTTATGTCACATAACTAAAATAATAAATATCTTCGAAGATAAGTTCAAATTTACCACTCTATTTAGAATGATAAATCAAAATTATCATTCACCTTTGAAGGCGTATGATTCACCATTATATCTTTTAATTTGATTAAAATATTATGAAATCATATGTTTCTACAAGTCAAGTTACCCACCAAGCCAATAAGTGTAACTTCACTTAGCTTTAAGCCTTGGATATAATGTTTAAGGCTAGAGCTCAACTAAAAATTTTTAATTTCAAAATATATTTGAAAATTTAAAAATATTTTTAATACTTTAATAATAATCTTAATTTAAATGGGTATATTAAATCAAGTACAAGTGATTTGAGTTTTAAAAGTGTAATTTAATTTGTATCAGTCTATTTTTCTAATAGACACTTCTAATTAAAAGTTTATGGTAAAAAAAAATTTAGTCAATTTTCTATAAAATATTTTATATTTTTATATATTTAAACTAAAATTAAAAAATATGATAATAAAATTGTACTTGTTCAAAAATAAATGATAACTTTGATTAATCACTTTAAATAAATAGATAAATTCATATTTTATCCCAAAATTTAACTATAATTAAAATTTTATGCCATACTAACAAATTTTGAAGGCAGTATCTGCTAATTGCTCTATGTAGCCATCTCTACTCAAGGATAGAATTAGGGGATGGAAGAAGCCTATTGCACCCGAAACTACCTAAAATTTTTTTTTACATAAATTTATATTTTTTGGTTAGAAGTTCGATCCCTTATAAATGAAAATTTTTAATTAAAAAAATTATAATTATATTTAATATTAATATATGTATTAAAACATATAAAACTAAATTTTATTTAAAAAATAATTATTATTTGATATGATTTTCTTTAAGTGTGTGTTTGGTATCATCTTGGGAAAGTATAATCATCTTGGGAAAGTAATCTCTGCCTTTTTTTTTACCATGCTATACCAATGTTTTGGCTTATTTCATTTTATAACTTAAGTGTATTCCTTTTGGAAATATTATATGCAACAAGGACTCGATTTCCAAGGCTTATGCATTTGCAAAATTTTGCTATTCTTACCATGCAAACGAAGCTATTTGAAAAATTAATGTCAATTGCATTATTTATAACAATACTTATACTTCAAAAGAAAGAAACCTATAATTCATTAGGATAGATTGGAGATTTTATGGGACTTTCAACAAAAAGAAAGAATTACTGTGCATAAGTTCATGAATAGGATAGATTCAAAAGGTAAAGGAAAGGGATTCTTAATAGGCAAGTTTGACTTACAGGAGAAGAATTCTAAATGGAGAGGGATTCTTAATGGGCAAGTTTGTATGGTTATAAATAGGTGAAGTCTCTACATGGTTAGGTATGAGAAAAAGATGTAAGAAGTTGTAGGTTGGTGTGGACATCATATTAGATCATTGAATATCGGTAAAATTGTGTTTGTTACTAATCTAGGGCGCTTAGAGAACGTAAGGATGGATAGGAGAGCATTTCAAAAGTTATATCACTTGTTAAGAACAGTCGGTAAACTTAAACCAACTAAAAATATGGATGCAAAGGAATTGGTAGCTGTTTTCCTACATGAAATTGCAGATGAAATTAAGAATAAAGTTATGAAAAGACAGTTTGCTCGTTGGCGAAACCATTAGTGTATAGTTTCATGATGTCCTTAACTTTGTGTTGCGTCTCCATTCTATGTTGTTAAAGAAATTTGAACCAGTGATAGAGGATTGCAATGATGATAGGTGGAGGTGTTTCAAGGTATATGTCAATAAAGAACATGTTTTATTTTGTTGTTACATCTTCTGTCTTAATATTGTTTTAAATTAAGTTGATTTTTTTATGTAGAATTGTCTTGGTGCACTTGATGGGACATATATAAGAGTCCAGGTAAATGAGGTTGACAAACCAAGGTATCAAAATAGCAAAGGCAAGATTGTTACTAATGTCTTAGATGTTGCACCCTAAACATGCAATTTATATATGTCTTGCCTAGTTGGGAGGGTTCAGCTAGTGATTTTAGAGTGCTTCAAAATGCCATTTCCAAAAAAAAATGGCTTAAAAGTACCATAGGTATGCAAAAATTCATACAAAGTAAAATTGAGCCTTTTAATATCATATAGAGACACAATTTAATTGTATTAAAACTAATTAAATCAATTATATTATATTTTAGGATACTGTTACTTATGTGATGCTGGTTACACAAATGAAAAAGGGTTTTTGGCTCTTTATAAAA
This sequence comes from Durio zibethinus, assembly GCF_002303985.1. The sequence continues at coordinate 13,017,712 of NW_019168037.1, read as the reverse complement.
GGCAAAGGTATCATTTGAATGAGTGGAGGCAAGGGCAGCAATCCATTAGTGCTCATGAGTTCTTTAACATAAAGCATTTTTGAGCTAGAAATGTCATAGAGAGGTGTTTTGGATTGCCCAAAGCAAGATGGACAATTTTAAGAAATAAGTCCTTTTACCTTGCAAAAACTTAATGCAGGATCATTAATGCTTGTCGTCTTCTTCATAATTACATTAAACAAGAAATACCCATTAATCCTATAGAGTCTGATATTAGTAAGGATTTAGATAATAGGATTATCTATATTAAGAGTACTGATGCTTGGATTGGTTTTAAAGAAAATTTAGCAAATGAGATGTTTAATCATTGGAGAAATGCAACAAATTTGTAGTTTGTCATGCATGTAAAACAGCCATTATGTTGGAATGGTTAAACATGGTTTCCAATTCTAAAACAATATTGTGCTATTGTTGAAATGGTTAAACATGGTTTTGGTTTTGGATGGAATGATCAAGACGTGTGTGGTGGCAGATAAACAAGTTTTTTTTTATCTTTGGCTGAAAGTAAAAACACATTTTAAAAATGAGATTGTATTTTATTTTTCTATTCTATATTGTTTTACAAGTGCTGATTCTTTTTTTATGCAATTTGCAGAGCCACCCAACTACTGTTAGCCTTAGAAACAAGCCATTCCCTCGTTACTTTGACTTAGCAGAGATTTTTGGAAAATATAGAGCTAATGGAGATGGTGAGTAAAATTTATTTTATGCATGTGAAGAGATAGATAAGGAAGAAGAAACAAAGGGTACTAAAGAATATGTTGAAATGGAAATCAATGGAAAGATCACACTTGACAATGCTAACTCACCATCATCTTTTTTTTGAAAGGAAAGCTCAAGCAAATGAAAGGGGTTATGACTTTATTCAATGAGATTATGAACATTGATGACTTAAATGACGAAGACATGATGATTGTAAGTGAGATTTTGATAAAAGATAACTCAAAATTTGATTTATTGTTCACTTTTCCTCCATAATTGAAGAAAAGGTTTGTCATGAAGCTCTTTAGGAACACTCCTGAATATGGATACAAGCCATCATTTGATTTTGAGCTTAATTTAAACTTGATATCATTTGTTTTCTGTTTAAAATTGTTAGGTGCATACCATTTTGTAATGATCATAACACATTGTACTACTTAGATAAATGTGTGATGTATGTAATTTATAGAGAACAAGATTATTAGAGAATTTGAAAAGCATTATGCTTATGTTTGTTTCCATGTACATTTCTGCTTAATGTTTGTGAATATTCCTCAATGAGATTCCAGCCACTTCACCTTCAATGTGTGTTTTGTTTCAAGTCATTTTTAGTCTTTGTTCTGTTTGTTTCTTATCCTTCCCTGGTTTTAGTTTATATAATTATTAATGTTGATAGCCATTGCCAACGACATATATGTGCTGTGCGACCAAGATAACATAACCAAAGATCATTTTTTTTTCTTAGCCTTATTGAAAATCACTTTGGCTTATATTTTTGTACAATAATGGGATTGAGAATAACGAATTGCTATTATACTTTGTGCATTCAATAAACATTAAATTTTTTATTTTTAAAGTTATTTTGGATATTTTATATTTGATACTTTTTTTTCATATAATATCAAATATAATAATCTGATATCATCATTAATTTATAATATTATACCTAACATGTTAATTTAATATCACTAGTGATCAAATTACTTTGATGATCTTATCACTATAATAATTAGATTGCCACGATGATTTAGAAAATGATACCAAACACTACCTAAAGTTATTTTTAAATATAAGTTCCATTCAAAAGTTTATTTAATATATATATATTATAATAATAATATACATAAACAAATTTGTTATATAGGCGTCTATGTGAACAACTCTTTTAAATGACACATAAAATAATTTTTTTTTAAATAAGATAGTTTCTTTTAATTACAAATTAAATAATTTTAAATTTATTCAAATATCAAAATTATACAAATTATAATTAAAAATCAAATCAATTTAGAGACATATATTTTTAAAATTAAAAATATAAAATATGAATTTTATTTTTTTAATAAATAATTTTAGTTGTTTATCAAATAATCTAATTTTAAAAATTATTTAATTATCAAAATCTTTCAAACATATTTAAAAATTACAAAAATTAAGTTTATCCAAATTATCAACAATTTTTTTTATCTTGATTTAAAAAATTATCTTTTTAAAAAATTTACGTAAGACATTAAAAATTTAAGTAATTTTATATAAGATTTTGAACACCGCAAAATCATTTAGTAATATTTATAAATTTCGTTAAACGTTAAAAAAAAAACCTACTAAAGACCTTAAACCTCTGTGGTGTATATAAATTGATTCATCTTACGCAACTTTATGTGGTGTATATAAATTGATTCCTCTTACGCAACTTTATGTAGGATTTTAAAAGCCACAAATTGTTTAGTGACCTTTATAAATTCCGTTAAACTTAAAAAAAAAAAAAATCATTAAAGACCTAAACCCCTGTGATATATATAAATTGATTCTTTTATATATATATATATATTATATATTATATATATTATATATATATGAAGTTACATTAATTTAAAGTATTTTAGTTTTATATTTTTTTTTAATCATTGATTTCAAAAAATTTAAGAGATGAGATTAAACAATCTTTTTTTTAATTTTAAAATTATCTCTTTCATTTATTGGATTTATTAAAATAAAAAAACAAAAAATATAAAATGAAAAAGTTTTACATCGATGTAAGTTGATCTCTCTTCATATATATATATATATATATATGTATATGTATGTGGATGAAGTTACATCAATTTAAAGCTTTTTTGTTTTAGAATTTTTTTAATCATTGATTTCAAAAAATTTAAGAGATGAGATTAAATAATTTTTTCTAATTTTAGAATTGTCTTTTTCATCCATTGTCTCTTTTATTTATTAGATTTATTAAAATCAAAAGTTAAAACAAAAAGTATAAAATTAAAAAGTTTTACATTGATATAAGTTGATCTTTATATATATATATATATATATGTAAGAGAAATTATTTTATATATTATAAGTGAAGTTTTTTAATTTCACAAACAGAATTTATACAATGACCCATGCCTCATTTTTTAAATTAATTTTTAATTTTTTAATATATTCTAAAAATTCTAAGAAACATGTATTACCCTATTAGTATCAGTCATAAAATTAAAATTTACATTGATAATGTATTTAATAATTTCTCTATATATAAAATTAAGTAAAAAACAGCCCCAATTGCCCTCGTTCTGGATCCGTTCCACAACAGAACGGTTCTTGTCTTAACAAGTGAAATATTCTAAAACCAGTAAGTAATAGAGATCATGAACAGTTTACAACTGTGTATTTCAACTCCAAAAATGTAAAAAAAAAAAAAAAATCAATGCTCATATCCAAATGATTACATCAACCAAAGTTTCGTTTGCATCATATAAGTAATAAATTCGCTTTTTAAAGATTGGAGGTATACAAAGAAAATCCTAAGTTCAAAAAAAAAACAAAAATCCCTACAAATCTACGATACTAATTGCTGAATAATAGTTTTTTCTAGTTATGGGTTTCAACATGAGAATGAAGTTTCTGTATGTGCTCAAGCATGAAATCATGTCTTGTTAGGATCCCAACAATTGGAGGCCTCTGCAAATTGTAAAACAAAGTTATTTTAATTAGACATGATAATACTATACAAAAATCGTATGAGAAAAATATAAAAATAACGTAATTTAAAGCTTTAATAAAAATTATATATGAATTTAACATAAATAATAAAAAAAATTTGTATTTAATGTATCGACACGAATTGTGATATAATAATTTTTGTATTTTACCTACGTTAAATAAAAAATATAAAGATAAGGATATAGAATTACCATGTCTAATTTTAATGCTTTCATATGAACTTCAAAAATATTTTAGGGATCAAAACTTTCCAAAAAGCCATTAGGATAGAAGTTTTGTATTAGCGTTTCATAAGTAAGATGATTCATAAAGCAATCTTAGCTTCTTATTCTACTTTGACTAGTAAAAAGAGATAGAATTGGAAAAATTTGAATCACATAAAGCTTACCCCTAATTTCTTTGGTACCACACACAAGTGCCTGAGGCCAAGTTCCCGAAAGAGAACAGCAGCTTTAGTTAGTGACAATGTTTCAATGACTGTGTATGGGGACGTATTAGTGATAGGATGGAGATCAACATACATTTCCATCTCCTCATTTGTGATGTTCAGCTCTTCCAGTTTGATACCCTTTCCTGATCCTGCCTTTGCAAAATCATTGGCATCAAACATCCTCATAATTTCTGGTCCTGTCATCGTTCTGTGAATCGTAAACTTCTTCTGTTTGAGTAACACAAGCAGATGAGACCTCAAAGCAAGCCCAAACAACTCTGGAGCAGCAGAGAAAGGTGGTTCATCAATCACAGGGAAGCCGTTATGCCTTGTCATTTTGAGTGTATGAACTATATTCCCCACTTTTTCAATGCCAGAAAATGTCACTAGCTGACCAGAGACAACATCAGCAGCAACCAGGCTCCTCATGTATGGTTCTGCATGGGCCTCCAAATAAGGTAACCCTTTCATCTTCACAATCTGGTCATAAACACCCTTGTTGAAACAATCAGCAACAGTTTTTGATATGAGGAGAACTAACATTAGCCATGGCAACATCAATAGGCTATTAGTAAGTTCAAGAAGTATGACACAAAGGGAAACGGTCATTCTCATGGTGCCACCAAGGAAGGAAGCAGCTCCAAGGAGGGCAAAGAGACCCACATCAAGATTTAGAACAGGAGCAAGTAGGGTTCCAGTAAGTCGGCCGTAAGAGGCTCCTGCAAGTATTACAGGGATGAAGAGGCCAGAAGGAACAGCAATGCCGTAAGTGATTATGCCAAGGCAGTAAATTGCAACAAAGAAAAGGAAAAGGGTAGACAGATGCAATTCCTTTTCAGTTCCAGACCTTAGTAGGTTTCGAATAGCATCATCATTGGTGTTGAGAAAGAGGGATGCAAGGTCATTGTAATGGGTTGGTAAACATTGGAAATTCTTATAGTTTCCCGAGCGATGACCTAGAGTTGAGCACTGGTCTGGTACTGGCAGGTGAGCACTGAAAGGAATGCATCTCGAAAGCCATGGCAGACCGTATGAACAACAAGAGGTTAAAAGTGAAACTGTAATGACAAGCAGAATTTTAAATGGTGGACCTTTCCTGCAATTAATTGTAAACCTTCAGTAACAGCAATTCTACCAAAGGTTTAATATAAACACTTAAGGTTACTTCTGTGATAAATTCAAATATTGGGAAATATCCAGGCTGCAGATGATATCAAGCAAGAATTTGTGCAATATGCATGTTAATTGTAAAACTGTATTTTTATAATCTAAAAACACAATGTTAGAGACGTTCCTGAATAACATGCAAATTATTTTCTTACATCAGAGTCTCATAAATATTAAATTAAAAATTTGTTAAGGAGTTTAAAACTTACTTGTTGATAATGCTGTAAGTATGAAGGACCTTGTCCACAAAATAATTATACAGGCTTCCAAGAACTCCTCCTATGATCCCAAGGAATATAATTGCAAGCAGATCTGGGACACTGTAAGTGGGATATGCGGAATTCACATCATACATGATCAATCCTCCTTGACCAAATAGACCACATTTTCCACTATGGCAAAATTCTATAAAACCTCTCAACACCACTGCTACAACTGCTGTTGTAAAAAATGTCCGCCAAAGCAAAGCACTCCGCCACCTGAGTAAATTTATAATAGAAGATGAGTTTGTTTCAAGGTAGAACACCAGAAGAGACCTCAAAGTCCTTGATCATAAGAAAGCATTGAATCGACATCAATATGGCAAAATCTCTGCTACTTTCAGCATAAACTCCAGTAGTTGGTGGTAGAGTATTGGACTTTTAGTTTTAGTGATCAAGATTTAATCCATGGCAGCCGTATGTTGCCTTGATAAGTGATGTGGCTTCGAACCAGCTAAAAGGATATAAGAACAGTCTAATATATAGTAGCAAACAAGTTTTCCCAACTTCCACTCCACTGCGTTTCTTCTATTTTTTTTACTTTAATGCAAGTCAGATGATTGAGAAGGCCATGATTGAGAAAAGATGGCAATAAACTTGTAATTAATATTGATACTTGAACAAAAACCATGAGGCAATTGCACTTGGATGTATATATTTATCTTATTACTATGCTAAGAAGCGATGGCAGGGAGGTCACAGTTACCATGAAGCTGCTTCTTCTAGTGCAAAGAGTAACCCCCCAACTGGGGCACGGAAAGCTGCTGCTACACCAGCAGCAGCACCGCAGGTGATCAAATCCCGCTGATCTCGGTCATTTTTGAAGTACCTGAGCCATTTCCATGTCAAGCGGTACTTGCGAGAACCCCCTTGCCCAAGTAAATAGGCTATGCAAGCACCAGTGTGTACCATAGGTCCTTCCTTGCCAACAACAAATCCAGCAGCAACTCCTAATATGGAACCAAAAATCTGCGAGATTTGGATCAATATCATAAAACTGTTTTAACAATCATTGTTACATTTTGGCTAGAAATGCTGCTGGAAGATTTGGAAGTTTTACACCCTCAAAGAATGGGCTACAAAACATTATCTTAAAATCACAGCTCATCCATCCAGTAAATCAGTACTAATAGCTTATGATTGCAAGTTGTTTGTGAACGCACACACACATAGAGAATCACTTCTAATCTGTGACTCACCTTTACAAAGAGTGTACTTGGAGCCAAAATGGATGGAGCATCTATACCATTAAGGTATGCTTTTACCTCAGGTATGCCAGAGCCTGCAGCTGCAGGAGCGATATAGGCACAGAGGGCAGCGGCAACAGCAGCCAAAACTATGTTGCAACCAGTATATGCTGCAAATGCCTGATAATATCTGCACCGGAAATGTGCATGATTCATAACTGCTACTAAGTCTAACAAGTCTCATTATGCTAATTCTCAAAGCATAGAGAGCTATTTCTAAAAATAAACACTCGTCTGTATGATAAATAAGTGCTATTGTCAACTGTCAAGTACTAAATAGTTATGCGAAGAACAGATAAAACAAGTGCCACTCGTACATATTTCTCAGTAAAACTATCGAGTATAACGGTATAAGTCCATTTGGAGAACCAAAATCCCAGTACAGTGCCACAAGCTGATAAACAGAACTGAAGCATTTGAGTGTCAAATGTATCAAATGTTGGAGAGACCACCTCCAAGACAAGGTACCAAGACCATATTAATTATATCATGATCGATGCACTACAGTATGCCTATGCTGATTGTTCTAACACCCTAACTGAACAACAGAGCTCCATTGAACGCATGTGGACCATGAAGAAAATGTTTTAGGTACAAAAGGAAGGCGGTGGAACCCCAAGAATATATAAAAAAGAAAAACAAGGCACTCAAATCCCCCCCCAAAAAAAAAAAGAAACTATAGCAGTTGTATTGAAAAAAAATGAAGTTTAGGAGTATTGGAAATGATAAAGCAGATCAAGTATTGGAGAAGTATGACAGCAGTCCAACCAAACGAGTGCCAATCATAATGTGATACTTTTACAGAAAGAAAAGCAAGGTAATGTAATTAAGTGGCAGTTTAACTTACTTATCTTTAGGCATGAGATTGTTGGTGAGCAGAAGTTTAACTTACTTATCTTTAAGCATGAGATTATTGGTGAGCAGAAGTTTAAAGCCAGCTAAGTTCTCAACAGCAAGATTATTGAAACAGCCAACAAGCCCTGTGCCCAACCCAATTAGGAAAGCTAATAACCACTTGAGAACAAGATACTGGAAATTTTCAACTTCTGTTCTAGACCTCCAGTCCTGTTTAAAAAGATCATTCTCTATCACCCTGAGAGAAAAAGAAGGCAGAAAACCAATTAAAGCCTAGTGGAATTACAGTGATGCTAACTTTGAAGAACAAAGAAATGATATAATTCCATGTGCTTGAATGCCATGAAGACATGGGGATTCTAGAGTTTAGAGAGTTGATTGTGTTTCATAGTCATTATAGCTCATTCTAGTATATACAAATGCTTTTAGATCATTGCCATGGAACAAAATTCTTTTTCTCAAAATACCAAAAAAGAGAAAAAAAGGAATGGCAGATGTGGCTTTTTGACTCATCCCCATTTAGTTGTCAATAGATTCTGATATGCCTATATGCATGTTTAGGGGATTTGTTAGCAGAACAAGCAGCAGCCACCAACTAATGGGATCATTAACAATCAACCCAAGGCTTTCCATGAGCTCCTTTTAACAAACACAAGATTCAGAATACATATTTTAGGGGCGCGGGGACAAATATATGAAACTCTTATAAAACTAAAACCTTTCAATTTTTGAGACATTTGAAAACATTTAACTTGAGATTAAGATTCCTTTTATTATTATTATTATAATGCATGAGGGTATTTCAGCAATCTTAAGGAAATACTCTCCCATATCATCAACCTAGTGCATTCAAGATTTTATTTTGGAAGAAGAGGAAACTAAACTAATCCTTATGGATTAGATTGTTAAGTTTGTAATGTCACAGTCTTAGCCTAGGCAAAGTACAATTCTACTAAGAGCTGCGTGCTTTGTTGATAAAGTTTAAGACTCTAATTTCAGTCATCAGGTTCAAATTTTTGTCTCAAGTATAAAAAAAGTACAATTTCCAAACCAAAAGAGAACATATGATCAAAAACTGTAATGAGAAACATAAAATATGGGGTGAAGAAATTTGCTTCTCTTCTGGCTTGATAATTCCAATGAAAGAAAAAAAGAATTTATTAAGACTTACTCATAATCAAGGCTCTGAATGGGGCAGAGATTTGCACCAACAATGGCAGTCTGAGAGGTGGCATTAGTCCTGTTTTTGAAAAGCAATGGCTCATGCATTGTCCCAATCTCCTTATCATCTGGGAGACCTGATGACCCCGTTCCCACCCTCTCTTCCTCTTTTATATCATCCATCATCTTTTCTTCAATTTTCTAGTTATGGTTGATGATTACTTATTAGTATGTCAGAAAGAAAATGATAACAATCCTGTTAGGCTTGGAGACTGAAACCAATCACTCATCCATAGCAATCTCTTTCTGCCTTTGGCTTCATTTTTGGATCAATCAAGATCTGTTACCCTTTGTGCTTTGTTGCATTGCAAAAGAGAAAAGAAAAAGAAATCATTTTCCATGGATTCATGTGATTCCCGCGTTGCTTTCTCCTTCTCTTTCTACGGTAAGCTTCATGCATTCAAAGCCGACACGGGTTCCCATAAAAAAGATTGCATCCATCATTTAATATTTATTATTTTTTGTAAGTTTATATTTGACGCATCAAAGATAATCCGTAAATATATTTTATATATTATTAATAAATAGATAATATTATCTAATTAATAAATTTTTTTTAAAAAAATTAGTTTTTTTATATTTAAAAATAATTAAATAAAAATAAATTTTAAAACAATAAAGTAGAAACTTTGATAGATAAATTGAAATTTTCTAATTTTTTACATATATTTTAAATTATGAAAAATGAAAAGGTACCTAAGTTAATTAATTATTTTACATGTAATAATTTTTAAAGAGAATAAGCATGCAAGAATTAATAAAAAAAAAGGTTTGGTTGGAAAAAAGAAAGAAAGAAAATTATTCCAATTGGATATTTGTTAATTAGATTCTAATTATTATAATATTTATATATTGTTAAATTAAAATTTAGATGTTTGTAAAAATATAATGATGAAAATTTTATTTATTTTAAATTGAAAATAATTAATAATAAATAAAGCCAAGTTAGAGAATTATAAGATTTAGATACAAAATATTTTTGTTATTATATATCCAATAAATATATATAGAATAAGGAAAGGTTAATCTCATAAATGCTTTCTAAAATATAATAAAATATTTAATATAATGATTAAATTTAAAAAATTTTTAATATGATATTTGAATTTTGATTTTATTAACTAATGTAATAAATAAATAATTATTTATTTATTATATATCATCATTTGAAATTAATTAACATTAAAAATGAATATTAAATTAATTAATAAATTTATAATTTAAATATTATATTATAAATTTTTAAACTTTGAATACTATATTAAATATTTTATTTAATTTAAAAACTACTCATAACATTAATCCAATAAAAAATAATTTATATTTATAAATAAAATAAATTTAAATGTGAGGGATTAACTAATTTATTATAATAAATTTTAAAATTATTAAAAAATACATGTAAACAATTTTTTTCAAATTTTTTGGGGTCGTGGCCCCTTGGGCTTCAACGTGGAGCGGCTCCTGACCAAGAAGCCAAGTACGACACCCTTATCAGGAAGTATTATAGGTCTGCTTGCTAAACACAGTAGTCCAATTTTCGTCAAAATGTTCCGTAGATCATTGATTGAATGTTGGTGTGATTAGGGTTTATTTTTCAAACGTCATTTTTTGTGAAATAAATGAAGTTTTAGGTATTTTTTTATTTTTATATTATTTTTAAATAAAATATTTTATTTTTTATTTTTATTTAAAATTTTTTGAATATGTATATATGATAAATTTTATAATTTATCAAATATTTATATTTCTTAAGTTTAAAAAAAATTACATTAAAGTTTTCAACAAAACCCATTAAATAAATATCATCTTGATCTAATAAAAAATATTTATTTAATTTGTTGGGATTTCAACAAAACTTAAAAAATCAGTTAAAAAAATCTCATATTTTGAAAAATTTTATAATATTGCAAAAAAGAAAAACACCATTTTGTTTTAAATAATTATAAATTTATTTATAAATTGATATATAAAAATTATAGTTTTAATAAAAAGATTATCCGATTATAACATGTGAGTTTTTGAATTTTTTTTTAATTTTAAGGATTTAAAATAAAAAATTTTAAAAGTTTTCGATGTATAAACTCAAATACTTTTAAAATTTATTGATTTAAAATTTAAAAATTTTTAAAAACTTTTCGGTTTTCAATCTGGATTTGTATATTTAAAATTTAAAAATAAAAAAATAGTTTAAAAAAATAATTAAGTAATGTTATTTAAAAATAATTAAAAAACAAGTCTAAAAGAAAAAAATTGGACGCAAGTTGAAGCTCCAAAAACTTTTTTTTTCAAATGAAATAATTTTTGGACTTTTTAAGTATTAAAAAAAAAACCTTAATATAAGGGATTTATATCCGTCTATTGCAAACGTTTTGATGACACCACAATCATTCAAACAAACGCTAGCAGAGCGTAGGCGAATAAGCAATTGCCAAACGTCTTTCAATTGCCGCGGCGGGGCCATGGAAATTGATGTTGTGATTTTATTCTAACCAACGGGAGCTGATGACGCAGAGGATTTGGACACCTTGCCTGCTCCAATCCAACTTATTTTAAAAAATCAAGCAAAAAACAAAATGTACTACAATAGAAGAAAGATGTGGTGCATATTGCTTTAGACAAGACCACCACTATGTATGCGTTTCTCGGCGAACAATTAATGTGATTTTGAGGTTGTCTTTCAGATATCAGAACTGGGAAACAACTGACTTTGATTTTGACTTTGATTTGTTGCTGCTGTTTCTTGTTTGTGTTCCTCGAATTTCTTAGATGGATGAGGAAGATGTTGGTTTCTACACGTTGGATAAGGCCCTTGAAAGTGTGGGGTTTGGGAAATTCCAAGGCCTTGTTCTTGCATACGCTGGCCTCGGTTGGTTTGCAGAAGCAATGGAAGTTATGATTCTTTCTTTTATAGGAGAAGCTGTTAAGTCAGAGTGGGGACTTTCCTCAGGTCAAGAGAGCCTGTTATCCACTGTTGTGTTTGCTGGTATGCTCATGGGAGCCTCTTCATGGGGCCTTGTGTCAGACAACTATGGAAGGAGGCATGCTCCATTTTCTTTCCATCGTTATTCATGCTTACTGCTGCACATATCACACACCATAAATACTCAATTATGCCCTTTATTTATTTATTTGGTACATAAGAGGCCCTTGCTTGGGATAGGGGCAGGGGTTGCTGTTGCCTTATATGATGAACTGAGCTAAGCTTCGGGTTCGATTATGCCTTTAATTTCTATTTTCTATTTCTTTCTGGTTGATGGCATGTCTATGACTGAATGCTGATCCATTTGTTGGGTGTTAATCTATGTGTTGATACATATCATAAATGCTTTTCATTTGGAATTATGCATTGAAAAATATGCTATCTTAACTATTCTTATTCAACTTTTGATTTGTTTCACAATCTTCTTTAATTGTATTTTAATTTGTTCCTATCAGGAAGGGTTTTCTTTCTATAACTGTGGTAACTAGTGGAGCTGGATTATTGAGCACATTCTCTCCAAATTATTTATCACTTGTTATTATTCGGGGTTTTGTTGGTTTTGGCCTTGGTGGTGGATCTGTATTCTTATCATGGTTTCTAGAGTTTGTTCCAGCTTCCAATAGAGGCACATGGATGATCATCTTTTCAACTTTCTGGACATTTGGATCAATTTTTGAGGCTTCACTTGCATGGGTATGTTTTATTTTCTATCTCCTCTGGTCATGACAAAATTTAAGGGTACTCTTCACCATTGCTTGTTCTCACTGCACCTAAAGCTAGAGAGTACTTTTGATTTTATCTGTTTAGTATGGAGGCTTAGAGCTTCAATCTTGTGTATTTATAAAACGAAAGAAGTACAAGCACATGGACAAGAAAATATAGGCCTTAGATGTTTTTTTTTTTTCACCAAGAAGCAGTGTTCTCAAGCTCTGCAGCCATGCTCCTAGGCACTAACGCACGGCCGAGTCTAGTGAAGCTCCTTGCGCCCCTGCAGGCAATGAGCCTCTAATCAGGTGCATAAAAAGCAAGCCTAACTTAAGTATCCCTTTTGTTTCTTTAGTTTTTGACTTCTTTTATCACCTGTTCTTCTAATAACCAGAAAAGGACAACTTCAACTGAGTTTAAAAGTAGAAAAAATTAAATAGTCGATGAACAACTCTTTGTTGAAAATGGGAGTGAAGGAAAGTTGGACTTTATTTGATGATATTATGCTAAATTCTTGATTTCTGGAACACATTAGGCAATGCAGTGAAGCAAAAGCTTTACTGTTTATTAAAAAATCCATGTATCTTAAGCTTATTAGGTATAATGCATACTATAATTTTCTTTGGCCTGTGTATGTTAATGACCTTGTAGAAATTATCCCTTGCTTCACTCAAGCGAGCACTTTTTTGTGCCTTGTGCCTTGGTGATGAAAGGGTCCTAGCATAGGCATGTAATCAAATCGCGTTAAGCCAATACAATGAAAAGCTTGAGCTCAACTCGAAATTTGCTGTTTAAAACTTGGCTCAAGTTTTACTTTTCAAGTTCAAACTCCACTTGACATAAAAATCTAGCTATTTGAGCTTGATCTCGATTTGACTAGTTTACCAAATAAAAAATGAGCTTAATTCCCATACTTGACTTCAAATTTGATTATTTGTGCTCAAGCTGACTGAGCCAAGTTCAAGTTTTGTCTGAGCTGAGCCCGAGTAACTTACGAGCATGGCTGTATCATTTACACCCTTATCCTATTGTCAAGAGAGTTCCTATGACAACACAGCCCGAACTTTGTTATTCAGTAAAAATTCTGTATCAATAGATCTCTCTACTCCCCTCCAGACTTACTCCTCAGAACTCAGAGTACAAATGTGGTTGATGGATATGTTGCACATGACACTTGTTGCTGAACTTTTTTGCAACAGTGTTGCTTGTCTTATCATCCATCTTAAGATTTTCTTCATTGCAGTTAGTTTCAATAAATGCTTCAGATAATATTGCGTTCTCTTCTCTTAATTCTATATCATTTTTAATTGATTTTGAAATATGGAGTACTGGAGCAGGTTTTTGACCTTTCTTTATCTATTTAAGGTTGCTTTTTATTTGGAAAACCAGCAAGCACAAATACCAAAAACTAGGAAACAAGGAATCATCATTCCCTTTTAGGCTTTGGAGAACTGTTTATTCTTGATTAATACAAACTTGAAATTTTTCTATCTGTGTGGTATGTTTTTCACAATGACCATGTGCAGTTGTATTATGTTCTACATGCAGTTCTCAAGCTCTGCAGCCATGCACCTAGGCACTGAGGCACAGCTGAGTATAGTAAAGCTCCTTGCGCCCCTACAGGCAATGTGCCTTTAATCAGGTGCATGCCTTGGCGCAAGAAAGGCAAGCCTAACTTAAGCATCCCTTTTATTTCTTTAGTTTTTGACTTCTTTTATCACCCGTTCTTCTAATAACCAGTAAAGGGCAATGTCAACTGTGTTTTCAAGCAGAAAAAATTAATTAGTCGATGAACAACTCTTTGTTGAAGATGGGAGTGAAGGAAAGTTGGACTTTGTTTGATTATATTATGCTAAATTCTTTATTTTTGGAACATATTAGGCAATGCAGTGAAGCAAACGCTTTACTATTTATTAAAAAATCCATATATCTTAAGCTTGTTAGGCATAATAGTATAATTTTCTTTGTCTTGTTTATATTAATGACCTTTGTAGAAATTAGCCCTTGCTTCACTCAAGCGAGAACTTTTTTGTGCCTGAAGGGGTCATAGCATAGGGGTGTAATTGGATCGAATCAAGCCAATACAGTGAAAAGCTCAAGCCCGATTCAAAATTTGCTGTTTGAAACTTGGCTCAAACTAGATCGAGTTTTAATTTCAAGTTTGAATTCGAATCGAGATAAAAATTGAGCTATTCGAGCTCACTCGATTAAGCTGGTTTACCAAGTAAAACATGAGCTTGATTCTTATACTCAACTTGAAGCTTGATTATTTGTGCTCGTTCTAGGCTTGACAATGACCGAGCCAAGTTCAAGTTTTGTCTGAGCTGAGCTCGAATAACTTGCTAGCACAGATGTATCATTTATACTCCTATCCTATTATCTAGAGAGTTCCTATGACAACTCAACCATGGACTTAGTCATTCAGTAAAATTCTGAGTAAATGGATCTCTCGACTCCTGTCCAGACTTACTCCTCAGAACTCTTAAGAGTACAAATGTGGTTGATGGATGTTGCACATGACACTTGTTGCAGAACTTTTTGTAATAGTGTTGCTTGTCTTATCATTCATCTTAAGATTTTCTTCATTGCAGTTACTTTCAATAAATGCTTCAGTTAATATTGTGTTCTCTGCTCTTAACTCTGTATAATTTTTAATTGATTTTGAAATATGGAGTACTGGAGTGGGTTTTGACCTTTCTTTATTTATTTAAGGTTGCTTTTTATTTGGAAAACCAGTGAGCACAAAGACCACAATCTAAGAAAAAAGAAATAATCATTCCCTCTTAGCCTTTGGAGAACTGTTTATTCTTGATTAATATGGACTTGAAATTTTTCTATCTGTGTGGTATGTTGTTCACAAAGACCATGTGCAGTTGTATTATGTTCTACACGCAGATTTTCAAGTTAACCTGTAATAAGCCTTTTTTATGCTATTACACTTCTGTATTTTATACTGACAATCTCATAACATCTTTTAAGGGTTGAGACTTGAGGGCTGGTTTTAAGGTTTTCAGTTTTGGCAGTCAAGAGATATGTATCTTGTGAAAGACATTCACCATCATTATTTACACTTCAACATGTTTTGATGATAAATGTTTATAGCATCTCTTTTGAAAATATTTCTTCTTATCTCTGAATGTGTTTAGTGTCCGCACAGGGGACTTTCCTGGTCCTTTTTTCTTTCCTTTCAGCCTAATTCCAGGTCTGGTTACGCCCTGCCTTTTCAAACCAGAAAAGTTGCAGAACAATGCATAACTCTTTTATTCTCTTTGACCCATGATGGTGGCATACTGTTTCTCTTAATTTGCTTCTATTTTACTACTAACTACCATGTTGCAAGTGGGGTGGGATGTGTCATCTAGCCATTATCATTCAATGATAAAATATAGAGATTTAGTTATTAGAAGCATTTTTAATCAACAAAGAGGATGTTCAAGGCCACAGGGACATCTCTGTGTAGCGGATCTTCATTAGTGGATTATCTGTTGCCATCATGGAATAGGTGCTTTGTCATTAGAAGGGTTGTGTCTTGGCAAAGATTACAACCTTTACCTTGTCATCTCTCTGTATTCTGGAGATTGGAGAAAAAGACAAAGCAAGTGGACCAAGGCGGTTAATTATTCTCACAGATAGTATTTCATGTATGCATTGAAAAAGTGAAGGTACAACTACTAAATTCTTAACAGAGAGTAATAGGTGCCCATCCTTATGATTAATTTGGAAATGCTTATTCTCTTTGTTAATAGGTCCATGCTAAAAGGTTATTCCCTATTATAATATCTCAGCTCTATCGACATAGACACTTATCTGAGAATTGAAAATTTCTTGGATAATGAACTGAAGTATTGCTGGCTAGCTGTTCAAGGAGCTTGGAAACTTGACAAATATTGATTTTATATTCATGCAATGAGAGGAATTATTCACACAATTTTTAACTTCAGAGTTTTAAGATGATTTCATGTCCTTTTTATTGCAGATTGTCATGCCCAGATTAAAATGGAGGTGGCTACTTGCATTTTCATCTGTGCCATCTTTTCTTCTGCTTCTTTTGTATGGTGTTGTACCTGAGTCTCCAAGATATCTATGCATGAAAGGTAGCACAAGTGATGCACTTCAAATTCTGGATAAGATAGCTTCAGTGAACCAAACAAAGCTTCCTCCTGGCATCCTAGCTTGTGGTAGATCAAGTGTCGAGGATAAAGCGTCTGCTCTATCAGAGGATAGGGGTCCCTTACTCTCCTCACTGAGTAAAAATA
Organism: Durio zibethinus; assembly: GCF_002303985.1. The sequence continues at coordinate 13,000,853 of NW_019168037.1, read as the reverse complement.
TCATGCCATCTGAATCAGGCTTCTCATCATTTTTTATGCTTTTCTCACCAAAATTAATTCAAACAACGCTCCTACTATGGGTATTATTCTTTGGAAATTCGTTTTCATATTATGGTATCATATTACTTACCTCAAAGCTAAGTAGTGGACAAAGTGGGTGTTTCCCAACTATTCCAAGCTATAGAAATTTCCAGGATTCTGCCGTCTATGTGGATGTGTTCATCACTAGTTTGGCAGGTATTATGTCTCATTCTCGCTTCCCACTTCATTATCCTCTGTAAACACCCTATATTGTTCTAGGTTTTATGAAATTTTTTAACCCCAAAATTCACATTTGGATTTCGATTCATTAATGTGAATGTCAGGGTTAAAAAATTTCATGACTCCGGACAAAATGGGGCATCTACCAACTCTATTTTGAATTATAATTTGACCTATGCTGCAGAGCTTCCTGGGCTTCTCTTGTCAGCAATATTGGTCGATAGGGTAGGCCGCAAGCAGTCTATGGCATTTATGTTTGTCTTGACATTTATTCTCCTTCTTCCACTGCTAACTCATCAGCCTGCGGTTTTAACTACTTGCTTATTATTTGGAGCTCGCATGTGTGCCATCGGAACCTTTAATATTGCAAGTATATATTCCCCTGAGGTAAGCCCATTTAATATTTATTTAATGACTGGTTTTACCTGGGGTCCTTTCAGGAATCCATAATTGCCAATCCTTACTTTTTCACATCACTGAGGTTGTTTTTTTTCTTGGTAATGAGTTTCACTAAAATTTATTAATGGAATTGGTTATGAAGACTTTCCTTAGAAGAAGAAAGTGAAAGAATACATAAAAAAAGGGAAAAGAAATCACAAGGTCTCCTCTCCTGCAGTTTTTAATCTGTTTTGCTTACTCCATATCTCTGTTAATTATTTCTTTTTCTACAATTAAAACGTCCGGAACTGTTAATGCCACAACAAAAAGAGGTTGTTGTTGTTGTTGTTGAAATGTTCTCTTCTTTGCTTTATATCTTTGGAACAAAATTTTTAATGAACTGATATTTTTGCCCTAAGAAATCTGCATTTGAGTTCTCCAAACTGATATCATGATGTTGGTTTCTTATTGATTGTCTACTTGCTATTTTCTTGGAATCAACCAGCCAATTGCCTTTCAGACTATTTGGATATTTTTCATTGTAGTGGAGTTTATCAGATTTGGGCACATAAGCTTTGGCATAATTGTTCCTTGTTGATCTTTGTATGCGGTTCTAGGTAATAAGTTGTTTCCAATCTAAGAAATTTCCTTTTCTCTAGATATATCCAACCCCTGTGCGGGCAACAGGTGTTGGACTCGCGAGTGGTATGGGAAGAATCGGTGGCATGGTATGTCCTCTTGTCGCGGTGGGATTGGTTACTGAGTGCCATCAAACAGAAGCCGTTGTCCTCTTTTTGATTGCTATAGTTGTTTCAGTAGTTTGTATTCAACTCTTCCCATATGAAACCAAGGGCCAGGAACTTAGTGATACTATGGCTATATCAAGTTGAAAAGAAGTACTTGGTTTGTTAGGAGAAAATTTGTGCTGTCCATTATTTGTTTCAGAGGGAAAGCACCTGTTGTCCTCATTTTCGTCTTTCTCTTCTGATTCTTAAGTTGTTTCTTACAAAGGAGTGCACGCTGGCATTCAATCCCAAACATACCAAACATGTTGGATGTCATCTCTTAAGGGCGATTTATGAACCAATTAGGCTAGGCCTCGGGTTTGACTATAATTGAGCTATTGCTTATTCCTCTTGCTGCTTGATCTTATGGTGGGATGATATTGTCAAGCTCCATCATGCCATGCAAACTGACAGGGGTTTGAACTTTATAACTAGAAATAAAGACAAGCTAAATGGGTATTGGCCTACTAGCTTGTTCCCAGTTTAAATTTGGTCCGTTTGCTATTTCAATTTGGCGATTTTAGTCACTTTATTTTTATTTTAATGGAATTTAATCTTTGCATTATGAATGGTACATTCAAAGATTAATTGACGTCATTATTAAAATTTTAGGGTTCAATTGGATGATATGGAATTTTGGTGATGATATTATGACATGATGAGGTGGATTAATTTCTTGATAAATTGGCAAATTTCAATCCAAAAAAAAAAAATCATATTTTTCTTAATTAAATAATAATAATTATAATTTTTTGAGATTTTACAAAAATAAGTTTTAGTTTTTTTTTATACATTTTAGTTAATATAATTAATTAAATCTCTCAGAGTTTACTAATAAAATAAAAATATAAAGTAAAAGATGAAATTAATTCTTGATTTTTTTTATAATATAAAAGATGAAATTAGTTCTTGATTTTTTTAATGATAAGTAAACGTATGTTAATTTTCGAATTTCCATTCTTTAATATTTACATTATAATTAATTAATATAATTATATATTTTATTCTTTATTATCAAAAAAATTTAATAGTTGATTGATATTTTAACAAAAAATAACATAACAACTCATATTTAACATAATGTTATAATATCATATAACATAGATATTATATAATAAAAGGGTCAAATTCAAGTTTTGACCGACAACCGTCTTTATTTGCTTTTTTTTTTTTTTTGAAATTATCGTCTTTATTTACTTGTTCTCTTCCACTGCTTCACATATTACAAAATTTAGGGATGAAGTTGAAATAATTAACCAAATTATTTGTTTACTAAATGTAAAATATAATTACAAAATTTAGGGACTAAGATGAAATTTGTCATTATATTGTGCCTTAAAATTAAATTTTGCCATTATTGGATACAAAATTTGTTTTCAAAATGAGTGTTAGGGACATTTTATAAGGGTAGAATGGGTTTTTTATCATAAGGCGACTCATTGACAAAGTAAGGGCAATTTTATTATTATGATCCGAGTTAATGTGGTAAATCAACTTAAAATTTTGAAGTCCACGTCAGCTTAACTAATTTAATTTTTTATTTGAAGACACGAATGTTAATTTCTCACTCCTTAATATCAAGTTAAGTTAGGTCAACATTATTAGCATTAGACTTGACCATCAAAATTTGATTGTAGACATCATATTTAATTTAAGGTTAATTTTGTGATTTAAAATTGGATATTTTTTAAGTTAGATTATTTATTTTATTTATTTTATTTTTTGAATTGCTTTTTGTTAATTAGGAAAAAAAAAAAGAAATCTTTTAATTGAAAAAAAGTTGTATTTAGAAAGAAAGTTTGAAAAGAATTTAGATTAAAAATTCAAATTTAATTTTGATTAGGAGATTGAAATAAAAAAATTTTCTTCGATTAAAGTCATAAAAAAAAAACCCCATTGCAACTGATGAGGATTACTTAGAAGGAAGAAAAAAAATTAGAAACAATAAGAAAAAGGCAAAAAAAGATCAGAAAGAAAAAATTCGTGAAGAAGGGGGCACTGAAGAGTTTTTGGGATTAGCCATTTTTTTAAGTATAATTTTGGCGTTGGGTGGTTGTTGTTTGGATCTGGATTTGAAATGTGGATTAGCAGATTTTTTTGGGTATATTTTAGCCGCACACAGTGGAAGAAGCGTGGCACTTCGTTTGATTCTAGGTAAGGCTAGTGGCTGTTGTTCGAAAAAGCTATAAAGGAGAAAGAAAGGATACTAGCAGACTTAAAGAATAAGACAATAGGACAAAAAATAAGGTTATAGTAGAGAAACAAGGTTAAGGTTATGGGTGTTCGTTTCAAGCACAACAAATCCACCTCGTAAGCCCCGATTTTGTTGAATTTTGACCCAAGCAGTAACCACCCGTGGATTGATTTGGCACCAGTTTTTTTTTTTAATTTTTATTCCAATCATTTTTTTTTAGTTTATTATTTTATGTATATTTTATTTTAGTATATGGTTTTAATTATTGAAAAAAGATAAAAGAAAGTTTGATTTGGTAAGGAAAAATCGTAAAAGAATTTCATAATGTATTTTTAAAATAAATAAAATTCAATCAACGATAAAATTCAAAGGAAATTATTGGTATGTAATATTTTTTAAAATTTTTTTGGAGAGATAATATTTTTTAAATTCGATCAAGACGTTGAAGGATTTAAAAATTTATTTCAATATAAGAATTTTAATTTATTTTTAATCTGAAAAAAATTAAAGTTGAGAATAACTTATAATGATTTAATTTCCTTATATTATTATATGTATTAAGTTTTACATTAAATTTTTATTTGATTATTGTCTTTTATAAATTTGATTTTGTATTTGATTTTGTATATTTAAATTATTATATATTTAAATCAATTTAGTTTCATAAAATACTTAATAAATCCAATGATGGAGTTTCTTCAAGGAAATAAATGTGTTTCTTGAATATTCTTGAAGTCAAAAACATTTTTAGAGAATCGACCAAAATGTTAAAGAAAATCTAAAAATATATCCAATATTAAAATATTAAAATTAAAAAAATAATGAATAATAAATAATAAGAATAAATTAAAACCTTATTAATTAATGCTAAAAATAATTTAAGATTAATTGGTATTAATTTGTAGACGTTATAAGTGTGCTATAACTTTTTCTACATATAATCAAATTCTTGAACATAGTTTTATTTAAAAAATTATAACCTATTCTTTTTAGGGATCTTTAGTTAAGCTTAAAACAACTTTTTTATAGATTCACTTTGATGACTAATCACACTTAGATAAAAAATTGATGACGACTCCATATTTTGTGTCTAATGATTTAGTTCTAGGATTATACACGTTATGACAAGTATAAATAACCCCTCATATTAAGTATGGACATTCAATTTTCTTCTCCCGTTTTAAGATTTTTCTCATTCTTTCTCTTTTTGAGTTCTGACTTGAACATCGAAACATAAATGTCAAAGAAATCTTTGGCCTTTGCTTCTAACCAACTTTCAACCTTATGATTACAAGTTTTTAGCTTTGTTAAGATAGCTTGGCATAAACATTTTGACATGCCAAGTAAAGGGCCTCTGTCCACCTAGCCTAGTTAATCATGTTTCCTAGGAATAAAGTTGTAGAAGAAAGATATAATGTTGTTATAGCTTGAATCGACACCCAGCTTAGCCAACCAAATTGAGATCGACCTATATAAACAACCCCAACCATGAACAGTTCAAAGCCCTTACCCAATAATTATAGTTACTTAAAGAACTAATCCAAAACTTAACTCCTCAAGAAAAGAACTAGTTCCTACAGTCCCGAGAAACCCATAAACACCAAAGTTGCCAACCTATGATGACAATGCTACCTTTTTGGTCTATGAAAAAGACAAAACCCCCAAAAGTTATTACCCCACAAATACCTAAATATAAACCACAAAAAATCCAAACATGCTACCTCAGAACTACAACCCAATAGGCACTTAAAAGCTCAGATAGAGGCAATAGAAAAAAAGTTCAAAAACAAAGCTTCCACCTTTAATGATGAGCTTAAGTTTTTAGAAACATCGTTTTTTTTATTAGAAAGATTCAAAATGCCCATTCTTGAGACTTATAGTAGTACCATTGATTTCTTTGATCTTTAACTATATAGAAGTAAAATGTTGATAGAGAGAGTCAATGAGCCCTTGATATGTAAAAAAACCTTTGATGACGAGTTTGAAATTATAATCAAATAAGGACGTAGAAGCTTGGATGGAGGCAATTGAAAAAAAGCTTAAGAACAGAACTTACACATTTGATAACAAGCTCAAGCTTTTATAAACATCTTCTTTTGATTAAAAGGATTCAAGATGCCCACTTTTAAGATTTATGGTAATACTACTAATCCTTTTGATCGTCTTTAACTATACAGAACTAACATGTTGATAGAAAGAGTCAATGAGCCTTTGATATGCAAAAGTGTTGTCACAACCTTCAAAAGGGTAACTCAATCATGACACACCAGTTTGGAGCTTACATCAATTTCAACATTTAAATAGTTCGATCATTTTTTTTTTTTACCTATTTCATTAGGAGCTAATGAACAAAAAAGACTATCTTGAGTCTGATGTTCATTTACTAAGGATGCAATGAATCTTTAAATGAGTATGTCACATGTTTTAACTTTGAAACTCTTCAAGTAAAAGATTTAGAGCAAAATGCAGTTATGGCTACCCTAACAAGTGGGCTACATGATAAAATACCACTTGAAACTAATTCTTTCTTTAAAACCTCTAAAACTTTAGCCAACATACTTTTGATAGCCAAGAAATACATTATTGTTGAAGTTACAATGAAAAGTAGTCAAGGTGAAAGAAAGACATCTTTTCACCTTGGTTAAAAAAGAGGTAAAGAAAATGATAATCCTTAAAGAGAGAAAAAATTCACTAATGGATACCCAAAGGCGAGAAGGACAAGCAAAAGATATAATGGCAATACTACACTAAATACCTTTTAAAAAAAGATTCTTATGCAAACTGAAAAGGACCTTGCACTCATATGGCCTAGATTAATGAGGCAGAATAACATAAGAGATTCAACCAAAAGATGTGCATTCCATAGGGATCATGGCCATAATACTTAAGATTACATAAATTTGATGAATGAAATAAAAAATCTGATTAAAAGAGGTATGCTGAACTGATTTATAGATAATAGAAGATAAGGATAAGATATGAGAAGTTTCAAGAGCAGAGAAAAGAAAGAGTAGCAAAAGAGAAACTAATAAGAGAGAAATATAGGAGATAACCTAGGTAATACCTATCGTAGGCTTGGCCAGATAGATGAACAGAGGAATAATGTGTACAATAGACCCATTATAGGGATTATTAATGTGATAATTGATGGGACCTCAGCATCAGCTAAAAAGAAATTTGACCAATGAACAATAGTGGCCATTGGGTCCACAATTAAGAAGCAAAAAAACTAAAAGGACGAGCCCGTCTCATTTAGCTTTGAGGATTTGAAGGAAATCTAATTTTCTCATGATGACACCATTGTCATAAAGGCTATGGTGTACAATCATATAGTGAAGAGGATACTGTTTGATAATAGGAGCTCGACTGACATCCTTTAATAGGATATGTTGAAACCCTCTATCACCACATTGATCGGTTTTGAAAATGAACATGTGTCAGTTAAAAGAATTATCAGGTTACCGATCACACTAAGAACAAAATCGAAAGCTGTCATCTCTATTGTTAAATTTATGTTGGTAGACGTCCCCTTAGCATACAACATGATTTTAAGTAGGTCGAGCCAATTTATTATGAGAATTGTAGGCTTGATTCCTTATTTCAAAATCAAATTTCTTACTCCCAATGAGATAAGAGAGGTTTGAAGATTTTAGTTCACGATAAAACAATGTTATGTTACTATGATATATTCAATAATATTCTTTAATTTATTCTTTAATAATATTAAATTATTAAATACTAAATAGTCATATGATTAATATTGAATAAATTCTATAAGTTTAATAAATTATCTTGTTATATAAATTTATATTGCTTAAAATGATATTGTTACATAAATAACATTCAAAATTTATCTTTAAAAAGATATTGTTACATAAATTTTCATACTAAAAAAAGCAAAACCTCAACCAGAAGTCTAAACAAGGAATGAAGAATGATAGGACAAAGAAAGTAAAAGGATTAAATAATAATAAATCATTTACTTTTAAAAACCTTTTGATAAGTTTAATAGCCATGGTATGTTGATTATTTTATTTTTTAAAATTTAACATGAAAAATAACTTCTTTATATATATATATATATGTATATATATATATATATATATAAAGGAGTGATCACCCCACTAATTAAATATTTTTATAACTAATTATTTTGTAACGCATGTGTTTTTTCCTTAGTGTCGTATCAAACAAATTTTATGGTTTCAAATACGGTTGAAATTCATGTCAATGGATCGTAGTCATGCTATGTAAAAATGAGTCCAAATAAATATAAATAAGATACAATTAATTAATCATATGAAAACCTTTAATTCGTACGCATAATGTAGTTAATAGAATTAAATATGATTAATCTATTTAGATATGAAATAGTCAATTCATTTAGAAACAATTAATATGTTTAATAAAAATTTGAAATGTTGAAAAAAATCATGTCAATAAATACAAATACTATTTCCATATTTATGGTTTGACCATCAAAAATTTTTTATCAACATTCACCTAATCGACTATCAATTGACGATCAAGAATTGCCAATGATGATAATATTAACATTTTATAGCCTTTTATCAAAACTTATAAATGCCGACAAAATTAACTTTTTTGTAGTGAATGTTTTGAGTTGTTTTATTTTTTCTTTGAAAATAATTTTTTATGTAAAAGATCGTAAGAATTTGAACTTCAAATTTATTAAATATCACCCTTTAAAGGTGGCTACATGGTTCGAGATTTCTCCGCTTTATGCTCCTCCATTTCAAATTATGTTCTTGCTTCTTTGACTTCCTTTTGTGTTTGCAATTAGACATAGTAGATTAGCTTTTGAAGCCAATCCATATAAATATTTATATGGTGCTCATGGAAGACTCCTAATGCACATAGACATGTGTAAGTTACCAAGTTCATACGCATCAACTACTTTTTCCCTTTCGTTTGCATAGTCTTGTAATTACCTATTTTCACTTGTAAACGTGCTATTGATATGACATTAATTTTGAATTAATGTCAGGATTGCTCTATGAGGAAATACTAGAATATTTGATTGCAACTTCTTCATTTTACCGACCATAATCAATTCAGACATCAGTTGTTTAATTGTTATTTCATTTTGGCTCCACCATGTAAATTGTCTTTCCTTAGCTTGAACGTTTTAATTATTCAATTGCCTTTTTATTTTTCCACCTGGATTTAGTTTTGTTGAAGGGAAAACAGTCTTGTTGACATGCAATTTCATTACAATCTCATTTTAGTTATCATCTTGTACGTCAACCTTTTTGCCTAACAAGTCTCAACCAATTGAAGTTCTTCAATTATCATTAAGATTCACATCAACTTCTGGAGCTTTTGCTGACTTGAACCTGAAAAACTCGTTCAACCTGAAAACTAATAGTAATTAACAACGGAAGGCTTAGGCGAAAAAGACTGATTCATGGTTCTCCATTTCATCCCTTCAACAAGAATCAATTAACATTGCCTGACTTATGAAATGCTTGTTACGTATAAAATAAGATTAAATCAAGCTAGAAAATACCAGTGGTCAGAGCAAACATCACAAATCTCAACTCCAATGAGAAGAAATTTGGCTTTCGCCTCACTGTTCTTTACGAGCTTTAGATCTGGCAGGTTTTGCAGGTATTATGTAACCCAAGAGAATCAATGCCATCGGAAGGATGGTTCCAGCATAATACACACCCCCGTATGAGGCAAGTGTCTCATGCATGCTTAGTACCTGCACCATTCAAGAAGAAAAGCTTATTAAAAACTATAAAGTTATGGAAATGATAAATTTATTCATCCCTCATGATCATCCCACGCCATCCATCCATCAGTAAAATGGCTGACTAACGGATGGCTTGATTGGATGCATGTATCATCACCCAAAAGTTATACAATTTCTAATAACTGACGGTTTAACCTGAGAGAGAGAGAGAGAGAGTTACCATAAAACCAACACAGGAGTAGTTCAGAACAAAAATTGTGTAAGCAAAGTTCGCGAAGGCAACTGCTTTCTTCGCAAGAGCCATATTCGTAGGTACAGCTTGTTCCCATCGGAAAATAACTGCTCAGAAAGACAATGGGAGAAGTAAAAAAATAAAAAAAATAATAAATTGATCCAAATAACAAAATGGATGCTCGTATCAGTACCTCTTGAACCAGCAATCATCAAAGCTGACTGAACAAAGAATATGATGTACCCAGGATACAGTCCCTATAGCAAATCAGAAAAGGTGAGAACAAAAGAAGGTTAAACATATAAGAGAAATGCCAGGAAAATTTTGGGAGAAATATAGTGGAAAAGGAAAAATATGACAAGTATTGTGTGAACACTATTAAGTTTTTCAGTATTAATGCAAAATGACTCACATGCCAAACAGCACTGACAGTCTGTGTGGCCAGCAACTGGAAAAAACCAGGCTTCTTCCCCTTGGTAATAAGTCTCTCATAAACATCTGCACCGACAGAGTATAAGTTTAAATTTTTACTCAAGATATCTTATGACTTTAGCCGGAATTTACTTCAATTTGTCCTACATATCCATGAGATGGTCTATGCTAACAAAAGCAAAAAAACTGCTGTCACTTTAAAAGCAAAAAAGCCATACCATATTGTAATCAAATATATTTTGACTCATTACATCATAAAATTTAGCATTTGATGGAGAATTATGACAAAAAAAAAAAAAAATCCTACCATTGGACCGCATCTAGCCATCAAGGGAAAAAAAATTTTAAGCCAGACGATCAAACAAAGATGAGTTCAGAAACCAATTCCAAAAGTTGTATAGATTTTAAGGAATATATATACGCGAACAACAAATTTAAGCAAGACTAACAAAGGAAACACAGAAAAGAATAGCAGCTAGAAAGACTCACAGTGACGAAGCCAGGTGCTAACTTGAATGTTCCAGACATGTGGTAACAGCACTGAACTCTTTGCTAACTCAAATCCTAGAATGTCAACAATCTTCGCACGATCCCATTTTGGTTTTGGTGGTGAAGATTCTGTCCATCCACTGAAACCCAGGCCAGATATAATAATAGCTGCCTCCGAAATTGACCAGATGAAATAATATTTCCACCGCATTGAAAAGCCAGCCATATACTGGTAACTCCACTTCTTCCAGAATCCCCATTCTTGGTATACAGGTTCAGTAACCGAGACAAGGGATAATGCGGTATAAGGTAAAGATACAATGCCATGGCCAAAGCTGCTTGGGCAAGTGCTCGGAGAGTTGCTCCATAAGGTGATGGTGATGGTCCTTTATCTGAACGAGCCCACATCTTGAAGGGGAAAAAGAATAACAATATCATCAAAGCTGCATCCTGGTAACTTCAGAGTAAGAAAGGCATGCAGGAGCACAAACGACATAATAAACTTACCCCCTTCCCTTCTGTCCAGTCAAGGTAGTCCTTCATCTCATAAACTGGACCAGCAAAGTGACTGCCACAGCACAGGCAATACCCAAAATATTCAATCAGTGAAGGCAACTTAATCAACCGGTATTTCTTCTGAGCCTCACGTAACCCTTCCTCTTTCAACAACCCATCATTGTAATTTATTGCACATGAAATGACTTTCAGTGTCAAGACCATCAACGCACCTAAACATCAAAGAGAGTGCTCCACAATTAACTGACAAGTATAAAGTACTACAGAAGCATTCCCTTGAGAACTCACAAGAAAACTATAGAAAATCTTTGCATAGTCATGTACATAAATGCATTTGCAATGAAATGAACTAAATGTCAAGGTGGGAACAGATTTGCTACTATGAAACCACAAATAACAATAAACTAAGGGTTGAAGTTCATCATAGCTCAAAGAAGCAATATGAAGATTAACCTGATTTATCCATTTCAGTAAAGCATAGAAGATTTACAATTTATTAAATTTCAAACCCAGTAATCGAATTTTAAAGACCAATTTCTCAAATGTGAAAGAGAACTTGAAACATGCTTACCAGTGGCATCGATGCCTCCTTGCTTCCACGCATCCCCGCTCATGTAATATACATGGCTACAACCATATAAGAATAGTCAAGATTCTGAAATAAAAAAGTATTGTTTACAAATACTGAATTATCAAGCATGCATTAAAAGAATTTCAAACAAACTTTAATAGATAATCGAATATCAGTAAAGTGTTGCATTAGCAATACTCTTCTCACAAATTTTCAGCAGGGTCAAACCATCAATTATCTCAGATGGTAAAGGAATGAAAGATGTACATGCATTTACTTAAGTATTCAAAAAGACATACTTGCAATCTATCAGTCAATTTGGCGTGAAAAACCAACAGGCAAGGCCACATAATGTTTTTGGCTGCAAGATTTCCAAATTGCCAATGGATTTCACCATTTTAATAGATATTAAATTATGCAAACAAAATATCACCGTATTAAACTCTCATCCATCATAATTTCTCATTCAAGCAAAGAGAAGTATACCCTTCCTAAGCCTTTTTTTTTTGGTACATAAAAGTTTAGGGTGAAGGAGGCTTCCCCATTCCAGGGCTAAGGAAGGACCTACATTGGATTTACCAATTGCCTGCCCACCAAGGGGACTGCTGGAGGAGGGATTCAAATCTAGACCTTACAAGCAACTTCGAAACTTACCAACTCAACCATCCCCATTGGCTAAACCTTTTGTTTTTGTCCTAAGAAGAAAGAATCAGTTGGCCACCAATACATTAATTTCAGTTAAATTGAAAATGAATCTTAATTGAGCAAGCAGGATCACACTACATTGAACTTTTTTCATCATTCAGCTCAATAAAACGCATAATCTGCTAAACCCAGCATTGCATTTCCATTCTTTATCTAATTTTTTATATTTGATTATTAGAAAAGCAAAAAAAAAAGGAAATCAAGCTGATTGAGTTCCTGTAGCTTCTCTAGAACTTTTTTTAATAATGAAATAGTAATAATTCTATATGTAGAATTACAAAAACAAAATTTTAAAAAATATGTAACAGATCTACCAATAAAACTTTCCCACGAAAAGTTTCGTTTTGAAAAATCAATGAAAACACTTACCAGCCAATCAAATAACCAAAACCCAAGAAAAATGTGATAATCCCACACTTGGGGCGATAAAGAACCATTGCAGCATAACCCAATAACATGGGCACCAAGAAATGCAAATTTGAAGAGAACCCAAATGACAGATAGGAAAGCAACGCTCCTGTAAACGCTGAGTAAACGTGTTTAGCTAGTCGGCCTGGAACTGGTCGCCATAGAAAACTCACCGGTATAGTCATCACGAAACATAAAAGGAACCGAAGCACCGGCACAGATACACCAATCGATGCCGCATAGTTTCCATGTCAAGTTCCATCTTCGTTAGGAATGTTGACTCAGACCAGTCTTCCAGTCTGATGAAACAAACGAGTTCCGCTCAGTGAGTTTGTAAGCGGTCGTCAATTTTTATACACCGAGTACTGACAAAGAAAGGCATAAAAAAAAAAAGAAGAAAAGTTTTAATAATTGAATCGAGAATGGGAAATATTTTGATTTTGAAGATTTCGTGTACGTTTCGCAACAGGAGATATAAAGCACGAAATTATCCTTTTGTAGGATTCTATCGTGGCGCGGCCGTAATCACAGTACATATGCTTCATATATTTGTACTTTTGGTTCCAAAAGGGTCTGACTTTATTTTGAAGTTAACGTACAATAACAACAGCGCGTGCATGTTACGTCAAAAAAAAATGGAAAACTGGGGATTGATGGTTGCCTAGAAATTATCGAACCGATAGGCGTGATTTCCATGTCCCATTACAGTAATTTTCATTTTATACTTGTGTTCTTTCTCGTGAATGATGATCAAAATTTTTTTAGTTTTTATTTCAAATATTAATTGAAATATAAAAAAACTATTTTCAAGTGGATGGTCAGTGGATCTGGTAATTGTATCAATGTAAATAATATATTAATATTTTTAAATTATTCGAATTTGATTTGAAAAAAATTTATATTCGATTTGATTTTAAAAAAATTCATACTCGATTCGATTATTATCGAGTCGAATTCGAGTTCAAGTAATTTGATTTATCGATCGAATTTGAGTATTTTTATATTCGATTCGAATAACTCGTGAGTTTAATCGAACTTTTATATTTAAATATATTTTTATTATTTTAATTAATAAAATATTTCGAGTTCGAGTTCGAGTATAAATAATCGAATTTTTGTCGAGTATACGAATCGAACTTATTTTTACATATTAATCGAATTTAATCGAGCGAGCTCGAGTAGCTCGAATTCAATTACGAATTGAGTTCGAACTTGAAAAATAAAACTCAATCGAATTCGAACCGAATATCGAACTCCGAGTTGTGAGTCGAGCTCGAACTTGAGCTTGAACTTCTCGTCGTATCGATTCGACTCGACTCGATTACACCCTTAAGTAACTGATTTCATGAAACCGCTCTAAAAGTTTTTTAGTGTTGTTAGAATGCATTTGCTCTTTACATTTTAATTTTTTTAAATATTTTATAAATAAAATTATTTAATTAACCTTTATTTTTTACACAAATTTTTGAAAATTTTTTTTAAAAAAATTATAAATCTTTTAGAAAATAAATTTTTTAAAAATCATAAAATTTTTCAAAAATTCGTTTTTTAAAATATTTGAATTTTGAAAAGTTAAATTTTTAAAAATATTTATAATTTTTTAAAAATTTTATGATTTTTTGAAAATTTAATTTTAAAAAATCATAAAACTTTAAAAAATTATAAAAAAATAATTAAGTAATTTCATTTATAATTTTTTTAAAAATTTAAGTTATAGATAGAAAAAATAAACATTTAAAAGCACTCAAAATTTTTCTTCCCACGGGACCATCACTTTCCCAAAATACCCCAACTCTTCTATTTTTGTTTCCTTTTTACCCTTGAAACTATTATACATTGATGAAAGTGTTAATGTTATAGCTTTTTTTTTTTTTCTTCCTTTCTCTTTTTTTATTTAAAAATTTTTAAATAGCTTTTTAATCTAATAGAGATAAATAGAATTTTATGATTTATAATAAACTAATTAATAACTAAATAACTTAATTATTATTTATGCATTTATTCAATTTTTAGTTATTTATTTATTTTAGCCAATAAATTTATTTGGTTGTTTATTTTTATTTAAAAATAATTAATCCTAAATCCAAAAATTTTAATAATTTATTACTTTCATAAATGTTAAATACTAAAAATTTCATTATATACAAACTTTAATCTTATTATTATTTGATATAAAATAATTATAGTGATTTTTAACTTTTTATTAATTTCACATATATAAAAAATATATTATAAATTTTATTATATATAAATTTCATCTAATATCTTTAATGATATTTTTTATTATATTTCATTACCATCACAGTTACTTTTATATTTGAGCACATATTTTATCATTGATTTCAATTTTACTGTTAAAAATGATGAAGTAAAAAAAAAAAAAAGTCTAACAGAAAGAATGAAAGAAATAGGGATGATAATGGTTTTGTTTAGTTTGATTATTTTGTTTGAATATCTAATATAAATTTTTATAATTTGATTTGAATTTAAATTATAATTAATATTATAATTTTTAAATTGGATTTTTTTAAAAAAAAATTCTCATCTTTAAAAAAGATAGAAAAAATAAAAATTGTCTCTCAAAATAAAAAAAAAGGTTCAATTACTTCACTTAGGCTAATTTGGATTTCATGACAATATATCACAATTAGATTGAACACATTTTTATGCGATTAATAATGATTTTAATAATATATGATCAAAATTTAAAAAGATGATTGAAAAATTACGAACACTAATTATGAGATGAAAGAAATAATAATTATTTTTATTTTATTTTATATTAGAGAAAATTTATGAACATTTGGTTTTTTTGTAAAATGTCACATTCTTAAAGCCAAAGAGTCTTATGTAAAATTATATCACACAATCAATCTAGTTAAAAAATCCCTAATCAAGATAGAGTTTTTATGTCATTTAGAGTTTGATTGCTATTAAGACTCTTTGCATAATGCATGATATCATGTAATATACAATAAGAACATTTATGCCACAAATCATGTAGACCTTTAGGATTATCATCATGCAATTAATGTAAACATCAAGGTTTTTATTTTTATTTTTGAAATTTATGCCTTTAATTTATTTATAATAATTGTTATTATTGTTTTATATGATATAAACTATTATGTGCATTATGCTCTTTGATTAATAGCCCCATCATGATTTTCAATCCATTTATATCTATGTGATAGCAAAGGCGTGTTTGATAGCGTACAAAAGTGGAAGAACGGATGGTAAAAGATGGAAAAGTGAAAAGAAAATGAATTTTGAATGTGTTTGATGAGAAAGAAAAATGTGAGGAAAGAAAATAGAAAAATATTATTAACAAATACAAATCTTTCCAAATTAAAAAGAAAAGAGGAGAGAAAATGAAAAATTGTGAGTAAATGTTACATATTTACAAGATTATACATCATTTTTTTAATTATTTTTTCTTTTTATTTTAATTTTAAAAAAATTACATTTTATATTATTTCCTTTTATTTTTCAAGTCTACCAAATAATAGATGAAAATTTTTCATTTGCTTTGAAAATTTCCACTTTTTCAACCAAAAACATCAATAGAAAAGATAAATCTATTTTTCCATCATTTTATTTTTCATCTCTTTTAATTTCTTTATCCTCATTATTCGTAATTACATGGTTGCATTAAAAGATCAAGTGACATAATTATTCCAAATTACATGATTGCATTAAGTGAAAGAAATATGTTATACCAAATAACCTATATACATTTATTGGCAATTTCATAAACAATTTTATATAGATTAAAATATAAAAAATGTGAAAGACAATTAATTTCTAAAAGCGAACCAAATCTTAAAACTCATTGTGTTATCAAACTTAATTGTTGAAGCATTGTGAGCAATGGCTCCCCCAAGCATTTGAAGCTCAATACAGGACTCACCAAATCTTAAAAAAAAAGTAATTATAAC